>OX381708.1:45949737-46279737 GCA_947462335.1 Harmothoe impar
TAACCTATAGTCAAACTACTGTTGGTAGCTATTGAGTTCTATACGACAGAAATCCCTGGTATGAATCCCAATAGAAGTTCTATTACATTTTACTTAGGGATGCCCCAGGGACAGTCTCTCTGTTGAGCTACTCTATCTTTCTATAGGCTGTGTATGAGCACCTCCCGATCCCCGTGGGCTGACCTACATGTACCGAGTAGCTCGGAGCAGCTCGCGTGACGGGACTACCTCACCTGTCAGGACACCACCTTCACTGAGCACTCGGCTGGGGGGGGGGGGGGGTACTCAGAATGGGAATATGTACCAACTTACCAATCGTACATCGTATACCATGACACAGAGGAACTAGCTGCATGAGGAGGGCAACCCGTCGAAGAAGGAGGAAAGGGAGGAGGCTGTCAATAATGATAGTAGGATTTAAAATCTGGGGCTGTCAATAAATCAAAAGTAGGCCCCCTACAGAATCGGGGGCTGTCACAATTGATGGAGAAACAAAGGGACATTAACATTTCATGCATTAATAACTTGAGTTATCAATCATAAAAGTGCTCAAGTTATAGAAGAGGGCTCCTAACGGGAGGCTGTTACCTGGATTCTTGGAATAAAGCGAACTGTAAAAACAATCTAACTTTTCAGAGGGTTGTCACATGGCAAAGAAGAGTAAGGGCTGTTGGTAGCTAGCATCATAGTAGGAGTGCCCCCCCCCCCCCCGCTGCCCAGATCTGCAGATTCTGTCTGCTGCAATGACTCATGGTACAGGAGGAACCCCCCTCCCTCCAGCGCCAAATGAGAGGCATTTTATGAGCGGCGTTTGGCACGTGTAAAAAGGAGGTCCAGAGATAAATAATTATTAACCTGCAAGCGATATCAGCCATCGTGGTTGTTTTATGGCATGCTACGCTAGTGGTTTATGAGCTGTTCATCTTGGGTTGAGATAATATCATGGAGATTGATCGCGGTGTCATAATAGTTTGCCGCGCGCCTCAATGCGGTCTTTATGCCTGGAGGAAACAGTAGCCAATCTACCACTATTAGAGGCTTCTTGTTTATGTGTTGGTATGACAAACGCTGCATTGGCTATTAGTCGGCACGAGCTTATACATGGCAGGTGGTATACGGTTCGACTGTTATGGGTGAAGCCTAAAGGTTGCCTGCCATTTGGGGTTTGCAAGTAGTATATGGAAACTGGTCACTTATCCGGGTTTCTTGTGGTCGTGTGTATTAAAAGTGGTCAGGGTTGGGCGGAAATCAAGACACGTCATGCATTTTTCCAATTGCATTTACATGAGATTATCCCCCCTGCTGATGATATCGATATTAAAAGTCTGATGTGACTGCGGTTGATGACAGGAATATTAATACATTGAAGACCTGCACGGGAGCTGTGGAGTTGGTTAGAGCAGAGAGATAGAGAGAACTTCTCTCTATCTCTCTGGTTAGAGCAAGTACAGAACTTTTAGCGTGTAGGAATGTGGAGTTGTGGTGGGGGAAGTGTCCGATTGGGAATCCCAAAGTAGAAGCATTGCAGCCTGACTGCACTCAGGGTCAGATGTCTGGTTCGTGTCTGCACCCGAGTGCTACCGTCTCACCGCCACCTCAACAATGCTGACAATCTCGGAGCCATCCATGTGGCTTTCAGCTGCTTTCCTCTTTCCATCCATCCAGCCTGGCTTCTTCATAAGCGAATTACATTAATCAATATAATGACTATCTAGAGAATCTTCGCTATTCGGTCCGAACGACAACCATGTCTTGGTAATTGGTCAAATATAAACCCCACTGCACTCTCTGCCATGTTCTAAATTACTCATCATATTCGGATATTCATCATAACTGAAGGCCAACTTTCTCTTTCTGTACCCCAAGAACTCTTTTCCGCACTTGTCAGTCGGACAACAGTATTCATGAGTGTTTTTCTTTTTTTTTGGGGGGGGGGGGAGGAGTGGGTCGCCGGAATACACACTAGGGAGGCTTCGAGTAGCTCCGTCTTAAGGATTCCTCCTCCTGGCCATATTGATTCCTCATCTACTAGCTCTCTGCGTCTGGGTCTCTGCCCAAACAGCTGCTACTGATAGTCGAGTTCTACGCAAAGAAATAAGTACGTTTTGAAGGATGTGGATGCGAGCTGTGTTGACATGAGGAAGGCTGTTCTATCTTGGGCCCTTCCCGTCCTTGGTGCAAACAACAGCATAGCTCCAATGCTTCCTGAGACAAGGTTTGGACATGTATATCGCCCCTCCCTACCCCTTCCTACCCCACCCTACCCCACCCTACCCCACCAGAATTCCTGTATGTATTGCTAAAGTACACCAGTTGAGTAGAAATGTCATATTTTCACCCCCCCTCTCCTCCATTTGAGAGAGAGAGTGGCAGTATTTTGTCTCGCTGTCTGTTTTCCTGCCTGTCTCCCTTTCTTTGTACTTCTTTCCCTCTCTCTCTCGGGTCCCTCCCCTTCTCTCTCTCACACACACTCTCTCTCTCTCTCCATCTGCCTCTGTCTCGCTGTTTCTGTCTCTCCCTCTGCCTCTCCCTCTCCTTCTCCTTGTGCTAATGTGTACTCCATACAGCTGGTACATTTAGATAGTTATTGATGTTTTGTAATGACGTGACTACTTGCAATGCTGACACAAGGCGCCTTTGTACTGACGTGAGTGACGTCACGATCGGAATGTGACAATGACATGTGGGTTTTGGCCTCTGCTGCACACTCTGACCTAGCGGCGCACTGTTGGACATTTGTACCAACAATGTGTCACTTTCACTGACGTCACTAAGTTCAGAGGCACTATGTGAAATGAGCTTTAAACGTTGCGGTATAGTAGTTTATGTGAAATATCACCTAAAGACGTGACTTACCCAGTGGGTACAGAACATTGAATTAACATAGAAAACTGTTTGTCAGTGCTGGTTCAATGTTGATTCAACATTGATTCAATGTTGAACTGAGTTTTGCGCCCACTGGATAAAAGGGGCAGGCTTTGTGTGCCTGTGGGGTGATGTCATAAGTGATGGAGATGTGAATTATGGGCTGTGTGGGGGATCTGGTAAATGTTGTACTCACCCTGCTGCCACATCCTACAACTAAATGACCCGCTTGAAAACGGTACTTTCGATTTCCACAACAGTTGACAACAGGTGTAAGCTACACACATCATATCCCATATCCCCTATATACCACAGACCTACATGGAGGCCCATGCCTTCTAGACATGACGTCAATAAGCAAACCACAATACACAATGTATACCCAAGTATACAGTCGTCCTCTGACACGTGTAATACCCACACACTTATCATATGGTTAAATAATCACATCAAATCGTGTTCCACTTTGTATCTATTTATATAAACATTTGTGGCAGAGCAAGGAAACCGGAAAAGGTGGATATAAATAATACAAATGAGTAATACTATAAACAGTCTGTGGTTGAAATGAAAATAGAGTACAGAGAATCATAGCATAGAAGTATGTATGTATATATACTATATATAGTGACGTAGGCGTAAATCTGTCTGGACTTAAAGCTGTGGTTTGTTGACTAACAGTGGCACCACGTGCAGTCACCCCCACCCACCCCATAATTCCCAAGCCCACCATACTATACTATAGTCACTATAGTGGGCAGACTCAATATCTCATTACCTGGTGTACTTGTAGTAGGTAGCTACACCCCCACAATGTATGTATACATGCAAACGGTGCACGACCCGGATGTATAGGGTCACTGGGTGCCTTCTGACACCGGAAGTATTTACAAACATGTATTTACCTGTGGCATAGGAGATATATGTTAAGGTAGTCGAATTTAAAAATGAAATATTGCTTTTGAACAAACTAATGCGGTCGTGAAGTTATTGAAATCATTTCATTCGGATTGACATGTCCCCTATCTATTGGGCGAAGCATCAGCACTTTCTCTTCTGAATCCTGGAAATAATATTGAGACTATACATCTTATAACTACAAAATAATCATTGCATCTCGCAGTAGTATCATGCTGACGTCTGTATAATATGGCCATTTTGTAGATAATAACATATACATGTATCAGCTGTGTATGTGATAAAATTATAAAAACCAGTTTGCATTGAAAATAATATCAGCTCATATGGAATCAGTCCTCTCCATAACACTTCCTGGTTGCATTTTTATATTACCACGAACTATAGGTAACGCTAGAGGGGTATATCTAGGCGTCATAACAGGCCGGAAATCTGGAAAAGGGTGATAGGTCTGAGAGGAGATAGCAGTAGATGGTCTGAAACTACTCTGTCATGAAGCTGTATTTACAGACCTTACTATCACATCATAGCAGCTCTGTTATCTGTGGCAGGCAGTATAGGGCTTAGTCCACCCACACAATTGAATTAAATGATAGGGTGAGCGGGAGGAGAATGCTGATATCCCATAGTAATGTATCTGAAAGTGGATACATATAAAACGGAGGCTGCACTGTAGGAAATACTTGTAATAGGCTTCTGAATCGGCCTGTTAGTGGATCTGTCTATTTTGTTGTTTATTTTGACAGTGCATGCAGCAGGGTCTCAGGTACGCTTCTATCTCAAGTACGGGGCATGTATTTATTTATCTCAATATAGAATTGATCAATTAATTGGTAGTTATTGGACCTTCTATCATTGCAATTAAGTAAATTAACATAACTCGCTCGTCCTCCACCTAGCGGCATCGGCGGGAACTGAGGTAGGCAGACGACAATTATTACCTGCCAGAGGTGACTCACTGAGGTGTGTTCTAGGCCGCACCTCTTCCCAGGCCCACCCTCAAGGTCCCAGACCCCCTCCCTCCCCACCCTAGGAAACTATGTGAGTGTTAAACCCCCACCTCCCCTATAAAGGCCCAGGGCATCGGTTCTCACTCACTTCCAAATGCTACTGGAGAGGCAGTAATAATTGGGTCTTAAAACGGGCAACCTAGCTCGGTGTAGACTGTTTGAGGGATCCAGAATTCCGGACTTGTTATTATCAAAACCCTTAGGGAACAGAATTTCCAAGGTGTATCTTGAAATTATATCTTGAATGATGTAGTCCAATTGCACAGCATCCTAAATATACAACCTACACATTGAATGTTCATTGAGCATGGATGGTTCCCTCACTATCTATAAATGCTTACCAATTAAAGAGCTAGATTGGCAAATGAACTGAACGGTGTTTTGGTCCGGCTCCAATGGGTACTCTATCAAGGATTCTATATGACTCTTTACTCTATGGCTATATGAGACAGGTAGACCCCCCGACCCGAGTCACACTTGCCCTCTTCCTCCCAATAGTGTACAGTAATGGCCATCGATATCCATTCCTCAATGCTGCATCAGTAGCTAATAATTATGGTCTTCACCACTAATACTATATTAACACCACTAGCTGTCAGCCGGGAAAAGCAGATATTAACTATTTAGCAGAATTTAATTAAAATGGTATCGTGTTAAATGTGTGTGAAACACATGCATTTTTGTGGCTTGATTGCTATGCTTTGTGAGTGGTCTCAACATAACCGTTCCTCTGCCAGTTAATGTCAATTGGAATGTTTACTACGTACTTCTTATAACAGTCCCTCCAGTCAGAATAATTACTGAATACTTTATACTCTCAGACCCAGGCGGGAGTCACGTTTTGGAATGTGTTGATTACCTGGTACTCCCATGGCTCCCTCCCTCCCTCCCCTCCCTCCCTCCCTCCCTCCCTCCCTCCCTCCCTCCCTCCCTCCCTCCCTCCCTCCCTCCCTCCCTCCCTCCCTCCCTCCCTCCCCTCCTCCCTCCCTCCCCTCCTCCTTCCCCCTCCCCCCCCCACGTTGACATAGGCTCCTGCATATGTTTCTATGAATCCTTGATGACATAGAAGGGGGCGTCTCACCTGGGCCCCGGACACCACACTGCATCACTCTCCCAGCAGAGACTTGGATTCATTGGGACATTATGCCATGCCATGCTCCATCCCAAACAGCCCGGGGTCCTAGCCGGGTCCTAGATACCAAGCACAATCTTGGCTTGGACTGACTTAACACCATTTTAGGACACTAACTAGGGCCGTGAGCATCACACACAAGGAAGAAAAACAAGATGATTAATACATGAAGTAAAATAGAAAAGTTGGCATTGGTTATCTAATGTATATAGGTGCTATGAAGAATTCACCCAGTCTACGTGTCCAGTGGTACCTGTCTCCAGTAGGAATATACCTGATGATAGAGAGGCTCCCACGGTATCCACCATGTTTATTTACCCACCTATCCCCACCTGCCCTACCCCTTACTCTAACGGATGGCACACCTATACGGAACACCCCCTTAACAACACTGCATACATTTAGAGCATGTAGGTATTCCAGTTATTCTACCAAGAACAGAAAAACAACATCCAGGGGGCATTTTAATGTTCATGTGGTTTCCAAGAATTATTTTGGTCAGGTACACTCTGTGAGCGAGTCAGGTTATGGAAGTGTTTTATCCGAGTGCTAAACGTGCTCTTCAGTCTATCTCAATAGTGTGTGACTACATAATTATGTTTGGACGTGTTTATCCTGGTTCAAGGTGGGGGTCAAACTCAAAGACGCAATTGCCGTAATGTCAAATCCTTACCCTTTATCTTACCGTGCCCCAATATAAAGTTTACACCCTATATGACATGTACATAGCAGGCCCGTAACTAGGGGGGGGTCGTCGGTTCGAACGAACCCCCCCCCCCCCCCACAGCCCTAATGGGCCAAAATAGTTCCACCCTAGCTGACCTGAAAGTGGAGATAATAAGCTCCATGCCAATTTTCGCGGCTTGTAAATCAGATAATTATTAAGGTCCCTGGAGACGAAACTGTAAAAACATGGTAAATTTTTTAATATGGCTCATTCAAATTATAGTTTTGAGTACAAATCAAGTCATTATTTGCATATTTTTAAATGAAAAAGCAGTAAGTTCCACCGTTGAATTAATCTGGTTCCACCTTATCAAAAAACGAACCACCCCACGAAGAGGGCTAGTTACGGGCCTGCATAGCAACTGTACATCAAAATAATAGTAGTGATAGGAATTCACGAGGGTGAAAATGTAATCAGATGCAGGTACAAAGGGAGGGGTGCCCCTATTTGTTCATTTAGGAAAACCTTTTAAAATATGTTTTTCCTTCTGATCATATCACAAAGTCTGTGACTTTGCGTTGTAGAGGTTTTCCGAACACCAGTGTCTACTGGATCTATACCCCTTTAAAATGCCTGGGTCCTCCCGGATCCATGATATAAAATGTCTGTATGGCCATCATTAGTGTTAGGCTAATAGCTATGGCATACTCCTCACATTCTGCACAAAGTCCCATGGCCTGTGTGATCTAAGGCCCCACTGCTGGGTGGGTATTTGTCTCTGAACAGGCAGTGTCTACGGGGACTCCTGATGCACGTTGATTTATCTCATAGCCTGACTATGATATTTTAGCACGCCCAAGCAGGTATAATAAAATGTGAAATACGATACCCCCATAAGTGCTTTTTGATATTGTTGTGCCCTTGTCTTTTTTTATTACTTTTTTCATTCGACATCCTGTTATGTTATCCTTAGTATTAAAGCAAGTCGATCATGTCGGTACGTGCATAGTTCTGACAAAACAAGTCCATACCTATTTATATTATACTACACAAGGAATTCCAACAGTGTTTCTCTCAATTGTATGTACGCCTTGAAGACCACGTGAGAATTCTCTGTTTTCCCCAAGAAAAACATCGTCACAGTTGAGCCCCCTCCCTTCAAAACCACATTGTGTGCCTCTATTGGTTCAATAGGCAGTTCAAGAGGAATTATTTCTTAAAGCAGGAAATTCGCCTTAAAACCATACAAACCCCCATATGCCCGCACCCCTGCTCCCTCTGTAGCAAAATGAAGTGGAGTGGATTTGAAGATGAAAGCAAGGGAAACAAGGTTAAATATTTATTCAATTCTTGAGAGCATTTCAGTCAATTGATTCCTGTGGACAAAGTGGTCAATGCATGGAGGTCTTATGCTGCATTATAATGGCACACCCAGGTTGGCTTAAACCCCCACCCACCCTATATAACAGTTTGAGTGCCTGTCTTGGTTCCACTCCAACTGGTACTGTAGGGGTACCAACATGTGGGTCTTTAACAATGGATCGTGTTAAGCTCGGTGTGACTGATTCTAAACCCCTGCTTCAGTACGTCCAGGGGGCCTGGGGCGATGACCACCTACAGAGAGGGCTGCTAACCTGGTGACCCCAGGGACTGTGTCACCTGCTAAGGACACATGTATGCTACCATCTGTAGAGGATAAGGTGAAGGGTGAATGACTTACCTGTATTCTCATTTGTATGGAGATTGGAGATCCATAGGTCATGTTTCCGTATATCATTACATGAATCTCTTTGTTGTCAGCTGTTGGTATATAGGGGCCTTTGGATTGAAAGGAAGGGAAGCTGGCCTAATATAAACGCTTAGATAATTATAGGTTAAAATGTGTTTGTTCACATCAGTTCACTCTGATGATGGTTTGAATAACAGTGTGTAGTAGATGTCGTTAACCATTTTTTTCCTGAAGCCCCCCCCCCCCCGCCATTTACATCATTAGGGCTACTTCTGTAGCCACCTAAGAAATCACACTCACAAAACAAGTGTATTTTCTTACCTGAATTCCTTAGCCTTGAACTGCACTCACAGGGGGTCACATACCTCACACATCCTTGTTCTCTCGGTGGGCACTGGACGCATGGGTTAACACAGGGCTCTATACCTGAATCGCCTTGTCTGCCTTAAATAAACCTAATTACAGGATCACTATCCATTTGATATGCTAAAACCAGAGTAATCTGATTCCAGTGAGTCGTTAGTGGATAGCATGGTGTCCCCGCTCTCAGATCCCACAACCCTGAACAGAAACCATCGACGTTGTTTTCAGCAATGTCGGCGGAAAACGTACATAAAAGGGGTGGTGCAACGTTTTGTGAACACAGACAAATAATGGAGAGAAAAAAAAGGCTACAAAAATCCCTGTTTATATTGAAAGGAGGACTTTTCAGGTTTAAGTCCGCGAGGATGGGGGTCTTTTTGGAAACCCATAACACGGATGGTTTCTAAGATGGTGTCTGAGTGCAGGGACCGGGGTGGATAACTCTATGCATTCAATATAGAGTAGTGATGCCCTAGGCCTGACATATATGACATATCAATAATTGACCACACAGGGTTAGAGCAGTGCTCTATACCCGACAGTCTATGGGGGTATTTACCAGGGCTTTATGAGCTGCTCCCGGCTATATTGATTGACTCCAACAGTTGATCACAACGACCTCCTCCCGAGCTGCTCGCTCATATTGCAGGTACTGCATGACTGGATAGAGTGGTGCTGAAGGCTATTATAAACTATGCAGAGCCATTCACACGAGATGTGCCATACAGGAGATGCAGAGAGAGGCCTTTGAGGCTTGGAACAGGGAAATGAATGATCTCTTATGGCGCTACACGATAATGTTATCCGATTCTGATGAATTATGTACAGTGAGAGAACCATATTGGCTCGTTCAGTTTCTCATTCCTTGTCTTTGTAGTCCCTGTGCTGGTAATGATGATATAGTTTTGCAATTTTACAGTAATGAGGAGGTAGTCGCGAAAGGATGCTTAATGAAAAAAATAGTTGCATTTCTTTCATGGGACTCCATGGATATTTTTACAGCTGCCTCCTATTTTATAATAAAATTTAAGAGCCCCTCTCTTGGATCAAATATTAAGATTCAGTGTGAATAGTACCACATCAAGGGAGATATCACTGTGGAAATCATATCCCAGATGTATAACAATTTCTTCAATTTCCATCTTATAAAAAAATTGTATGAATATAATAATGAAGCTCCTCAACGAAGGTGAGGGGTATATCTCAAAAGAGTAATCTCCGGAAGTCATCTAGAAGAGAAGGAATGCTCAGGATTTTCGGGATAGTCTCTTTCCTAATTAGTCAGCTATCCAGGAATCTTTAACTGAGTATATTTCTTAGTTTTTATGGTAAAAAGCGATGTGGGATTGGTTGGTTTGATTGATAGCTTGTTTACCATGACCACCTGCCTGTAGCATTCCCCACTATAGTACTTATCGTACACGTACCCACTTATTACCAGCTGGTGTGTTAGACGACGCACCTGTTCTAAGTTCATTGGAATGGTGTGATAACTC
This sequence comes from Harmothoe impar, assembly GCA_947462335.1. NCBI lineage: Eukaryota > Metazoa > Annelida > Polychaeta > Phyllodocida > Polynoidae > Harmothoe > Harmothoe impar. Next base: position 45,959,918 of record OX381708.1, read on the forward strand.
TTCATAAGTAGAGCTAGGGACAGGTACACAGTGGGAGAAGTCAACCCAAAGTGGAGAGTGGTTAATGGTGTAATTCCTTTAGAGGCGAAACACTTACTGCCCATCCAGTCACCTTCGGAGCTGAGCGAGGACCGGCATTCGGGGCCTTTAATAGAGGAGGTTAGGGTTTGACAGTCTCAATGTGACAAGTAATAATGAAACTCTGCATTTTGGGTGAAGACAGAAGTTTGCCGTGCAATTATCTACAATCATGGCATGGTATGTGTCAACTAACATAAGTAATGGGAGAATAAAAACAGAACTTCTCGTGACATATAATTATTTCTACCATGAAGCCGGATCATAATAGATATGTTTTGAATCAGAATAGCTATAGGTCACCCTATATAAGAGAACACTTTTAGAGTTCCCCCCGTAGATGAAATCCAGTGACAAGCAATATAGCTGAAGGTCAGCGGTGAGTATAGTGGTTTATATCTTCAGACAGAATGGATATCGCTTTCTGACACACCGAGCTGTGAGAGGTCACCGTGATCGACCATTATACACCCAACCTGCCTCATCCCTCTCTTCCTGCTCCCCATGCTGGCCTCCCCACCCCATCCACTAACCTCCACTGACCAGGTTCACCAGCCCTTTTACAGATAGCCTCTACTCCTCTACTTAGGCCACTCCCAACCATTGCTTTCTGCTGCTGTATCCATAACCTGTACTATCATTCACAGATGCATGCTACCAGAGCCGCTGCTGGTTGGAGATGTAATAATGAAATATTGTGAGATGCTGCCTCAGCCATCTGACTCCAGGCAATAAGATCCTACCATCTCCACACCTTGTGCTCCACACCATTCCCCTAATGCCCCCTGCCATCTCCCACCCTCCCTACGCCCCCATCCTGCACGAATCGGATTGTATCATTAATAGGATTCAGTGTATGGGTAATATGGTAGCAGAGAAGAAATGGCAGGGATGGCTAGGCTGGGAAATAGAATGGTATAGAATGGTATAGAATGGTATAGAGTGATATGGAGGAACTGTGTAAAGATATAGCGAGATGAATATTGCCATATGTATGATATATTGTAGAGTATACATGAATGTCAAACTTGACCAATTGACTTAGGGAAGTAGATGGTTTTGTACACGTTTTTATAATAATCAGCTACTACATCTAATAACATTAAATTAGGGCTATGTGGTCCTCAAAGACTGGAGTTCTCATATCTCACCCATGCGACTTATCTGAAGGGGATAGTTACATAACAGCAGGGCGAAAATATTGTTTTAATTATATAACCATGGAAAAATAATGATTACTGTTCTAATTTATTAGAGCTAGGTAGCCACAGTGGTAAGGCTTGGAAATAATATATACCTACCTAGAAACGCCCAGTGTGCTTCCGGTAATAATAGACCCACTCTCTACCTGAGCTCCCTCCTACGACGTGTCACCCCACATTAGTCTCATGTGTAGGTAGGGGAACTTTCACAAATTATATCACCTATTTTGGGACATTTTTCAAAACCCCAAAACCTCCCCATGTCGCTATTGCAAATTGACTTACAAGCACATTTAATCACTAAATCCACAGACCGCCCACAAGTATCCTATCGGGTGAAATTATTTGTGAACGTTCCCTCGAACGTCAAACTCCATGTCAGTGAGAGTATAGAACAGTACCATAAACTATACATCTAAATGCAGTTCAATTTTCTCCTGCCCAATATTGCCTAAGTGCACTCCCCTGTAAGGTGGCATGGTAGGGTGAGCAGTTAGACCCCACCTTTGTACAAATCGATGACAATCCCCCTTAGTGCGGCCCCTTTAGTAGCCTACTGCTCTAGGCTGGTATATGGTACATAGGGACCTCCTCCAGTACAGACTAATGAGTAGAAAGCCAGCCGTGGCCGTTCCCATACTCTACAGCCATTAATTTGTCGTGATTATACATGCCGATATGTGCCATAGTTTGCTTAGTGAGGCATGTTTCCATCACTACACATGCTACATGATCACAATGGCACATGCATTCAGTGGTTTGAATGAAGGCTGATTGGTCCATATAGTGCTAAACAACATAAAGGCAATGGTTAGATTACACTGACTCTACTGGAAGATGAAGAGTGGAAGCACAAAACACATTGATCAGTAATACCTTTAGAACACCTGCATCCATGGTATTTGGCATTGCATAGGTCTATGCTGCACAGCATCCTGCCACTCCCACACATGAATACATACACTATTCACTATTCGGAAATCAATAGTGTGTAGTTGGTCTATATTTATCACAATGCTGCTGCCAGGTTCCTGCAATGCTTACCTATTGCAGGTTGCAGGCCAACTGCAAATCACATAGGCTAGTAGTAGTAATGTGTTTGTTAGAGGCAAGCACTACAATGCCCACAAGCATGCAAACAGGACATATTCCCCTTGTCCCCTTTTGAATTATAAATGCGATGACATTCTAACGCTCATGCACGTGCATAATACATCATTATATATATATATATATATATATATATATATATATATATATATATATATATATATATATATATATATATTACAAAAAGCAGTTTAACGTTAGACAGACCCATTCTACCCCTTACCCAAGGGACTAACCCTCAACAGAACACCACTCTTCTTCCTCCTGTTCGTGATTGAGTGATAGGGTCCAATCTTCCCCAAAACACCACCTCCTTGCTTCCTCCAGAGGGTTGCCCCTAGAGAGGGCAGTATGGCACATCCTCCTCCAGGGTAATTCCGGGTTGCCAAGGCGACTCCCGCACGGTCTGTAGACATGCAAGGGGAGAAGAATGACTGCTTATACCTACACATAATACCTGCCTCCTTTCATGGTAGCACTATAGTATAGAAGATACAGTCTACTGATGGGTTATTATCCTGCTGTCTGATGTTTCTAATCATGAACTTCTCAAAAAGCGTTCAGGTTCGCAATAAGAACATAAGGAACATGTGCATTTTCAGAAAATGGGTGTTCCCTCGGACCAATCTCCACCCTCTTCTACCCCTCCTGGTTCAACTTAACTTCATACGTTTCTGATGTGCTTACTCTACACATACTGAACTGAGTATGTTGTGTCTTGAAGAGGTTTTTATGGTGGAGATCTATAAACCGCATTACTTCATCTAGCCTGTCTATAATAGTGCTCTTGGACTTTACATTGGCAGAGTGACCAATACTGACCATACTGACCAGTGCATTGGCCGTCTTCCTGGAGGTCATGGTCAGGCGGTACTGACCACAAAGCCTCCTGAGCAGGGTGGAGCTGGGGGGGGGGGTAATGCTGGAGAAGGGAGGGGGGTATGAGGCAGTTGATGGACATGCCCCCACACACTGCCACAGCCCACCTCACACGAGGTATTGACCAACCGCGGAATCAATTACATGCTTTATAAATCGGCTGGGTGGTGGAGGTAGGGCTCGGGTAGGAGGTTGACCAAATGGTTCGAGATGGAGGTTGTCTGGAGGAGTGGAGTTGGTTTTTTTGGTTTGGCCTAATGTGGAGGTAGGAATTAGGATGGGTGTGAATGTTGGTTTGGTAGGAGGTATATGGGACTGGGGTGTGGTTGGGATTCCTCCCGTGAATGTGGAGAGAGTGGCGGAGGCGGGTGGGGAGGGGGTAATGTAAATCCAGGTGTTAGTGTCTCAGGTGTGGATGGGGTTCTATAGGGAAGGGGCGGCATGTAATGTGGGTGCCCGCTTGCAAAGTCGTAAAAGGTTAATTGGGAATGTGTCAGATGCATCCCATATTGGTATCTGATTAATTGATAGTAAACAGCAAGTGTATAAAATTCGGCTGAGCATGCATATGTCAAGTTCATTTCTACAGTGATATGAATGCATATATTAAGATGGAATCTTCTGCTGGGGAGAAGGCTATACAATACGCCACGTCTATACACCGTATAGTGTACCTACAACTGAAGACAGTGGGGGTGGTACTTCCCTAACGATGATGTTATCACCAGTACCACATCATTATTACATGTATATAGAAAGCAGTATAGAGTCTGAGAGAACTAACAAAGGAGACATTGATCGATCAACACACTCATAACATAGCCATACGTATACATACCTGACAGCTATATCCCAGCTATAGCTCTCCTACTGCGATGACAGGTAAATGTACAGACTCTGGAGGGCCTTTTTATATCCTTGACCCATTCTGAGAAAGTCCATTGAGGCTGCATCAGCCCTTTAAGGGCAGCATATTGTATTAATGTACTATGCCGTTGGTCGTCGCGAATAAGTTCAGGCTTGGAGAGCAACCCGGTAGGGCTGAAGGGCTGCATTCATACATGGCGAGATAGGATAACGTATATTAAAGGATTATGCGACCCTTCAATGATTAACTTAACCCTTTAGACCCCAAAACGGCCGGAAACGGCCGTGTCTCATTTCCCCAAAACGGCCGTAGCCGGCCGCAAAACGGCCGTTTTTAGGCCCTGATTCAAGTATAAATAAATGAGGACAACATTCCCAAAACTTTTTGTTGTTATTTGGCTTTAATTTGTCATTGTAAATAACTTAACGGTAACCCTAATTTAGGCCATAAATGACATTCAGAGAAGGTTTAAAGGTAAGGGAAATAGAAATATTGTACCTCTAGAGAGCTTATTTCTTGGGGCCACACAATTGTGTGTTTTACTGGAAAATCTCCAAGATAGGCTAAAAGCCTAGCATATGTAATTGATTGTTTTACTTGGACACTGTACCATCATTAATGCAAGTTATATATTATTTTGATGGGTAGACCATCAAGCTTCAGAAAAGGATGATTTGATTCAAATTCTTTATCAAAACTTTTACATTTCTCATGTGATTTGACTTTTAAAAGATATATAGTGTCTTAGGCAGAAACAACAAATTTCAGCCCGAGTGAGCCGTTAAGGCCTCTATGAAAATGGCAAGGACCACCCTTCTTCTAAGACCTGTCATGAATTCAAAATTTAATGTTTCAATAATTTCTTTGCGAGGTGGCCATAGAATAAATACAAGCTTTAATGTGATTTAATAGATTAAAGAATAAATCTTAAAATTATGTTAAACAAATGAGGGTGATCAATGACCAAATTTAGCCAAATTCACACGAAATCCTGGGGAAATAAGGCATTATATTATGTAATTGCCTGGGGTCTAAAGGGTTTTAACACTGTTTAAGAGTTGGTCTATCAATCAAGTTCCACGTACCCACATCGTCAATCCTATGGCTTTTGTGAGGGGTATGTCTACTTGGGAAACGTAGTCGATGCTTTGATATTTGCGATTAGAATGCCCATAAAATATCATGCTTATAAATCATGGTTTGTCGGGCCCAGGAAGTATAGCTGAATATTTTCTTGGAAAACGTAACATCATATCAGTCAGCACCACAATTAAGCAATGAGGAAGTAAATCCAAGTGTGGCCTAAACCTGATTCCAGCAAAGTCGATCATCCCCGATTTTTGGATCGGAGATGATGAGGAGGCCTCAACTTGGCCCTCCTTATGTAATTTGATAAAGTTAATTCACCTGATTACATCGGTGGAAATCATCCATACATCCCTAAAAATATATCAATTGATAAAAGATCGGGTCGTCCCGATTTTCCACGATTTCCTAATCGACTCTGGTGGACTACCGACTTTATACTGAAGGTAACCCATGAATCGGCTGACATCAAAGGCATCGCTGATTGGCTATTATGTGGAGGGACAAAGCACCCTGTGTGTAAGCAATGTAGGGATTGAACACTGTATAGGCCTTTTCTTTCCATTGTCAGCCTCCCTAAGGAATTCTAGACCTGGTGTTACTCAACCCGATTCTGCATGGTCTCAGACAAGCTGAGGGGGTAGGGGGTGGGAGGGAGGTAGGTGAGGGGTCATTGCCGCATTCTGCTGCAGCGTCCGAACCTCAGGCTATATGGCTCCATCCACTCCCTGCGGCCATATTGAACTACACCGAGGTAACCCTGCACGTTATGTAACTTCTCCCATCGACTCGCCATGGGCACCAGTGCTCAATGAAGAGGTTTGCATAGCACCATGCTCACGGACCTTGCTGCAAGTAGGCTGCCCCACCCCCACCTCACCCCACACCACCCTGCCCTACCCCACCGCCTGCCCTCCAACACTCCCACCTTACTGTCCATGATACACACAAAGGCATTGGCGGGACAAGATCTCCATAAGAGACAAATACAAGGGTGGATATAGTCAGATAGTCTGATAGTGAAGGACACTGCTTTCTCAGCCGAAGCAGCAGCAAGATTGCACAAACCAGGGTCCATATTCCCATAAGTGTTTCTATAATTTATACACCCGGACACTGCTGGTCTTCCTCCAGCTCCAGCTCCTCCAGCTCCACCCCTCCTCCTGCACCTCAAGTATGCCCTCCTCACTGGAGGAGGAGAAGTTAATAAGAACGAGCAGCTCGGCCCCCGACTTCTTCTCCTTGAGCAGCTCAGAGCGGCCAGAGCTGCTGCTTCCTGACAGTTACATGACGTACTACATCTTCATCGGCTTCGTGCTGCTGATGGGACTATTCTCAACCTTCCTGTTAGTGTTTGGACTGTTGCAGAAGGTTCTTAACCCTCCCCTAGATGATGGCTTTGATGACATAGAGTATGCGGTAAGATGGTTAGCCTGCGGTAAGGCTCTCAGTGTCAGTATACAGGACAGTAATTAGGGGCATTAACCTACTGCATTGTAACACACATAATACATTGTAAAGACCTTCATCATGGACATATTTACACGGATTTGGTTATTTTATTAGTCATTTATCATCTTTTCTCTTTTCAACTTCTGTTGAGTTCCATAATCTGCCTCCCCCCTCATCCAATACTACTAGGTTGGATGGATGGGCAATGAATTGCCCTCATTTTAAATATATTTCCCCCTAGACATGTCGTACAAATGGCTAGACTGTACGATTATAGTTATCATCTGAAAGAGCAGCTTCTTAATGCTAAATCGACACGATCATTGAATTCATTGACACAGATTACGTGGGCAAATGCACTGCAGAAAATGTGGAATGCTTTATCCTGACAGGCCCACCTATTCACGGGGCTAGTGCAATCCATGCAATTTCTCCGACTTGCATCTAGAAGCAATAGCTATCACAAACCATTTAGGGACCATTTGTATGACTGGGCTGCAGATGGAACGAGGGGCTGCCGACAGCCATAAGGATGATATACCACTTTAGGCTACCGAGATTGGATATTGCAGCTGCCCAATGTGAGGCATGTTGCTTCTGCTTAACCCTCCAAGGGTAGTCAAGTGCTCTAACGTGTTTTGCCCCTTGTCATTATGATGCATGAAGGCAGTCATGGCGAGTAGACAGCTGGTAGACTCACCAGGGCTGCATTCAAGCACCATGCCGACCCTTAGGAGTGTATCAACCACATATGTGAGCAGGCTTGTATGGTCGGCATGATGCTTGAATGTATGCTGCGCTCATGACGATGAACGGCAGAATGCATTAAAGCACTATGGGGCTCTTAAAGGACTAAAATGCCTTATTCGGCTCCTATATCATCATGGTAGCTCCTTCTACTCCCCTCCCAGTATCGCCAGCATGCACGAGTGCAATATCTGACAATGTACATTATATATAGCACCATTTGTCATTGATTAAATCATAATATTTCTATGTAACTTCGCTGTTAAAAAGGGTGTACCACCTTTATATTAAATTTACCAACAACTATGTGTGGTCTGTCGTGGCGTTGTTCTTAAATCTATGAACAACATATTATAAATTGTTTTCCCATAACGAAAATACTAGCAACCATGGGTGTTCAGTTGATTTTTCTTTTTTTAAAGCTCTCCAAAACTTGGTCCCGTATCTATGCCCTGTAGGGGTAGAACTACTTCTATAACAGCCATTCCGGTTGGTCTATGAGCTGCTCCGGACCTGCTCACAGAGCTGCCCAAGTGTATGGGAGTGGCTCAGAACATAGCCAGCTGATGGGAAACCTGTGTAGACAGTGTCCAGGATCCTCTCTGTGTCATGTCACCCTACCTAGGACTATTTAAGTGTGCTGACATGTAACTAACACTAATACCACAGACAAGGCGAAGTAGACTATTTGGGGTTTCTAACCCCGACATCTGTGTTATTCCATTGTATTAGGCCGTTTTATTTTGATAACTTGGATTACGGATCCGCCTCCGAGATTTTTGGCATTTTGCAAAAAAAAAAAAAGTTTTATTTTTTTTTTTTACCTTTCCCCTCCGAGATTCTTTTTGAGAATTTTCCTTAAAAAAAAAAAAAGTACATGTTGACCAGCAAAAGGTAGAATGAGGCCTTTCAGATTGGGGATATTTCTCCACATATCTTCCTTAGATTACCCAAAAATCAGGTTTTCCATGCCTTTTTTTTTTTTTTTTTTTTTTTCCTCTGCCCTTCAGGGGAATTTTTGATCGGGCTCCCCCCGTAGGACAGCTTTTTTTTTTTTTTTTTTTCCTTTACCCTTCCAAAAAGTTGGAGCCAAAAGCCCGTAATCCAAGTTATCAAAATAAGGTGGCCTTAGGTGTTATGGTATACTTACTTTCTTAATAGTATGAAGACACTCGAAATTAGGATCAACAACACCTGAATATCTAGTCTTTCATTTAAAAGTTTGAATTTTCAAAACTTTGAATTGGAAACTTTAGGGAGTATTTCAAACATTTTTCTATTGTGTTATTAGTGTTTATTCACTAGTAGGAGTATATCACAACCTCTATTAAAGAGCTTATATGATAGTCCTTATGATTAAAACCCTTTTTAGTTTTCCTGGGCTGACTCGGTACCTTAAGCATTATCTGTACATGTACTCTCTTCTAAACTTCCTGCTGCCATTGCTGTTTTGCAGAGTACAGGCGACTCTTTGGATGAGGAGGAGGGCGATAAGGCGACAGGAGAAACAAAGCGGAACACTTCTTACAATGAGGTGATCGACGCCGACAACCCTCAGACACCAGAGGAGGTAAGTACAGGCATCAGTTCACTCTATCTTGGGTTGAAAAACTGTTACATGGTACAGTCGTAGAACACAGCATACCTGACTGCCCCCCCCCCCCCAGCCACAGTTACATCCCAGTAAACATCACTCCAACTTACCCTCAGTTACAACACAGTGTACAGTACCTCACTCCACCCTACCCACAGTTACAGAACAATGAGAGCTCACTCCACCCACCCTCCGTTACAACACAATGACACCTCACTCCACCCACCCTCAGTTACAACACAATATACTGTATCTCACTCCACCCTACCCACAGTTACAACACAATGACACCTCACTCCACCCCACCCTCAGTTACAATGCAGTATACCCCACTCCACCCCACCCACAGTTACAACACATGCAGTATACCTCTTCATTCCACCCACGGTCAGTTACAACACAGTATACCCCACTCCACCCCACCCACAGTTACAACGCAGTATACCCCACTTCACCCCGCCCAGAATTGTTATAAAACAGTTCACCTAACCCATTTCATCCACAGGTATAACACATTGTACCTCACTCCGCCCATCGACAGCCTTTAGAACACAGTATACCTCACACATGACATACACAGTCAGAACACACCCACCGCGCCCACTTGTTAGAATACAGTATACCTCGGCCAGGGTCTGAATTATGTAGTTGTAGGCAGAGGCAGATGGTGCCCAACATCCCATTAGCAACTGGCGTCCCACAGGTGACAGGAATTGTATGTGGCCTCCTATAGGAACTCATCCCAAAGTGCTCTCTACAGACTGGGGTCGTAGCAGTACATGTAGTACATTGTATAGCTTAAAATGTATGTGGATAGTATATTATATATGGCCATATGTAATTATTTTATTGTCTCCAAACGGGAATGTGACCTTTGGATCTTTTTTGGTATTACTTATATCTAAATCACCCTATGATATTATTGCTGATACATTAATCGCCACTTACACATTGTAGATTTAGCTATCCTCGTACATTTACACCCATCATATAGAAGCTACTTATTTTATCAGTATAGCAACAAATCAGGAGGATACTGTATGAGAGAAAGGATCTCCATAGGAACCGGGAACAGGTGTGGGGTATCAGGCCAACTAATGGTTATGAACCCCTCCAGGGTGAATGTGCTATAAAGGCGGTGTGGCATACTGGCAATCTGGTGTGTAGAATAGGGATGTAATAGGGCAGAGGATGTAAGCTTGGTGAGCACGCAACGGTCCAGTAAAGGTTGTAGGGGTGCAGGAGGTTATATGTGCCCTAGGTAATAGGGAAGGTGAGTTATAACCTACAGCAGGAGCTGTGTAGAGGAGTATAGGACATGGATGGAGACCATGGAATACAATGTGCAACACACAGGAGGAATTGCCTCTCCCAGAATACTCATAGCTGCACTGCACTTTACAGCCTGATATATCTAGGATTTCTAGGAAAAAGAACCCATACACACATATTTCTATGAGTTCCATTACACAATCAGGACTGTGTTATATATATATATATATATGTATGTGTGTGTTAAGGCGAGTGAGTAGAAGGTTCACCTGGAGGTTAGGAGGTCTAGGTTCTGGTGCTGGAGGGGTGGGCGGTGCTGGACAGTATAGGTAGGAGCAGGTTTTGTGTTACCTCCAGCCACCCGTCCATCTGTCAAGGTGTCAGGTGGCCACTGCCCATGGTCACATCGATTATTGATGAAGCTAAGTGCGTCAGTTATCACCCACGTTTATGGAGCTACAAAAATACACCGGGCAGGCCAGCCAACTAGAGTTTGTGTTGGAGGAGGGGGTGGTATTAGGACGTGGTAAGCGTGGAGATTGAAAATATGGGTGGAGGAGCTGGTCTGAGGAGATGATGGAGAGAGGAAGGGTTAACCGTTAAGAAATTCAACCAGCTCCAGTAGGCTGCGTCACATACCTAAAGACCCTTCTGCTACCTTATTTCACCCCAATGCTGTACGACCTGCAGTTGCCATCCTTACACTATATGGGAGTAAGGAACATACTACCAGTGTGTTAAACACGGAAATCAGTGTTAAAGGGCATATAAACTTCTTACTGTTTTCTTGTTACGGTGTGAAATGATTGTTAAGTTATACATTGTGGCATTTTTTCATTGTTTTATGAATTAATGCTATGCAACACCCTTGACTTCGCATTATCTTCAGTAAATATGGCAACTACGATGAGATAATGTACATCATGATATGAATAGGAAAATTAATAGGTTGGTACAGGCGTGTTCGCTTGCAACACACCCAGGAAACAGGCTGACGCGGATATTTGCCTGGGTGCAGATGACTTGCAAATCAGGTATAGTGTGTGAACCGTGTTCCAAACTTCCAACCTAAATCTCGCGAGATCAGAGCCAATATAATTCACGACAATGGATACTGGTCCACTAGAGTTATCTCTATACACGAGAAGCCCTTATACCAGAAGTCTGCTGCATGCAGAATCTGCTCGGAGAGTGGTAGTGCTAGGTCTACGCTGGGACTGTTTGTATTCACTCCAGCCGGAAGTCTGGTCAGGTTTCTGGAGCTGCTCCTGAAGGCAATATTGGAGCTGGTAAGACGCAAATAAGGATACCGTATTGGCATGTAATTTGAATGAGCGCCAGTCTTAAATAAGCACTGGGGATAGAAGGGTATTGATATTGGTAAATGTATTCACTATCAAATAAGTCTTGAATCATCGCCGGCCTTGTATTTAGTACCTAGGGTAGAGGTAAAATCGATAAGCCCCCTGGTGCTTAAAAAAGGCCACTATGGTAGTTGTAGGGTCAGTCAGAGTCAGGAAGCCGCCCGTCAGACTGCCGTACCATATTATTTCTAAAACTACTGTGTGACTCGTGGAACTCTCTTACATATACAAATGTATGAGGGACACTTAGTAGTTTTACTACTGTAGCATTAACATCTAATGTCCAGGTCAGCTGAGGTGAATAAATCGTTGCCATGACACCCTAAGAGACCCACTGACGTGAGTATACAAGGCAGGAATAGGAAATGCACTAATGTGGCACTACCGTAGGATGACTGTATTGCTATCTAGCATATATTAAGAAGTCATCTTACTTTCTTTTTAATCAGAATCGAGGTCCCTGACTCCCTTTCCTATCATTTTTGTGGCTTCAATTTCAGTCAAGGGTGTCATATGTGGCCTGAACTACCCAAAGGGAGCAGTGCTGGCAGGTTGCTTATCGATGCAGCATTGGTGCATCATGCCAATCTTTTAATATTGATTAACGATGTTGGCATCCCTGCATCATGACAAAAAAAGGGCATGGTCCATCAAAGCACTACGGTCCCGTTAAAGTATCAAGTCATGAACCGCACTTGGTTGAAACGCCATTATTCTCTGCCCTGATCTAACATCATGTGAATCATATATCACGAGTAACATACAAGCTGCTGAGTATACACCATATACCACATGGTGGTGACTCAACGACCCGGCAGCTGTCGTGTGAAGCCATGCGGCAGAAGCCATCCCCTGCTGGGGGGAGGGGAAGCCACAGGCCCTTCCTGGAATCTCCACCCGTGTGTGCCCCTAACCCGACACGCGGCCCTACACGCTGATGTCATGTCCACCCCTCAGCCTCAACCCAGTGTAGCCTGCCATGCCTAATCAGGCTGAAGAGGCCTAGCCCAGACCTGTCAACAGGGATCAAGCCCACTTTGTGTCACGGTATAGCCTCCCTCCCCTTGGCTCACCCACGCAGTGACTTTTAAATCCCTTCTGCTGTTTGTCCTATCGGAGCAGGTTCGGAGAGATTGCCCTTATTTCCCAAGACCTGTTCTTCTTATGAGAACATCTGTCATAAATGCAAACACTTTCTCAGAGTTACTGCATGCTCACAGACTTGCTCCATATTCATATTTAATGCAGTCAATAGGTTAAAATACCACACTTGTCCTTTGTAACAGGACAAGAAGAGACTATTATTAATGAGATCCATTCTATACAGTAAGCATCACTTCTGGCTGTGGCTTCATCTATCTTATTGATGATGATGTTGTAGACATAGTGATGCTGTGCTTCATGAAATATAAAATCCTCAATGTGTTAAGTTTAAATAGTATTCATAGTACCGGTAGTATCTCGGAGAAGTAAACAAGTGCCTGGAATTGGGGACAAATTACTTTGGGCACCCATCCATGATGAGAAGCTGGCTTCCCTGTTAACGAGCTATCTAAATTAGTAGCTGCTAATTATAGCGGCTGGGGCCTCCCAACTGTATCGATCCCAACTGGTATGCTTAATTTTGTGTTAAATACGTCTCATAAATTACACTTATTATGAATAATACACAGGAGAGGAAATTACATGGATTGTTCATCGTGAGAGGCTCCATAATGGACTGTTTTTATTGCCTATTTAAAGGCATGAATTATCGCGCATATAAATCGGAATGTATTAAACCTGCAAGTCACTCCTGACTGCTGGGGAGATCCCCTAAATTATATACCCCTTCTCACATGATTATGACTAAATGATGAAATATAAGTTCTTATATGTTAACTGTGACCTCGCTATGAGTTACTATTGCTCTGCTTAATCTATTGCTAGCTGCTATAATCGGAGATAATCTGCTCGCACACAATGCATAGACTATAGCATAGGCACTAGATGAGCCAGCATAGCCAGTGCATAGACTTGCATAGCCATTGCATAGACTAGCTCCTTGTACCACTAAATACACCTGCACCTCAACCCCAACCATGCCCACCCTCACCACCCCAGCCCTTATACTTCCACTTGCTGTATTGGCAACCTGCTCATGCCACCGCCTCTCATTTCTATGTCCTCCTGCTCCTATCTTTTCCCCCGAGTAGCCCTGTCGGGCGTCGCCCGCCCTGTCCCTCCCACCAACCCCCTCTCACCATACCCTCCTCAATCGATGGCAACTGTCAGGGCTGAAAGCTTTCAGAATACCTCACCCCGGCCGGCCAGGCACGGGAGAGCCAAACTGGACCGGTTCTAGTGGTTTCCTGGGCTGGCAAGGAGAAGGGGGAATCTGGTAGCCATACATCTCCCCACTGGATGGGACTTGCCATTCAATGTGCCACCCCAGCATGGCAAAGAGGGTAAACTGTCTGTATATCTTAGTATACAGTCATCTTGGGGCTTTTAAAAGCTGACAGCTAGTGTCTGTCTCCTGTGGTACAAGGGGGAGGGTCTCTTGAGGGATATATACAATGTAGATGATTAGGACTATTTATTGAATTGTATGAGAAAACATAACATCAGTATGGTAGGTTGTGTTGAAGGAATGTATCATATCCAGAAATGATTCTATAACGGTTTCCTATATCCTTAATATTTCAACTTAATCATATTGAATTTGCAAAGGTATTTATCTAAAGCCATGTAGATATATACATATAATTAGTCTGTAATATATGGCTAAGAGTTGCACCCAGGGAAAGTACTGTCTATTCAAATAACACAGTATGCTCAAATCTAACTGGTTAACCCTTGTAAAAGTATTTTCATGTATTCCTACCTACAAGGTAACATATATCACATACTATATGGATTTCAGACCTAACCTGACAGTATGTGTGGGTGTAGATATGGATACTATAGGTAATGTAAGACAGGAGGCCTCCAGAGCCGAATGTCACCAGGCTCCTGACAACCCTCCTATTGGGCCAATTTTATCTTCCTCCTGAGTACGGTAATCCCCTCCCCCAACCCCTAATCCCCAACATCCCTACAGGCCTATGTAGGGGCCTCCACCTCCAGTAATCTAATTACTGCCTCCTCCTAGACAGGGCAGCCTTGTCTCTCCTGCTCTCCTGCTTGAGGCCACAGCAGGTGGACTTGTATGTGCCACCTTAGATTTAATGTGGCTTACTAAGGAGGAGTTGTCCATGGTATGGAGGAGATGGTATCTCGTCAGTTATATTAATTATCACATATCAGGGAGCGTCTTGTCATGCCTATGTAGCTAGCAGACTCCAATATGAAGACCAGCCTTATGTGAATGCCCTCCAGTCATTATAGGACTGGTGTTGTAATGAGGCATATACATATAGAGATTGTAGGTCTGTAATATATAGTATCCTTGTAATGTTCTTACTCTAAGATCCCACCTCCACAGGTTGAGAATGCATAAAACGTGGACAGAGTCTGAAAGCTTACAAATTCCAGCTCACAACCACAGACCAGATATTGTTCAGGGAAGTCTTTCCGTTCGATAAACACATCACAATGTGAATATAATCATCACAACCAAACAATAACATTGGTCATCAAAATGGCAATTTAATACCTACCAAAAAAAGGGAATAGTCTGACACAATGCAATGAATCATACGACAAAGTGTGTTGGAGTGAAAACACGAACCCCCTTACGTGACCATTGCTCGTGACAGACAACTGTAAACAGTGGCCTTTTGGTGGTGGACATAGTTTCCCTATAGTGGAAACAAAACCTGTGCTTCGTTCGTGAAAGATGGTGGTTTACCTTCACTGGGAGTTATTGTAAGAATGGCAAACTGTCCGTCAAGCCTGGAGGCAGTGTCAGGGTCACGATCCTCATACGCTGCTGCCATGGAGGACCTAGTATTTCTAACCAAGTGCTAACCTTCCTTCTAGATTATGAGTGGGCACAGGGTGGAGGGCATGTAGGCAGCCTGGGGAAAGAGGCAGGGTGGGGGAGGGTAGGGGAGGAGAGAGAGAGAAAATACTCAGGCAGGCGGGCAGACAGGAAGGCAGCAAAGATTAAGCCAAATGCACAGCAAGGCAGGTAGTTAGGCAGCTAGTGCCTATATAGGCAGCAGGTAGTTAGGCAGGCAGTGATGGGTAGTTGCGTAGGCAGGTAGGCAGGCAGGGATATTATCAATAGATCCTCCATAAGGTGTCCTCCAGGGGATGTTGATGTTGAGGATATCACGCATGGCTAACTTTTACTCAACACTGCACCACTGGGATTCTTCGCTCGAAGTCATCTATTTGTATCGATCCCAAGGCGTTTTCTATATGCAACGCGCGTCCTCATGGGGTCACAACTATTACCCCCCCCCCCCCCCATCCCCAATATACAAACTGTTAAAATCGGAGAATGTAAGGATTTGATCTGGGATTTCCCTAGGAAATCTGCTTACGTGTCACCCTGTGTGAGCACACCTTTTAGCGGCCTGCTGGTCCCTCAAACATGACAAACATGACAGGGGTGTAAGTCACACCCCAGATGATAACCGCTTACCTTAACACTTTAAGGGCTGCATAGTATTTAATACACTATATCGTCGTAATGATGCAGCCCTGGCGAGTCTACTTACCAGGGTTGCATTTATGCATCATATACCTACCCTTGCGGAGTGTATCCACCCGGTAGGATCGGCATGCTGCATGCTGAATGCAGCCAAGCATTATAGGTAGACTCGCCAGGGCTGCACAAATGCATCATTGCGATAGAGGGAATGATGCATTAAAGCGCTCTGTGGCCCTTGAAGGGCTAATCCCCACCACACATCCAGCCCCACCCCTGGGCCACCCAAAACACTCAGATTCCCAGTCAGCTCAGTTTCCTTTTGCCATACACAACAAAACACAAAATGGCTTAAGATCTATTTGTAAGAAGGGTCTAGGACTGTGGACTTTCCATTGCATGCACACCATCGACATTTCAAACTTCATGCATAGTGGATGAATTCAAGTCTACTCCTAAAAGTATATTCTGAATACATGAAGCTCAGGCTGTGTTTGAACTATACTTTGCATAAAGACCTTGCAGGCCTTCAGTTTTGTTTTTAGGTGTCTGGTGGATTTGTTTTTTATATTCATTTCATCAAAATAGTGGAATGGACATCTCAATGCGGACAAATCGTCTACTTACTCACACTCGTCTCCACCAGTGTGGATGCAAGCAGCCAGCTGTGACGCTACCCTAAGCCTTGATGTGTATTTACTATGTATAGATCTCTGGAGTAAAAATCTCAAAAGGATGGACATAAAATAAGCATCGGTTTGCAAAGGATTAGTCGAAGACCCTTTCCTATAGAGACAGCCTTAAGAGATGTGAATATATAGCATGATCTCTCAATTCGTCTTCAAATGTATTGTGACTTGCTTACTACATATTCCGTGTACCCCTGTGCACCTAAGTTACAGGTTAGTGTGCTAACCTGTGGAAGATGTTTGTCCGTTTAGGCCATCTGTCTGTTTATTTCGACAGATTCTTTCAGTTCCATTTTTGTGGGTGACATCTGTCATTGCATTCCTGAAAGTATTGCTCATCATTAAAATTGCCAACTCTTATTCAAATAGCCTGCATAGTTTATTGTAATTTGACTGATGTCTTGTCTCCTTCCCTAAGCTGGGATCAAGGGCAGTTCTTCCAACGCCATTGCCTTCACCCATCGGCTTGGAATGAGGATACAATGACTGTTTAAATGAGTCAGCTCCCGTCCCAGTGTGGAGCAATTAAAGGTTGACATATCGCTGCACATTAACATGTAATAGCCAATATATCATGTTGGTCTGTGCATGAGGCACCACATCTCATTGCTTTAATTTCTTTACTCAAGAAAAGACATGGTGAATTTCCTTGTATAAAAAGCATTAATTTTACTGTACGGACTATGGATGTGGGCGGAATCTTAAGCGATTCCAGCGCAGTTGTTTCTTGTGTGGGAATGCGATTTCTGGATTAATAATCTCCAATGTGAGGAATGAATAGACGCCAATAGCTTCATAACGTCAGACCACATAGGCTCCATATTACACTGCCTACCCCAGTGCGATAACACTGGGAAGTCAATAATGCCATCACTATATTGTCGTGGGTATTGGGGGTTGGCATAGGGTGCTGCCAGACTAGATATTATCTGATGACTGATAGGGAAGAGGTGTTCCTCCAGAAGCATAATGGTGGGGGCCGGATATTGAAGGATCTGGACTTGGGGCACTAGGAATACAACACATTGCCCCCATGTTGACAGAGCTACTGGTGTCTGGAAATCTGCCTGTGCATCACATCGTATATGCACCAGCAGGACCCATCCCCATCACAGGCCTTAACAGTGCAGCATGACTGGTGGGGGGATGTGTTGTGTATATCACATTATACCCGAATATACAAAGCCTTATACATAGTGACATCACCGTTGTCTATGTGTTTGGATAGTTTCACCTTCAAAATAGACACCACCACTGTCCAATATGTCCAAACACATTGGACAGTAGCACTGCCTAATGTTGAATAATGATAGGGGTATCATACTATCAGCATGATATGTAAACAACACACAGGCCAACTAGTCCAACATGCTGTCCTGTTAAAGCCTGTGCTCCCCATCCACCCCTAAACCATTGCCAGCTCTAGGACATACACGGGACACAGCAGCAGATTCAATCAGCCCACATCTATCTTGATTGCAGCTGCAATATGTATGGGATAATTTAACAATGAGCACCATCCATCTAGTAGGGGAGAGTGGGTTACAGTGAGACACGGGGCACAGTGAGACAGAGGGCCTGGGGCCTCTGGATTTAGGGTTATTGCTAAAAATAATTTATTGTAGATAATATAAGTTACAAATGAGATATTTAAAAAAAAAAAGGGAAAAATTTGATCACTACAAGTAGGTTTTCTATGATTTAGGCCAAATTTTTTGAAAAAGTAAATTTCAGAAATTTACGACGAAGCTGGTCGTCATGGCAACCAAAAGGAATTTTGGTAAATTTTCCCATAATTTTGAAGAGCACAAATGTACTTTACAAAATTATCATTTTGGATAAATTTTATATGGACCCATAAATTTGTGACAGCGAATTGTTGATTAGATGGGATGATGGGGCACAGTGAGACAAACCATAGGAATACCATAGTTAACAGTAGATTGGCTTGGTCACGGGGCACAGTGAGACAGATGATATAGCATGGACATTTCGAGATATCCAAACCTGAGGAAATTTTGAAGTGAATAACCATCAAAAAGTGTTATTCCTTAGTTTTAAAGTTAAAAAATATGGTTTAAATTTGATTTTTCATATTTTCACCTAAATACATGATCTATCACAGTGTACCATAACACTGTCTCACTGTGCCCCACCTAGCGTCTCACTGTGCCCCCTGATTTCTCATAGTGGGGCACAGTGAGACAATATTTTGTTTTAACCATAGGTCGAACCCCACTAATCACAGCAAATATGTCGCTAACTCCAAAAAGAGTGCAAATGATACACTTTTGAATGTTGACATCAAAACATTTGTTTAATTCAGAGTTCAGGCCCTATAGGGAAAATAAACTTTTCTGTCTCACTGTAACCCACTCTCCCCTACACTGCTGCTCATTGACTGAGTCTTACGTCTTTCTGATTGCCTTTATTCTATGTATCTGAAATAGAGTGGTTATGATAATAGCGGGAGTGAAGAGCGAAATTTGGTAAAATGCTCTATGAGGAAGTACAACACAGATTATCTTCAGCATAGTTATGTAAATGTATGATACACTTTTAGTCGCCAATCCATTTTTCTTTAATGCTCAGAAAGGTCAAGCTGGCAATGCTTCCTACCGATCAAAATTTGACTATATTAATGTTATCTGTATAATACATTAATATAGCATTGGATTTTAAGCTTAAGAAGTGCTGCAGCTCAATAATTCGCTAACCAATAATCCCACCGCCGCAATATTAGTCCGCCAGATTCACAATAAAGCCATATTCTGCTACAAACCGAACCTGGCGAATTATTGAGGTCTCACTGGTGTATATCTACAACCAAATGATGTCCAGAAGTATATACACCTGACTTGAAAGCGTAGAATAGCAGAGCATGTCTCTTTAGCTACTGGCGTATGATCCTATCAACAGCAGTAAATCAAAATAGCGAAAAACGAAATGAGAACAACGCAGCTGCAAGAATAGCGTTTTTATGCATAATTTATACCAATTGGCTATGTGTTACCTGTTGGTGGTGGCGCCCTCCAGTGGCCAGTGTGGGAGGTATTCCTCCGCTGGACATTGACAATGTCAGGACATGCTGACCGATAGGTCGGCATGACAACAGGACTGATGAAGTGAGGCTTGACCCTTGGGGGACCCCCTGCATCTGTCATCACTAATACATCAGGGTCTTTCATTTTACATCCATCAGGCCCTCTGGACACTGCAGTGTGAATAGTGTGGACACAGTTTGGTCAGACAGATTTGGGAGGAAAAACACAAAACTAGGTGCACGTCTGACCCTGATTTGTTTTATACTGGAGAGGTCTGACTACCCGCATGGACAGTACTGATGTATGGAGAAAGATGGGGGTGGGTGGGTAGTCACAAACCACACATGATGTGTATAGCTGTGTAAAACAGTACATATAAGTATCAGAGTAGAGTACTGCACTACTATGTGACCATGCAAAAGATTGAAGTGTCATTTATGGTATTGCCAATTTGAATCCCCATAAAATTTGTAGTGTGTCAGTGATAAATTGCTTCAATATGAATTATATCATTTCATCCCTGAGAGACTCTAGTTGATAATCATCTACACAAACCACAGTATATATGATGTAAGGTCATTCCCATATACAGGAGTTGCCAATTTCCATTTTCAAGTTACCTTTGCATGACATCCACTTTCAAAGTTACATTGATAATTGCATAATCCTCGATGCCACATGGTAGCCGTAGTTATACTGTAGCAATATTATACTTGTTATATTCATAATACTGCGGTCGTTTAATGGTAACTCCGGGAGCAAGTGCTAAGGGCATTATCGATGTTGGGTCACAATACCTATCTACGTCATATTACCTGCTGGTATACAATGTTAATGGCTGCCATGACGTTATTTATTACCTGGAAAGTCCGAGGCTAATTAAGCCTGGGGCCATCATTAAGGCTTCATCAGTATAGTGGTAAAGGCCACTATAATCGATACAAAGATCACGACCACCGTGAATGCTCATACCAGGCATTCTCGCTTACTGTCCTTGATAATTTTCTATTCCCAAGTTATTTCATTCTAAAATGTGTTACTTAAAACGGGTAACACCACATAATAGTTCAATTACCTACAGTCATTTATAAACTTTGTATGGACAACCTAATTGTTGATACCATGGATTCAGATTGAGGGGAGATGGGAAAGCTTTATAGTTGACATTTGAGACAAGTATCAAAATAAAGAAACTATGAAAGGGTTGCTAATTAGAACTAAAACTGTTAGTGTGCGTATATATGTCAACAAACACATAACACTGCATGGGAAGCAGGGTGCTCCTTTTTAAAGACTACATTAGCCTGTGCTTTTAAGTCACAGGGCAGCTAAACAAAACAAGCAGCAAGTACCTCTACAGCACGCTACTAAAACATCCTCCCCTTAGTTTTAGTATGTAGTCATACATCCCGCAGGGACCTGAGAGGATTTTGTTTAGCATTGCCTACTTTTTGTTCATACATTTTAGACCAAACAAACAGGGATGACTCTAGATGCCGAGTGTTGGCACCCATCGAACTCCATGTAATGTCTGTTGTGCACTGCCTCTGTCTATACTGACATTCTGCTACAGCTTACACTGTTGGCGTACAGGTATGCCTAGGAACACAACTAATGTTGTATATGATATACATAGAGAAAAGAAACAGCGTCAAAGGGGAGTCGGGTTGCCTCCAGAATGACTCCCCTCTCTAGGGCAGTCCAGTTCGCCCTAGGGAGCCTAGGTGACTCTCTGGCTGACCTAGAGGAATCACCTGGGCGAGTCATATAGCTCTCTGGATCATATGACTCCCCCAGGTGACTCCCTAAGGTCAGCCAGGGAGTCACCTAGGCTCCCTTAGGCGACCTGGACTCCCCTATAGAGAGGGAAGTTATTCTGGAGGCAACCTGGACTCCCTTTTGACGCTGTTTCTTCTGTGTGTGTACTGTTCTAATTGTTTCTTGTTATAAAATCAATTTGACTTAAATATGTTATGATGATTACATTTCAATCAGATTGTAAAACTAGCATGTTCTAATTATCAACAGTATCCAATAATATTTGTGAACCACTTTTGTGGATCTGTAGATTGGTAATTCCTAATTTTCAGCACTACAGCAATATTTTCACCGCCCCCGTTAGAGTAACCAGATTCCCAGGCAGAGGCAAAAATACCTCTTTTTATGTCCAATCAAATCAGAATTTCCAAAACCGCAGCACTTCATTTCCTATTGTCACCAAGAAGAATGGCTCTGCTTGAAGCACTAATTCCATTGCACCTCAGGCCAAATTGGGATGAAACGTGTCCGCCTCATTACATAGGGCGCCATCATGTTGAGTCAGTCTTACACAGGTTTCAGGCAGGCCGTCAATAAATTATGTCAGACTCAAGTGAGGAGTTTCAATCTTATTTATGACAAAACTGAAAAGGGGGCGTTGTTTTGCTCACTCTATTTGTTGTTAAGCAGCCCACTCTTAATTAGCTTTGAGCGTTTTCTGGAATTGCAGGATTTATCTTCAGCATTAAGTGGGTGCTTTCCACAATAAACCTTAGGTCTCTTCTCTTGAAGTATTACTCGAAGATGCGTGTGTTTTATAATTATGCCCTCGTTATTACTGTCATATTTATAGTACGTGTAATACTATAGTGGACTCGTGGGAATGAAGTCATGCATGCACAGTGAGTCGTAGCGAAACTTGTTTTGGGAAATAACCCTGAATCCAACATGTATGTCACTACATGTATACCTCTTCCAACTTAATTTCTTCCTGTTTGTGTTTATTTGTTCCTTTTTTTACTTCTTCTTGTCCAAAAGCAGCCATAGCAGTACATAGCACATGTATACAGAGGAAGGTAGGTGTCGGTCGGGGATGGGTGAGGGGGGGGGTCAGTCAGAGTGACATCCATGCAGGTAGAAACCATCATTTTATTCTAATTTAAACATTATGTATAGTAATATAACAATTACTATGCATAGTCTACAAACTATGCAATGTAGCCTGAGATCAGTCTGGTTAGGTTCGATATATAGGTGCAGGTTGAGTATAGACGGAGCCAAGACCGCCAGGGGCTGTGGTGGGAGGTGTTAGTGTTGGCGGCAAGGCTGGGTCACCTTCCAATGCACTCTGTGAACTCGCTGCCATCTTTATTGTCCCCTGAAGAATACTTTGATTCTTGGAGACTGTCTTTTGTACTTTTTCATGATACATTTCTATCAGCATATAGTATAGTCTCCCCCAATATCTATTTTCCTATTGATATATTCTTAAAATTTAGTTTTATTACGATAATTATTACATTAATCTGACTGTTATCTCATGATTGTCACAATTATTGTGATGATACATATAGGCAGGCTTCATGTATCTAAGATTAAAACAACTACATGCACTGGCTGATTTTGTCAAATGGAAATCATGTCATTGTAATGCAGTATTGAAGTTCGTATTTATGCTCTTGACCCACTGATTTCTCACGGTGTGGTACCACTCTAATTAATCGTTGATATTCTTACAAATGAATAGAATTCTAGAAAGTAAAATGCTACAGACACACCTCTAGCATTGCCTGCTGCCACTCAGCAGTGGATTGCTATTGACAAACAGAGTGTGGATACATATTAAAGCTTCCCACTCTCATCGATGTTTGAATGTGCTTCCTAAGTCGCGTGACCCTCTTTTACCGTTAAATGCCAGCAAGTTGGTACCCCTACAGCAACAGTCGTATTGGAGCCGGGACAGATACTCAACCCTTTTTATAGGGCGGGCGGGGGTTTAAGGAACCACGTGATTGGCACTGAGCCAAATATCACATCACCCTTCCGTGTAAACAACCTTCAGAAAGGAAGGATCCATTTTCTGGTCAAAGGGATGGTGGCTGGGTCTGAGATGGTTCGTCTCCGCTGCCATCTGGTGTGTTGTTAACACACTAAAAGCAGCCAGACCTACACAAGTTTCTGCATGATGGAGCACCTGGTCATTTTCTCAAAGGGAGGGACCAGGGGGGATCCATGCCACTAGTTGTAGAGGGTGGGGGTGGGTAATGAATTACCGGTAGTTGAAATAGCTGGAAGACTTTATGGATTTGTCAGGGTGTTTCAGGGTGTTATGACTAGATGATAGTAGATCTACACCTCATCAGTACAAGCGTGGAGTATAGGTAGTAAACTTGGTGTTGTGAACTTGATGGTAAAGTTTATAATTTTCACCCTCCCTAATTCCTGAATGGAAAGTGAACAGTGTTTACCCCTGCCCATATGAATGATGCTACATTTAATAGGCAAGATGAAGGGGGTGACCCTAGTAGGAAAGAAACACGTTTACAGAAACACCCAGTAGTGCATTACATTTCTGACATGTGCACGGTACCAGTGCTTCACACCAGAGGGTGCACCATGCAGTCGCTATAAATCCAATACAACACACATCCATGCACTTTTATCAACTTTTAACATCGGCTAATAGGATAGCCTTGGAAAATGACCTGCAAGCTATTTACACAACACATCCTATATGCGTTCTATGAAAAAAGGACAAGATAACCGTAATTCAGATGGAAGGAGGTTTCAAGAAATTGAGTTATGTTTTGATTTCGTTCTTGACGAAAACAACAAAAATGCTAGGGCTACGACAAAAGAAAATAGTTGTGTCTCAGGTGACATTGTCAGAAGGTCTGACGCAGATAGATCGGCTTTATTTTTCTTTGAAATGTATTATATTTCTTCAAGTGTTTCAACGTTGGTTTCAAAGAGACGGGGTCTGGCCTGTTTTGCTGGGCACAGTTGGATGACCTGGAATACTTCTTTCTCTGGTTCTAAGCTTCCATTGTTACAGTTTTTCATATCTATACGACTTGTATGATGAGTCATGTTGGAAGTAGATGTATATGAAGGATCAGACCACACGCACTCCCTATATAGCCCATGTGGGTCAGTTTCTATAGGGGTATAATCAGAGAATATAATTAAGTATCCTACTTTTGGGGCCTTTTCAAGCCCCCCCCCCTTCCCGTCACTGTTTTAGGCGGATTGTCCTAAACAAATACATGTCCTGGGTCAGGTTTCCTCACTCAATCTAAATACCCTACACCCTAGCAGGTGACCGGTCATTTGTGAACTTCCCCTTATTTTATGGTTCTGGCATGCAAACGGCCTATAAATGGTCATGAGAGTATATCATTAATGTACTATCTGTCGTAAAGTAAGGAGGGAGACAGGGTTTGGAGACATTAAAATTTATTTTATGAAATAAGATTTTGTATTTGTAAAGTTTATACATACATGAATTGAATAAGTAAATGTAAAATGATGATAACATAATTAAAATACAAGGTATGAGATTATGAACACGTAGGAACATAGTGAGTATAATGATTGATACATATAATATTGAGAATATTGAATATGAGGAGTGGGTGGGTGGGACAATGTGTATGGAGTTGTGAGGTTGACGGTGGTGGAGAGAAGAATGGACGAAGGACGAGGAGAGAGGGCGAGATTGAGGTTTTGGTACCTAATAGTACCGGTAGGTGGAGGAGTGGAGTGTGTAGGAGGTGGAGACGTCAGGTGGACATCAATGACACCCCCTAGCCGCCCACACGGCTATGAGGAACCCATTAATGTACTATCTGTCGTAAAGTAAGGAGGGAGACAGGGTTTGGAGACATTAAAATTTATTTTATGAAATAAGATTTTGTATTTGTAAAGTTTATACATACATGAATTGAATAAGTAAATGTAAAATGATGATAACATAATTAAAATACAAGGTATGAGATTATGAACACCAAGCCTGCAAGAGGTATAGGGTGGTAGTGGGTGGGATTTAGGCATTTACTGTTTGTTCTTTGATTTGAGACACTTTATAAGTGTTGTGTTGAGGCGCTTCACATGGGAAGTGCGGATGTACTGGCGGTGGACTGTTGACTTCCACCCGCCATATTTCTGAATGTCCAGTTCTGGTATGCCGGCCTGGAATGCCTCCGTGGCGGCAGCTGACCTGAGGCCGTGGAGGGTGAAGGCATTTTTCTTGAGGCCAAGGCCCTCGAGTTTCTGACCCCACATTTTTTGAATGAAAGTTACCGGTACTGGGGCTCGGTCTTGGAACATAAGTAGTGGTTCTCCAAGATGGCTGGTCGGCGCGACTGCCATTGCGGCCTGTAGGGTTGATACTACACATATGTCCTTGTCTGTGGATGGCTCCAGAGTGATGGATCGCCTCTGGTTGGTTCGCTGCATGTTCTTTGCTGCTTTGATGTTCAGAGTGAGGCGACCCGCCCTGATTGAGGCGTCGCCTCTTGTGAGGTGGTAGATACCGTTGAACTTCCTCACTGAGGGGGGGGTCACCTCCGACTTCCTGAGCGCACCGTAGAACTGAATGAGGAGTGCTGCTCTCACCAGGATCTGGTCGGGTGAATTGTCTAGAGAGCGCAGCACCTCCCTGAGAATGCCCATGGGCACTGCCGGCCTCACCCTGGGTACGTATGCCTTGTTCCTGTGCAGGGCCTCCAGTGCCCTGGCGACCCGTGGGTGCTCGGCCTGCAGTGATGGGTACCCGGCCAACCTCATGAATACTCTCACGTGTGAGATGTGGTTTGAGATCGTGGCCGGCGCTGTGATGTGTAGGTTCAGGTATTCGATGTATACACACAACATCGAGTGGTGTGGGGACGAGGGATCCATCCCCATGTGGCTGCAGAATGCCAGGTACGTTGCCACTGCTGATCTGTGATTTAGCCACGTGCCCTCGGCCCTCGACATCCTCTGGCGCAGGTTGGCTAGCCTCTGAAGAGATGAGAGCACCAGATCTGCAACGTATAGATGGTGTGAGCTTGCTGAGTACATCTGTGACAGGATCAACAATCAGGAGGTTGTGTCTTTTAACTAGTTCACACGTTTCATTATACATTTTTAGTGATAGGTGAGCTCGACTAAGTCTGTCTGCTAGAATATTGCTCACACCTGGTACATGAACATATGATAGGATAAGACCCAGCCTGGCTTGGACTAGCCATGCTTTCCTAGCACAGTCTAATAGAACCTTGTTGTGGCCTCTGCCAGAGGTGAATACATCCACAGCGTTCTGATTATCACAGTGAATTCTAATATGGGATCCTGTGTGGGACTGGCTGAGGAAAGTCTCCATCGCCACCACAACATTCGCCGCTTCAAGTTCAGCTATGATATCCACTGGGTCCTCAGCTGGACACACACTTCCTGCGTACGCTTGAGTGCCATCTGAGGCACCAATTCCGCTACCACAAGCATCTACAAATATTTCTTTGTTGGGTGTCGGTTTTGGGATGACTGAAGTGCCATTCCACGACGAACCAAAATCAATAAACCACTGGAGGTCTGACCTCATTTCAGAGTTAACGTTTATGAAGCCCTTGACCATGCCCCTGAGTGCATCCAATAGCTTGGAGACGAATAGCCGGGCCGGGCGGACACACTTAGCAATATGCAATAGCTTTCCTAGAAGGGACTGCAACATCTTGCGTGTGAGAGACCTTCTTTTGATGCACTTACTGACCTGGGTAAGGGTCTCTTGTAGCTTGTCGTCAGGGATCCTGAGCGTCATGTCCCTACTGTTTATCTCAATACCGAGCCATGTGATACACTGTGTGGGCGGCTGACACTTGTCCTTAGCTTCTGGGAGCCCGAGCTCAGCGAGTAGCTCCCTTGCCCTGGAGTGGTCAGCCTCAGCACGTGATCTGTTGGGGGATAAGATTATGAGGTCGTCAAGATACATATAAGATCGTATACCTTCACTCCTGAGTACTCCCACTATTGAATCTGCCACTTTTTGCATGTGCATACTGGATGAGCGTGCCCCAAAGGGCATACTGACGTCGCAGAAGTACTCCCCCCGCCATTCCATCCCCAGCAAAGGCCAATCAATTACGTCACATTTGAAATTGCGGTAGGCCCTGGAGACATCTGACGAGCTGAGGAATGTTTCACTACCCATGTCCAATAGTTCTTTCACTAGGGAGTCTACTGTGGGTAGGGCGTGAGACTGTATGTGACCCAGTACGTTATTTTTCATGATAAATGCATTGACAGACTTGTTGCGGGGAAATGTCATATCAATGATGACCCTTCTCTCGTCGGTGTTACGTTTCTCTCTCGACATGAGAGGTGATACGTGCATCCATGGCGAGAAGGGTGGCGAGGTGAAGGGGCCAAGTAGGGCACCGTGACCCATTTCTTTGTGCACAAACTTGTCAATACTAATGGGGTAGTCTACAGCGCTGGGGTGGTTTGGAACCCCAACAGTATCGGATACCGGGCCTAGATATCCCAAGGGGAACCCATACCTGACAAAGTCGGCCAGCTGATCTCCCTGTGGGGACCCCCTGAGGTAGAAGTCCCAGGCATCCAGATGTAGGTCTGTGGGGAGCGTGATCCTAGCCTCGAGGCAATTGGGGAGGCCGGTAGCCCTAACACAGTCATAAATGTAGGCTAGATGAGGGTCACCTCCAGTCCCTGAGAGCTGGGGCCAGTTGTCTATACGGTGTTCTCTATAACCCATGGGTGACAGATCTATACTTGTATTCACATTGTCTGTCTCACATGCTTTTCTAATGGCTGTAAAGTCTATCATACCTGTGGCGTGTTGTCGTGGGAGTCCGGTACGTGTGCCTTCTGGCCGGGGGACCGGGACGCGGTCCCCCTCCGGCCGGGCACTCGTCCCTGTAGTCGGCCGGTCGGTGAATACACCTCCCTGCGGCCGGTGAGCGTCACCCAGCGCCTCGTTCTGTACCGTGCCTGCGATCTCCGGTGTGTCTGCGGGCGTAACGGTCACTTGAGGCACCTGATGAGGCTGTGGTGCTTTGTAATAATCATAAAAGTCATTATCATCATCCCCCTCGATCGACAAACATGGCTTGCCGTCGCCATATTGGATCTCGTCCAAGCTCACGTCTCGCGCAGCCCGAGAGGGGCACGCCGCAAGACGGGCGCTGTGATTGGTCGGCCGCGTAATGACGTCACTCCTACATTCCTGGGGAAACCCCTGCACGCGGGGATCCCGGGGAAGCCCTTTGTTTACAAACAACTCCGCGCCACGTGTGCGCTGACTGCTGTCGTAGTCTAGGGTCTGCAGGCTGTCACACGATGATGCTGAGTTTAAACTGTCAATACAATGGTCCCTACTGTTAGGTACTGTAGGCGCCATCCCTGTAGATAGGGGGAGGGCGCCGACCACTAGTTTTTTCCCGCCGGAGGCTGGTAGACACTGGCTGTCACGGTGCCTCTCTGCGTCTGTTGTACCGGCCACGATGGAGGAGGGGCGTCCCGAAACTTGTTCTGGCACGCAATGAAAGTGTGGTGTAGGCGCTTGCCCTTAGCATGACAGTATGAACATACATGTAACATTTTCATGCCGGTCTCCTCATGATCATGCTTGTGCTTACACCCCTTGTCTGCATTATAGTCCGTGCAGGGTATGGAGGGACGTTGGGACCCAGGCTGTGACCCCGACGACTGTGAGCCCTTCTCCATCCCACCTGTCATGGAGATTCTAACCCTCTCGTCTTGGATCTCCACCTTCTTATCCCATGATAACTCTTCTGTTTCGATCTTGTCAAACATGAGCTGTGACCACCTTCTAACCTGTGCCCATGGGCGGACCAGACTGTCTATGCTCACATGGTGTAGGTGTGTGAACATAGACTCATAGTGCTCAGGCTCAAAGGCTCCCTTCTTACGTAGCAGTGCAAGGAAGGCTGTGATGTATTCATCCCTGAGCATTAGGTGCCTGTAGTCTAACTTCTGCTTGAGGGTGGACATACCATCCTTTTCAATAAACATGTATGGTTTAGCGACAGGGCGTTTGGCCATGATATTGCCAATGAATTGAAGCTTACCATCGGTGGGCCTGTGCTGCATCTCCTCCTGGCGCATGTAGTGGCCAATGAAGTCCTGGTGCTGAGGGAGGGCCTTGAGCTGACGTGTAGGGGGTAGGCCCAGGCCCTCCTGGCCGGCCACCGGGCCGTGGTATGGTGTGCCGCCGACGGCCCCCTCCTCCAGGGGGGAGACCAGTGGCGGGGCGGCACGTGAATGACGACTTGGGGTGCTGGACCTAGGTGCTGGCGGGCCGGCCTCCATGTTGGACAGGATCTGCCCCAACTTGAGGTTGACCTCGTCCATCTGCGACTTCATTCCCCCAATGTCAGACTTGACACTTTTAATGTCCTTTTCCACCTTGTCAAGTCTGAAGGAGGTGAGGGTGGAGGCAATGCTACCGCTGTTGGAGCCCCGGCTCTCGTGCCGGCTGCTATGGCGGCTAGCATGGCGTGACGGCGTCTTGCCACTACCAGTCCTGTCGACAGTGTGGAATGTGACTTCCCCGTCAGTGGAATTCGAGTTATGTCCCAGCCTACTTGGGGCTGTAGAATTTTTAGAGCTTTTTCGAGAGCTTCTGTGTGACTGACTGGAGCGTCGGGTACCGACCGAGGGTTGATTGGAGACTTGGGAGGTTGACCCAATCACAGTGTCGTCTGAGTGATCAGAGCCTGCACTAGTGTTAGAGGAGTCACCTCCGCCATTGTCCCCTGCCCTGGCACGTGTTACCGTCGGCATCGTAAATTGACCAATAACTCGAATATATGTAATTCAACTCTCCCCTCACTACACAGGCACACCTGACACATGCAAATGAAAAGCTAAAATCTATAAAAGTGCAGGTATATGTTGTGCCAAAAAAGTATGCTTACAATGTGTATGGAGTTGTGAGGTTGACGGTGGTGGAGAGAAGAATGGACGAAGGACGAGGAGAGAGGGCGAGATTGAGGTTTTGGTACCTAATAGTACCGGTAGGTGGAGGAGTGGAGTGTGTAGGAGGTGGAGACGTCAGGTGGACATCAATGACACCCCCTAGCCGCCCACACGGCTATGAGGAACCCATACTCACCATGTGCTGCACTCTTCGCACTCAAAAACACAGGAAAGAGGGTTACATATGTATATGTGCACTCACTGACAGCATTCCAAGAACTTCTATCAATAATATATCATGTTAGTAGTAGCAGTGTCCATTCACATAATTAGACTTGCTCAAGCCTACGACAATATGGATACGTTTTTAATGGCATAATCATTACTTTTGATTTAGATTGATATCCGCGGATGTGCTATAGTTTAATAGTGTAACACTTAGACATATTTATGATTGTGAAGTTTGAACAATAAACCATTAGTGGGTTTACTTGTTTCACACTGGTCATAATGATATCCCTGGATGTATAATAACAAAATATAAATGTATAGCAAGGGGCGAGGGGGAGGGGGTAACTCAGGCCAGTCTATACAAACTCCTTCCACCCACCCACCCACCCACCCAGCCACTCACCACAGACTAGTACATTTTTGTCTCCTGCTGATCCCTTTAATGAATCACCGATATAGTACTATAATTGTCTCCAGGCCCTCCAGGGGGCATCATGGTAGCTCCAGGTCACTCAGTGCGAGGAGCAGATGATATCTATCGTGTGTGTCAGCTTTATCTGGGTATATGTAGCAAAAAGTTGGATGTTTGTGTGGAAAGGGTAATACCCTGTGTCTTTCTTTTTTGATAGGAAGTTAACTGTTTGTAGAATGGTGGTCAGTGTAGATCTATCCGTCCTTTTCTCATTACACTTTTAGGCATGTCAAGTTTGTTTATCGCCACCTCATGCACCGTATCCGGCTTTGCTGTGGCTTGTATTTATGACGCCGACAGCAATTCTACATCTTAACAGTCATAGTCTGAGGATCATACTAAATCTTTATTTAAAAAAACAACATTTTATAGATCCACTTAGACTAATAGTATCGTTGTATGTTGTATCATTATCACGAACATATTATACCACACAGTTACAGTTATACTTATAGCCTATGTGATAGCCTCAGTAAAGCCGATTGTGGCACGTTTACAAGTGACGTCACCTATTCTGAGACCCACACACCGCCCTGTCATTATTTATGGCAAATTGATCTGCATATTTTGAGGTCATTTGTGAACGTCCCCTTAATCATAAAGTTTGTACAATAGAAGGGACAGCACAATGGCAATGTTCACATGGAGTCAAAACACAGCACATACTTAACCCATAGCAGGTCCATGCACAACCCTCCCTCTTGTCCCTCTGAGTCTGCCCTTTCACCTCATACCCCCACTCCCTCTGCCCGCCTGCCCCCTGACCCCACTTCCTGGGGCTTGAGTGACACCTCTCCAGGCTTGGCTCCTCCCTGTAAGTTCATAAGTAGCTATAAATCTGTCCGTGCCCGCCCCAAGGACTAATAACACTGCAATACTAAAAATGGAATAGTGTTCCGCCTTGACACCAGTTGGCGCTGCGGTTGCAGTCTTCTTTCCTCTTCTTACCCCATGTATGGTACGTTTATAACGCTACATGTCCCCAATAAATGCTAAATCGGATACCTCCATTATTTTTTAACAGTATAACTGCTAAACAGCTCTGAAACAAATGGTATTGTACCATGTAGATCAATTAATCAATAGAGGAGTATATGCCTTTGGCAATCAGACTAAAGACATGCTTCCTCCATCTACCACACGGGGGCAGCATGTGTACCGTCCCCTCCCTGCAGCACCACCTGTCTAGAGGTGGAGGTGGGTGGTGGTGTCTGGTGGTGGGTGGTGGGAGGAGGGTGGTGGTGTTTCTGACTGATGGGTGTCCACTGTAGGCCACTCCCCGAAAGTTCATAAGCAGCCATAAAATTCTCCATCACCACCTCCAGCCACCGCTCTCTGGTTGGGGCAGAGGTAGAAGTACTATGTGGAAATTGGTTGGGGCAGAGGTAGAAGTATTATGTCGAAATAGTTCACGTTGCTTAGGCCACTCAAAACAAAAAAAATTGTTTCTCATCACCGAGCAATGAAAAATATGACGAGGGCGTTTTTTATTTAATTTTTTTTTTTTTTTTTACTCGGGGCAATTTACATAGGGAGATTTGGACATTTCGCGATCAATTTTCAAATTTTAGTAATTTGGAGTTTATTGATCAGCAAAAGTTGTAAGAATGCAAGTTACATCTAGCTAATTGCATTGCTGACAGCATAAGCTTTAATTTGATACCAAATTTGCCAATATTTTGGCAATTTTACCATGTTTTTCATCAAAAATGTAAAAAAAAAAAAAAAAGTTTTCCCCAAATCATGATTTTTATGATGCGCGCGGTGATGAGAAACAACTTTTTTTTTTGAGTGGCCTTAGACAGGAGTACGTGCTTATATTCTGTGAGGAATGCTATCTGAGAAATAGCTCTTAGAAAGATATAGAGTGTAGTATATTCAATATACATTTCTCTATCCCCATCAGCATCGTCTATAACTAGGTTCTGGCAATATGCTTACCAAATGTTTCATGTAAAATCATATGTTCAGAGTATGGGAATAGCTGCCATAGTAATCAGTAAGTGGCATTCGCATAATTCTTGCCTATAAAACATAGGATTCTAGCACTAAGGATGGAGCACCAAAGATGTACCATTGTTTTACAATTTACATGAAGGCATTGTGATTGTCAACCTATTTTGCCTCGACAGAATTAAAGAAAAAAACACTGAGTCGTTGTCATAGGGGATCATGATCCATTATGACCCCAGTAGCTTTAACAAATACCATATCCCTTCAGGATAGATGGATATGTATTATGGTGTGGTTTTCCCCCCCAATTAATAACGGTAAAATATCGCGAATTTATATCCATGACAGTGTAGAATTCCATTTCTTATGGTATATTGCCACTGAATGTGAATTAGGGTGATGTTATGTCTGCCAGAGGGACACAATTGACAACTTTTCATAGAAGCTGTCCCTGGTTTACATTGTCATTTGTCATATCATGTATCCAGAATGAGGCCAACAGATTATCATAGTTATATCTGAAACTAAGACCTATATCATTATAAGTATATTATGAGTATATTTTACCATCATTTTTTGATTCGTGACCTCAAATTAGTCTTGCAAGGCAGGTCTACCCCCATGTCCTTTCCGTGTCTTTGAACAATGTATTCAAAACCGTGCTTTTCCCCTCGTGCTGCTTCAATTTGTATTTCTCCATTATCATGTAATCCACTATTATATTAAATCCCTCTGGTTCAGCATTTTTAGGACGCGGTCTTACTTATTAAAGCTCCTAGTTCCAGTGTCCTTACAGTAGGTCTGGGCAGACAATAACCGTGCCTTTAGAAGGGAATAGGGTATAACACTAACACGGTGGTGCTGACGGTGTGCCTGTACTCTAGAGCCCGACCCAGACAGATAAATGGACGTATAGACCCGCCGTCAGACCAAGCCACCGTCAATCATCCGCCTTATCGTCTTTCTATCCTATTTATCCACTAACCAGGCCACTCCCTTTTTTATACACCGCCCTCCGGCCCCGGAACCAGCACGGCAGCCAGTGCTTGCAAAAGCATAATGAGCTATAAATCCAACATTGGGGGCGTGGCCTTGTCAGAGCTGGTGCCGTAAAGCAGCATGCGCACCCTCTGTGCCATGGTGGTGGGTGCCGGGGGTAAAGTATATGTACACGAGTCAGGGCCTGAACATGGATAACCACAGGCGGCTTGCAAATGCATAATGCATCGTAAATTCCAAGATAGTGTGGGGTTTTGGCAGTTTCCATTTGCACAGGGGCCTCCCCGAAGTCTCTGATTGTGATTTATTGTGATTTATTGGAAGTGTGGGGAGGGGTGGAGGTGGGGGAGAGATGAATTCAAGGGTTTTGTGATAGACACACTGGATTTATAAAGGTCATATTATGACTATAATTATGCCTTCGGTATCTTCTCCAGTGATAACAAGAGCATCAGTATTATGATAAGGGTGGCCTGGTGAGTCGGCCACACTATGAAACACCCATCTGAAATACCACATCTGATTTATGATTTAACCTCGTGTAGGAATGAAAATATGGTTGAAGTAGATATTGGTGTGTCTTTGGTCACATTCGATGGTCGTGAGAGGGCTGAACATATTGGCAATTGCAGGCTAGTTTTGGAGGGCTGGTGGCCGCTATGGGGTGGTAGAGAGTGTGTCTTTTCTATTCGTCTTGGGGCAAAAACAGGACAAAAAGCAAATGAAATTCTAGACTATTCTTGTCGTACTGTAGCATAGAACAGCCGGTTCCAAGGTTACCGTCTGGAGATTATTAATGGTGTCTGGGTCGTAGTTCTGTCCTGGCCCGCCTGATGCCAGCAGCAGCTCCGTTCTCCGACGATGGCGACATCTGAAGTCCCACAAGCGAATTGCTTTGCAAGGCACAATACATGTATACATGCACTATCCATATCTATTAAATCCTATGGTATATCTGTGTGTTTCTAGTCAATACTGTTGTCAATTACTTTGTTTTTATGAGGGGGTGGTGGGGAAAAAAGGACAATAGCGTTGAAGACACAGAAATGTTATCATTGGATGTTAAATAAAATTTGTGATAGGATTTCCTAATCCATGATTAAACAGTTTATACCCTGCATGCTCGCTTCTTTGTGAATACATCCTCTTATGTCTTATTAAGGACTTATAGTTCTTTATAAATCTCACGAATACCATTATTTAATTTCGCAAAAGTCAAATGCCTTTGTCACTGGGGAAACATGTGCAGAGAAAGGACAGTGGACGACTGGAATCATCTCTAACGACAAGAGATGGAGCTTGATGAGGAGAACTCTTTGATGTGGCCTGCGGTCAGCATTTCTTATTAAAAGATTTTTATTTTCAAGTGTGCATTTGGCCTTTGTTTACCACGAAAATCCTTGCTGGTAACCCAATACTATGCACGGCACGGGGAGTTCAGATCTGGGGTCCCGACGGGAGTTATGATAAATAGTTATAATTCCAAATTCTAGGATCAAAAATATATAATTCCAAAGCCAAACTATTTTAAGAATAAACTAATCAACAATGCCTCTAGATAATGCCACAAATAGTTTAGCATTGGGGTTGCTGTCGGGGTTAGATATCCTACTTAATTATTGAAAGCCCCCATCGTGAGCCCCTGGCTGGCGCGCGGTGCCCGAGGCTATGTTGACCTATCTCAGCGGGAGGTCCTGTCATCTCCGCAGGGGGTCTTGTCATCTCAGCAGGGGGTGAAACAGATCTCCTCATTATGAAGATTCAAGTCGATAAGAGGCAGTGCTGCTCTCTGATTGGCTGTTGGCCCGAGTCTAGTTTTAGCCATGTTAGAGCCATGTTAGAGCAGTGACTTGCATTGGAAGTTATTGCCCCTAGTTTAATTAAGGCTGGCTGACAGTAGGGAGGTCCCAACCTGGGGTTTCTGATCATTTTGCCAGGGCTAACTCCAGCATTAATCCAACAAATATTGAACATAGACGGGGCGAAGAGAAAAAAGACAGATGAATTTAGCTTGTTTATTATTAAAGAGATCCTAAACACGTAGGAATTACCCTGCATGTTGAGCAACCCTCTCCGGAACCCTCTCTAACTCTTTCCAAAAACGTTCATATAGAAAGTCTTGATGCATTAAATGTATTAAGTGTGTTGGAGATAAACCCCGGAGCACAACACTGAGGGGAGCCGAGGCTGATGTGGGTGGCGTCTCGGTGGCGTCTCCGTGACCTCTCCGAAGAACCCTGACCTCCTTCAGTTGCGTCTCCCATCATCCGGGTCACTGCGCACAGCAGGCAAAGGAGCATCTTCTGCCTCATTATGAACTTTCATGTCCTCGTGGGCTCTGAGTGACAGGCCTTAGCCACACCCCTTAGCCGGGCCCTCAGTAATATCTGGCTGTTCATCAAAAGGTGCTACAGTACTACAGTGTGCTATTAGTAGGGAACAGGGTTAATTTGGCGTTCTTCCCATACTTATCAAATAAATATTTCTGGATACGACAGTAGTGACTAGTGATTTATTATAGAAACGAGTACCCAATGATATTGTACTGTCAATGCAAGGTGTCTTCCAGGTGTTTGTGAGAAACACATGTATTTCAACACTTTATTTGTACATTTTGCTTGGTTATAAAGTTGCTAAAATTGCTCTCGAAATTTGCAAGTTATCTACACCCACCCCCTGCCCACTGAACTAAAACAAAGGGCAGTGGCCATGTGAGATGCAAGACACTACATATCCGTCACATTTGGCCTAACAGAAATTCAGCCAATCACAGTGCAGAAGATCTGTTCAGATCAGTTGAATATTCATAATGAGCTTGATCCCGCTGTGCCCACCATTCCACGACTAAGTGATCTGTCCACACCTTAGGGCTCGGGTTACCAAGCAACCCGTTGCCAAGGTAACCGTCTCCAAAGTAAACCTTAGGAGGAAGGAGGGTGCTGGGTGCCTGACCCACTGACCTAGTTTACTTTACCACAAGAGACATTCCTCTGTACAAGGAAATCTGCGGTTAGGTTTACCCAAGGCTCTGATCAACCAAAATCTCAAGTATTCTGTGTTTACGAGGGCCCGAGATTTTCTCTTAGTTGAATGGGCATTATTGTCAAAAATCATAAAAATTCAATAACCCTAGAATTTGCTACTAGCATCCAATTTGAAAAAAAAAACCACAATATTTTTGGTCATGTTTGGGCTATTTTAGAGTCGAGTTTAGTCTCTACGAGTCAAGGCAGTGGTTTGTGAGTCGGCAGCTAGCGTCTGTGAGTCAATGTTGTAGTACATTTCAGGCTGGAGTTTAAAAGAAATAAAAGTTAAAATAAAAAATCTGATCTACCTACCCTAGACATTTAGACCATGTTACATGGAACACACCTTTTCTCTCTTTTTTTGCCTAGAATGGTAAAATCATAATAATATTATGCTGAATCCTGAGGCTTATTCAATTCAATTCAAAGCTTTATTTCAGACTCAATTTAAGTACAAAGGGTTGATAATACGGTTGACAATACATGTTATACACACACAAAAAAACAGAATAACTAGACATGTGACATAGATGCACAATTACAAGAAAACAGTTAAATATGTGGAAGTTATCGTCATTGTTAGTTACAATTCTTGTTAAATGCATATGTATCTGTGGAAGGGTACTGATATATGTGAGTTATTATCCCGGTCCCCGCACTTTCAACTCTTCTAGACACCATCCTCGTTAGAGAAAACACAGATAATGGGTCATATTTTCATAACTGCACATGTCAGCGTTTTTCGAAAATAAGGGGTGCTTTTTTCTTATACTATCAGCGTTTTTCAGAAAAAAGGGGTCTTTTCTTCAAGGGGAGTTTGGGGTTTACACAACATTACCTAGTAACAAAAGTTAACCATAAAGATCAGGTGGTATCTCTTTGGTATTAAATGTGAGCATGTTTATATAGTTATATTTGTTTTTAATACTCAGGTCAAAGAAATTTGTGTTTTTGTATAATAAGGGGTACTTTTGGGGCCCCCGAAATCAGCGATTTTACTATAAAAAGGGGTACTTTTTCACTCAAAAATACGTGGAAATGGGGTATATTTAAGATCCATTAACGAGGATGGTGTCAGGTTTGCACTGGGAGTGCGGGGACCGGGGTTATTATTTCTATATCGAGCAATATAGTTGGTGATCACACGAAACATGCCGGACACCGGCTATAGCCGTCTAAAAGACTGCCGGTCCAAATGGCTGGTTGGATCTTTGCCTACTAGTACATCTCAGAAAGAAAGATAAGAAAGGCTGAAGCACGTCTACAGTTATAAGACTGTAGAGTACGGGTTGCCCTCTTGCCTCGCGGGCACACCGTCTGTACGCTGTGTGTATATCATGAATATTCACGAGCTGCTACGAGCTGCGCTGCCATTGGTCGAGCGGCAGACGCTATCTCTTGAATCTTCATAATGAGGAAATTTTCACACCTCTCGCGGGAGGTTGACAGGAGGCACGTGCCGACGAGTGAGTAGTGGGGCCGCGCACAGTGGGGGGTGAGCTGATATGGTGGCTGTGTGTAGGGGAGGTGTGTGTGTGGGGAGCGGGGGGGGGGGGGGGTGGCTGCTGTGTATCAGTATGGATATTCCAGATCAGTTGGCAGATCGTGTTGTCGCTAAGGCAAAAGGTAAGCATCACAGTGTTGGGAAGCATGAGTTATGGGCAAGCATAATGACCTAGATTGATACTAAGGGGTTGGACTGATAACAGCTTTTATCAAGTGGCAGGATAGATTAGCGAATCGTCAGTGCATGGAGATAATAAATGCAGTTGATACACACGTGTATATCTAAGACTAATGGGACTGATAGTCAGATTTATGTGTATATATATATATATATATATATATATATATATATATATATATATATATATATATATATATATATATATCACATTAACGGTGGAGCAATCAATATCATAGCAATAAAAGCTTTAAGCACACTATCTATAAAGTATGTGCCAATGAGCACGGTTTCAGTGTATTTAATTCAAACAATAATGCTGGTCATAGATCTACTGTTCAAAACACAGATCTAGAGACACGCAGTGCCAGAGGCACGCAGACACTGACATCCAACCCCTCCTCCTCCATGCACTGTCGGGAGGCTGGTGGGGGTGGGGGCGAGGTGGGGGGTATGGATCTCCATGACTGCAATCTCGGCGTCCTCTGCTCGCCGCCTATTGGCTCAAGGATGGCTTGAAAATGCATAATGAGCTCCAACACAAACAAAGCTCAGCTGCCGTGACCGTTACCATGGTAACCGTGCTATGCCGCCATGAGGATATGCTCAATGGGCCCCGAGGCTAGTCTCCCTCTCCTTTTATAATGGCGGTGTGTCACTGTGATACCACCCACCCAGCCCCCACTTCCCTGCTCCCTATCCCACTACCATTCAACTTGATAGTCAGGCGTTTCATTCGATATAGTTATATGATCATTTTCTACAATTTACATTTCTCCATCAGGTCCCGTACAGACGAAAATTACCACAATATATTTTAACAAAGGTCACTCCTACACCAACACGTGTGTTTTGCTATACACTGTATACGAGGGTTCTTTCTTTGTGGTATCCATGTTCCTTAGGCCGTTTTATTTTGATAACTTGGATTACGGATCCGCCGCCGAGATTTTTGGCATTTTGCAAAAAAAAAAAAAAGTTTTTTTTTTGTTTCTTTTTACCTTCCCCCTCCGAGATTTTTTTGAGCATTTTACCAAAAAAAAAAGGTACATGTTGACCAGCAAAAGGTAGAATGAGGCCTTTCAGATTGGGGATAATTCTTAATAATTATATCTTCATTAGATTGCCCAGAAATGAGATTTTCCATGCCTTTTTTCTTTTTCTTTTTTTGCCTCTGCCCTTCGGGAAATTTTGTGATTTGCTGCCCCTGTAGGACAGCTCTTTTTTTTTTGCCTCTGCCCTTCCAAAAAAAGGTGGCCTTAGGCTACCATCTATATTATAGAGTATAAATGTGAAAATATAAGCTTCTCTTGTGTGAGGTGTGTAAGTGAATATGTTCCTGCACAGTAATGTATGTGACCTTGATTTGTCTATGAGCCTATCGATAAATGGTTAATAGAGTCCAGTTAGATTCTAGCAGTGCCATTCGAGGCATTGAGTCAGTTGTAAATATGCGTGCTAGGGTTTATGGTCACTATGAATATATTGCCATTCGAGGCTTCAATGTATAAGTCTCACTTCAAGGTCAATCAAACTCACTTGCTGAGAGGTACTGTTTTATTATACAAGTCTCCAGTTTAGAGACAAATAGGTATGGTGGTTACATGTAGATATATATATATGAATATATACAAGTAATGACACTGAGCCTTAATTCCAAACCTGTGTGTAATGTTAAGGTGGTTCACCCATAGGGCTGACCCTGCACCTTCAGCCACATGTCTCCTGCCCCAGTCACAAGTCCTCCTGCCGCTGCTCCAGCCACATGTCGTCCTGCCAGGCCCTCACTGCCCAGCTCTCCCTTTGTACGGCTCCTCGTGTCCGTCTCGCTCCCTGGTGTCGCCTCGTCTCTCCTCCTGTGTTAGCAGGCACGGCCTGTTTTATATGCCCCGTCTCGATGGAGTGACCGGGTGGTGCAATGTGGCCTTCGGTCATTGGTTAATGGACAACATGTGAGCAGGCGTTGGCAAGGGGAATTGCGACGTGGAACTATGTACGGCATTACGAGTAGGCCCATGATCCCAAGGCACCATGCTGGGTAACAATACCCTACGTTCTTGGCCCAGGACCAGGCCAGAGTAAATCCCCAACACACACAAGTGTGTACCGTAAACTCAGTGATTAATAACCAGTTAAGTTGCACATTATTGAGGCAATTATGAACTGATATCAGACAAGCAGATGTGTAAGATTATTAACCAATCATCTAACACGACCTCCTTCTCTAGTTTCAAGACTCCACTGCTTGACTAAACTGCTGAGTGTCATAGTACCTTATGTGTCGTATGATACCTCTAATATTCTTTTATTGTTGTACATAATATCATCATGGAATAAACCTTACAGGTTTTATGAGTTGTATCAGAGAATCATCCAGACTTAGTGATACTTCAGTTCATGTCATTGTCATGAGGAAATGTATCTATAATTATCCTTTGAGACATAGAAGTATGTCTCCAACATCTTCTAGACTATGGGTTATATAATGTTATATAATGTCAATATTAAGTGTGGATCCTCTTCATCTGGTTGTACAGTTTGTGACTCTTTTGGTGGGATATAATTGGCTGTCATTGCTATAGGAGACCTCTGAGTCTTAATAACCTCCTCAAGTATCAATGTCCATGGTATAGGAGCTTAAACTGTTCATAATGTATGGCAGCCCACATGATGGTCATAAAGAAATGAGTCTCTTACACTGCTTGCTAAAGCAGTCACAGTAGCGCATTGTCCCTTTGTGCACTTCAATGTTGATTATTTGCTACCTCTATTGAGATAGCCTGGATGTTGATGTGGCCCGGATGTTGAAGTAACCCGGATGTTGATGTAGCCCGGATGTTGGAGTAGCCTGGATGTTGATGTAGCCCGGATGTTGACCAACATCCTTTACTGTGGGTCATCTCCCACCTAGCTTGACTCAGACTCGAACACTCCCCTCCACGGCGCCGCATTGTTTCTTGCGGCTGACACATGGTGGCCTCGGTGGGAATAGAAGGGGTGTCGGGGAAATTGATTATTTTGACATTGATATGTGATATCTATGTTATTTATCATACTATTATTTCTGGCAGGGCATTATTTTTGAAATTTTGACTCTTTCATGATGGATAATGGGCTGAGCATTATATTCACAATTGATCCCTGATCAAGACTTTTTTTTTTTTTTTTTTTTTTTTTTTTTTTTTTTATCATTATTAATATTTATCAAATTTTCTTTCTTTCTTTATATATATATATATATATTTTTTAAACTTTCTTCCATCTTTCTTTGATCTTCTAGCATTACTGAATAACTTTCTGTCATAGCTAGGAACTTTATTGTTTCTCTAACAGCTGCGCTAACAAAATACATATCCCTATGTATATTAATAACTATAGTAAGTAACTAGACAAACTATTCCAATCCTGGATGTTGATGTAGCCCGGATGTTGACCAACATCCTTTACTGTGGGTCATCTCCCACCTAGCTTGACTCAGACTCGAACACTCCCCTCCACGGCGCCGCATTGTTTCTTGCGGCTGACACATGGTGGCCTCAGTGGGAATAGAAGGGGTGTCGGGGAAATTGATTATTTTGACATTGATATGTGATATCTATGTTATTTATCATACTATTATTTCTGGCAGGGCATTATTTTTGAAATTTTGACTCTTTCATGATGGATAATGGGCTGAGCATTATATTCACAATTGATCCCTGATCAAGACTTTTTTTTTTTTTTTTTTTTTTTTTTTTTTTTTATCATTATTAATATTTATCAAATTTTCTTTCTTTCTTTATATATATATATATATATTTTTTAAACTTTCTTCCATCTTTCTTTGATCTTCTAGCATTACTGAATAACTTTCTGTCATAGCTAGGAACTTTATTGTTTCTCTAACAGCTGCGCTAACAAAATACATATCCCTATGTATATTAATAACTATAGTAAGTAACTAAACAAACTATTCCAATCCTGAACCCTAACCGTACTAACCAAAAACATAGGCACTAAAGATACAATTGTCCATACTCACCATTTTTTGTCATTCAATTTACAGTGATGTAGGGTCTAGCACTAAGGTTCACCTACCCAGGGCCATAAACCGTTGTGATACCTGTGAGATGACTGCCGATGGAGTCGCTGCATATTGTCTCTTCCTGCACATAAGGGGGGGGGGGGGTTTGATGACCAACTTGTCGGAGGGAACGCTGACAGAAACCTCTGAAGATGGCAATCTGATAATTACAACATGGCACAATCACAGCAAAGTACAAAGACACACATCCAGCTACAATAAGCAGATTCACATGAGGCCTTAAAGTAATCTCAACTTCCCAAGCTCCTCGTCGAATCTACAGGAGTCATCAGGCACCCTGCCAAATGATGAGCTGAGGTGACCTAAACAGAGGTTAATTTTGTTTCCAACCCATGATTTCCAGAAAAAATCCTAAATTGTGGATATAACACTATATGCAGTCAGCCTAACCAGGCTTTTTCATTTCATCTGGACAGTCCACTGTCATATAAACACTGCTCATGCACCGATAACCAAAATTT
Organism: Harmothoe impar; assembly: GCA_947462335.1. Lineage (NCBI taxonomy): Eukaryota > Metazoa > Annelida > Polychaeta > Phyllodocida > Polynoidae > Harmothoe > Harmothoe impar. The sequence goes on from OX381708.1 coordinate 46,003,490, forward strand.
CTACTACTATGTGGCCTTTATTTAATTTTGAGACATGTATTAAATGGGTTCAAAAATGGATGTAACAAAAATGTCAATGCCAGAATTTCACAGTTCATTAAGTTTTTGCCATTTTTCAGTCCTGAAAGAGTCAGTGGGTTGAGTGATCAAGTCAACCCCCAGTAAGCACCATGAGCCACATAGTGTAATTAAAGGCCATCAGTGTTTATACCACAGTGCTTATTCAATGCTATCTTCAGCATATTCACCATAATTCCCTCGATTATGGACTATGCCACAGTGCTTATTCAATGCTATCTTCAGCATACTCACCATAATTCCTCGATTATGGACCTAGGATTTTTTGTTTTCATTTTGGCTTCAACAAGCTTATGTGTGCACACTTTTCCAATCCAATTCACTTCATTATCCAATGTGCTTAACGTCACAACCCAGTGACCCAGTCAACATATTATTGACCGTCATCATTGCAGGCAATTGTTTAACGTCACTAACTCGTGACCCAGTCTGCCACAAACTGTCATTACTGCCTGCAGTTATTATGAAACAAAACATATCCACCAAGTGCCCCTTAGTACCCTTCAATAAGGTCTATTATAGCTGAACCCTGAATAATCCAAAACTTTCATTACAGCTGATTTCTGTTTCATTTCAGCTACCTCAGTTCCTATATGCCTCTGCTCTGTGAATTTAAAACTGGATTTTGTGTCTCTTCTTTTTCATACTGTAAGACATGCCATTTACCATCAGAAAACTCAACCAAAATTCACCTCAGGCTTTTACTGTCATGCCACTTTATATTATTTTTGGTCTTTATTCTAAGTTCCTATGAATTTGCTTACCATGCCACTGTTTGATTAAGTCTTCCTTCACTGATTGCGCACTTATGCGAATTTTTGGCCGATCTTTGGCCGACCTTGAGGGCCGTGCCTTTTTCGCAAAGATTGCCTTGAACCTTAGATTTTTTAGGAATCTCACTATTTGGAATATTGTCTCCGGGAGCCTGAATCATTTGCCTCTGGTAGTACTTTCCTTTCTATGGTTGGCTTGTGAACTTGAGGGACAATTAACCCAATTTTGACCCATATTTAATCGATTTTCCATGTAAAAATTAGAAATAATGTAGGACAATATGATTTTTTTTTTGTGAAAACCTACTTTAGAGAGCTATTCAAGAATCAAAAGATGGTACTAATATTTCCCATTATTTTCTGTGTGATTTTGACCAAAATATCCATTGCAATAGCCATGGCAATCATATCAAATATGACCATCATGATCATTCCACATACAAAATCTGAAAATACCTAACAAAACCTACAATAAGGTATTTATTCCCCCTCAATTGCCATCTTTAACTGGCGCAATAACGAAAAGGTACCTGGCGTTATACTCTCAGGATGCTGACTACCAATAAAAGACGATAACCTGGAACCATCCTATTAACCATCCTGAACCTGCAAAACCAGAATTCATTAATAAACTTTGCGAAAATGATCCGCCCAACATCAAATCATTAAAGAGATTTACCAAAACATCAAACAAGATAGTATACTTATGCCCTGAAATTTTGAGAGATCAATCCCACATAGTGGAGGCTGCCGCGTTTGGTCCTCCGTGGTGCGGCTGCTGTAGCCCAAGCCGCTTTCACGCTTAAGGGCCTGTTGGCAGCTCCGCTCATTGCACACGCATTGGTTGCCACGTTGATCAATGTTTTGAACTGCTTGCCACTGACCCGCACGATGAGAGCATCCTTCTCGGCCCTCGTTGTTGCACCATGATACGTCTGAACCAAGCTGCACCATGACTGCACCTGTTGGCAGCCCACCTTAAGCTACATGTCTGTGGGATAGAATTATGATTATTAATGTTCAAAAATTGCTGCACCCCTGCTGGGTATAGCACAAGTTTTTGTTCATTTCAACCCTACTGATCTTGGGTCCCATGCACGACAGGGTGGGATCTGGGGGACCCTTACTTAGTTTGTCGGGTAGGCCGGGGCTGTGGCCATGTCCAACAAACGATGAGCCATGTCCATCATATCTTCACGGGAGATGCTGCTGGCCTGATGGGATTCATCACACTGATAGACCAGGCCATCAGACCCTCCAAGTGAGTCTGGCCAGCTGACGGGGTCATAATCATCATACTCTCCATCCCAATAGCTCCTGTTATCTTCTTCGTAGCCCTCATTGTCCCATCTTCTAGATGGTGGTAGCATTGGACACCCTGCTTCATAATGGTCTCCCCCACACTCCCAGCACTGTACCTGTGGCGGCTGGCTCCATCCCATCTCATGAGGGCCCATAGATGTGTGGAGAGATGCAAATGTATTAGGCTGCTGATGCACTGACTGAATATGAATTGACTCTGCTGCGGGTGATGAATTCTTAGTGACCTTAAGAACGGATATTATCTTATCGGTGATTTGACTTACACCATTGTCAATTTTATTGCTAACACTCTTGATGTGCGACTCTAATGCGTTTAGTCTCTCTGTGTTCTCTAAGCCAGTGCGGAAGCTTTGATACGCGGTCTGTGATGCTGCTGTGAGACCGGTGAGGTCATTATATGCTTGCAGGTTGAGTTTATCTCTTACCGAGCCAAGCAGACCATCTCTATATATGCGGAGCACATCAGCTGGTCGAGACCTCCCAACTTCAGAGCACACCTTTAATGTTCTCTTACAAAACTGATTGGCATCCTCATCTGGTTTCTGAGCAAGATTGCGAATTAAAGCGTGGACCTTTTCTGAACTAGGCCCCGCCAAGTTGATAATATTTGTTCTAGCGTTCTGCCAATTATCAATTCCCTCAACAAATGCATATATCTCGGGACTAAGGTGAGCAGATAGCTGAGCTAATTTGGAGGCATCTAGATCCTCCGCACCATAAACCTTTTCTATGTATGTTTCATAGTTCCGTACCCACGGGATAACCATGAGTTCATTTTTCGAAGGGAAGGGACCTGGGTTAAGGGACTTGTAAACCCGGCGCGCTGCGTCGATGTGCCGCATTCGTTGCTGTTCCTGTTGCACGTTGGCCTGGGGTTCCGCCATGATAGCTGGCTCTATTGCTTGTTGAACCTAATTGGGAAGATTGGCAAAGTTATGGACTATTGTCTACTCCGTGCACCGTACAGTTTACCGTAAAGTTCAAAGTTGTCTTTAAGTCTTTTCTTTAAGCTCTAGTCTAAATATATGCACTTCAGGTGAGAACCAGGGGGCCATGGAAAAGCTGCATTAATGTTCGGGCCAAACTGCATTAATGTTTGGGTGACTGAAGTTCACAGGCCTTGCCTGGGTATGATATATCACTATTCAACCATTGTGCTATACTGCATAAACTCCAAATATCACTGTGCTCTAATGTCTATTTCTTGAAGGCTTACAAAGTTCGATGTACAAACAGTCCAATCTTCACAAAGTTCAATGTCCAAACAGTCCAGTTTTTAGCAAAGTTCTTATTAAATACAGATAGATCTTCCCTATGGCCACTACCTGCTTACAGAATATGGTCACATTTCTTCTGATATAAATCCATCGAGTGCTGGTTGTGGTGAGTAGGGTGTATGGGTAGGGGGTGGGCTATGCGGCACCCGCTGGGTAAAGGCCTTAATGTAAACAGCTCTGGTAGTGGAGCTTTGGTTGTGTAACACGTTTATTTACCCTTGGTGTAGCAGTCTCCATATTGGTGTCTAAAAATTGTGTGTTCCGTAAAAGTTCTGGGGGAACTTCTATGTAAATAGCTGCAACGAGTAACAGATAGTGGTATCAGGGTTAGTGCTTTAAAATTTGTCCTTGGCAGTGTTAGCAATGGACAGGTATTGTTCTTTACTGTATAAGTCCCAGGTACCACCTTGCTCTAATGTCTATGTCTTAAAGGCTGAAGGTTCCAATGTACACACAGTCCAAACTTCACAAAGTTCAAATGGCCAAACAGTCCAATTATTAGCAAATGTTCATATTAAAAGCATACAGACTCCCTTATGGCCACTACCTGCTTTACAGACTATAGTCACATTCCTTAGACTAAAATTCAATCGAGTACTGGAGGTGAGTAGGGTGAGGGGGGGGGCTGTGGCACCCACTATGGCCCAGTAAGGCATGAATATACACAGGTCTGGAGTAAGGGTTTGTGTAGCAGAGGTGCCGTACACAGAGGGTTCTACTCCAGGCTCCAGGTTACCTGCCTGTAAATCCTTCAACTATTGCTGTATATTGCATATGTGGGTTGGCTGTGAGGTCCTCCGGGCCCCGTCATGTATATAATGTATGGGCCATTCACCGTTACAGAGTTATGTTGAAATCCAAATCATAGTGTGGGAGCTCATTGTACTAGCACATAAAAGGCTAAAAGGTAACATAGTATTTACCTAAGCCTGCTAGTGAGCATGCTGGCAGTGGCTGGGGTTGGGGGTCTGGGGTTTTGGCAGGCCTCCAACTACTGGAGGAGGCTTCAGTACACGTTAACATACACAGAAAAACACAGTTGAAAATGGATTAAAATCTGGCTAAAAGTGTCATAACCACCATACCCATTGTTAGTTTGGTAACTCCGCCAGTGTGAAAATATAAGCTTCTCTTGTGTGAGGTGTGTAAGTGAATATGTTCCTGCACAGTAATGTATGTGACCTTGATTTGTCTATGAGCCTATCGATAAATGGTTAATAGAGTCCAGTTAGATTCTAGCAGTGCCATTCGAGGCATTGAGTCAGTTGTAAATATGCGTGCTAGGGTTTATGGTCACTATGAATATATTGCCATTCGAGGCTTCAATGTATAAGTCTCACTTCAAGGTCAATCAAACTCACTTGCTGAGAGGTACTGTTTTATTATACAAGTCTCCAGTTTAGAGACAAATAGGTATGGTGGTTACATGTAGATATATATATATGAATATATACAAGTAATGACACTGAGCCTTAATTCCAAACCTGTGTGTAATGTTAAGGTGGTTCACCCATAGGGCTGACCCTGCACCTTCAGCCACATGTCTCCTGCCCCAGTCACAAGTCCTCCTGCCGCTGCTCCAGCCACATGTCGTCCTGCCAGGCCCTCACTGCCCAGCTCTCCCTTTGTACGGCTCCTCGTGTCCGTCTCGCTCCCTGGTGTCGCCTCGTCTCTCCTCCTGTGTTAGCAGGCACGGCCTGTTTTATATGCCCCGTCTCGATGGAGTGACCGGGTGGTGCAATGTGGCCTTCGGTCATTGGTTAATGGACAACATGTGAGCAGGCGTTGGCAAGGGGAATTGCGACGTGGAACTATGTACGGCATTACGAGTAGGCCCATGATCCCAAGGCACCATGCTGGGTAACAATACCCTACGTTCTTGGCCCAGGACCAGGCCAGAGTAAATCCCCAACACACACAAGTGTGTACCGTAAACTCAGTGATTAATAACCAGTTAAGTTGCACATTATTGAGGCAATTATGAACTGATATCAGACAAGCAGATGTGTAAGATTATTAACCCCTTCACCACTGGATTTCCTGTAACTCAATGCAATTTTGTGCAATATATTGGCTTACCGCGTGGAAGGGGTTAACCAATCATCTAACATAAATATGGGGCTGCTACTTGGTGCTAGTTTCCATGCTGCACCCGGTACACGCTGGTACTTCACCATAAAGCACACGGTATGGGGTTAACGCAAGTCACGTTGGGCAGCGGTGACTAGAGCACGACCTCGGGAACAGACGGCGACAGAGGGGGGTTGTGGTTACCATGGTAACCAGTGAGAAGACGAATGGGTCTCCTGGTGGGTTGAGGTTATAGCGGGGTAGAGAAGGTGGTGGTGGTGAGGGCATGAATGGAGGGAAGCAGGCAATGGGTGTGTGGGGTGCTATATGGCATTTCATTAGGCCAGTCAAAAAGGAAAATGCTTCTCATCACCAAGTACTGGTATAAATGTGACACCATACGCTTTAATTTTATGCCAAATATAATACTTTCTCCTTTTTTAAAATCATGTGTTTTTATAATTGTAAAAAGAAAATACACACAAAAAAAAAACTAAAATCGATATTCCCAAAAGTTATATCTGTGACCCCCCATCTCGTATCTTATTCGGGTCAATCTTTAACCTTACTTTAATACTCTAGTCTGTGCCCATTTCCTCCTATGCCCTGATCTCAGGAAGACCTCTATTTTCTCAATACAAGCTGCTGTGGACCACACTGTGGAACAGCAGCAGCAGCCCCAGCAGCAGCAGCAATGCATACTGGCTAGGGCAGCACGCAGCAATTATAAAGCAGGCCTGTGATTGGTCAGAGGCCGTTTAGCGTTCTGTTGAATGTTCATAATGAGGACGGGTGTAGCCTCGGGCGATGCGACACAAGCACTGCCACGCCCCCTACCTGCCGCCTCACCACATCAAAGGGAATAGCTCATCATATTTGTGGGAATGAAATTTTTGTGGGCTGACTGAGATGGACGATTTATACACGTACATCTAGCATCTGGGTAGGGATTTTCCGCAGCAGCGACACGTGGAACAAATATAGAAGCCCCGACCCGTGATATATCCTCATATAATACTGCCTGATACATTATTGGAGATTTATAGCACGAAAATTATTTCTCACGAAGTTATCAATTTATGAACACTATGCCTCATGTACCGGTACACTGAAAATGTGCACTTTTTGCGATAACTAAATTTTGTTGACCTGTGGCGACTTCTCTCTCTGTATTAAGGGGCGAAACCTTGTTATATTAAATACTTTCTTATTGAGACACAAGTGTAGGTCTAGACATGTGTACTCTATATACTATCAGTGGTATATATTTGACCTAACCTTTAGTATACTGTCTGGTGCCCGTGTATACCCCTGCTGGCTTTGACCCACACTCCTCACTCTTTCACATCCATGGGGGGGGGGGGGCTGTCTCGGGTTCATGTCTTTGTCTCCCGGGCAGTTTCCATGGTAACGGAAACGTACCCGAGACAGGTCTCAACGCCATGGGGTTGGGGTCGTGTGTGTGTGTGTGTTGGGGGGGGGGGGGAGTAGCAGGAAGGGGGCGGGTCTGGGCCCTGGTTGGAGCAAAGTGGGTTGGGAATGGGAAGGCTGTGGTTTGCAAGCGATCTCCAGTCCGCATGGGCAAATAATTACTTCCACTCGTCTGCGTCAGGGTTTGACGATAATTGGCTTTGACAGAATCGCACATTATGAACTTTCAACCAAATGCACGGGCACAGATTTGTGCCAGGGGTGGTATGCACATTAGACCTGTGTAATAATTTTCAGTAAAATAAGCTTCGACAATCTTTACACATATTTCGTAGTCTCCTAATGCATATTTGAGACAAATATTGTGTGCTATTTAGTACTTTATAATTTTCTTAGACGTGTCTATACTTGAAATTTCTATCAAAAAGAGAAAGCAATGTATTTGATACTATTTTGTTTGAAATGCATAACTATGGATATAATTATATATATGTGGGTTTTATTGTATCTTTTATATTATATATATGACCAATTGGGAAGACCTTAATGTCGCTGCACTCTTCTAGAATTATAATCTAGAGCATTCTAATGTAGAATACATGTAGTCCTATGTTTTTAAGGTATTTGCCAAAGGCATCTATTTTCAATAAAGCTTCCTTTGAGGAGTACGTGTTTAGGGGTCCCTAGCCCCACACCATAGAGGCCTGTACCCCATATAAGGAGGTGGGCGTGGCCTATCTGACGGCCTTCTTGTTATCGGGCTTGCATCTTCATAATGAGCTAGAAACAACAAACATCGGCACAGTCTGGGTATCCGGTTACCATGGTAACCAAGACGCCAAGGGGCTCCCCTGTAGCTGGGTGTGGGTGTGTGGTGCTGCTCCCTATAGCTGAACACTAGATCAGGCTCAGCGTCAGGCGGCAACCAGCCATACCGCTAATAGTCAACACCCAACTGAACACTATAGACTACTATATTATGGTGGTGCTCAGGCGGAGTCAAAAATATTGTACATATACCTCAATTCGAGAGACCTAGCTGTATGAATATTATCAATTATGATGATACACATTTGGACCGAATGCATGCATAACTGATTACTCCTTGTGGATTCGCTAGTGTCTAGGCCAAATTAAAATTACTTGGTTTCGAGGAACATGGTCCGTAATACTATGCTCGCTAGGTTGGATTAGTCATCACATAGGACCTCAGAGAAAGGAGTCCGGGGGTGGGGGGGGGGGGGGGGGTGGAAGAAAAATATATTTCTAAATATATACTTAAAATTCAAAATATCCACAAAATTCCATTAAAAATCTAAGCGGCCGCCCTGGTTTTGATAGTGTCGACCAGGTGATGCAAAACAAAACTTTTTTATTTGGCCCTAGCTGCTTGCCTCCATGCCCATCTAGCCACCCCCAACCACCCACCCCCCTCCCTCTCACCCCCTCCCTCCCCCCTGGAGCCCTTATCCATGCCCCGCACGCATGGACCCCTGCAGCGCCCACCCCAGGGCCTGTCATGTCGGCGCCCATTTGTCAACTTCCGCTCCGTCGGCCTAATCCGTTTTGACATATTCCCTCATTATGAACTTGCAAGTATTCTCCTCTCTCCTCATTGGCTGTTGATGGAAAGGCCTGGTCACATAGCAGACAAAATGGCCGACTGCAAAGGCAAGGGGAGGGAAGCAGCCAGCCTGGGATGGATATTGATAATGATATATATAGGACATAAAAACGGGGGAGCCGGATCATAATAAAGAAACACGGTTTCTTGGGAATCGTGCATTTACATGAACGTAGACGCCTGGTAAACTGGCTAAACCCTTTGATATATAGAAATGCATTATTTCTCATATGACATACTTCATGCTCTGAATAAAACGTCTAGTTAATTGGTTTGTGAACTATGGTGACCAGGTATGCAAATAGATGTTTTTTGAATTGCTATGCCTGATGTGGTATGTCCTAGATAATAATTATTATGTCTGAATAGACCTGTAAGATCAATTGATACTTTAACACTTCCTATGATTCTGATTGAAAATGCTATAATACATAACTAAGTTTGAATACTGTTTAACGAAGTGTTTGTTTTTGCTTTGCAGTCTCGATGCTACAACAGAGCAAGAAATAAGAGGTAAGTTACAAAGACCTTATTTTAGACACTACGTTACTTTAAGTTTATAGTCCGAGTATTGAGGCCATCTGGTGGAGTGCAATGGAACCATGTAGGTAACAGCGGACATGTGCCGCCCCCTATTCCAATAGCAATGCACTACTACATAGGTACCTCTTGGCCCCTTTTCCACTATTCCAGAGATACATATATGTAATTTTAGGACTTTGAATAAGTTACTTTTTTGAAATTTAGATAAGCAAAATATTACATGTGACTACTTTTGTAGATGAGAATCCCATAATCTCATTATTATTAAGAATGATACGTTGTTCCTTTTGTATATATCTGTTCATGAGCAAGATTCGTAAGTGAGATCCTATGTCAGATCCACTAATATATGACAAGTGGTGCGCATCACTGACCATCGCTATTGGGCAGTAGTATATGACAAGTGGTATGCACCACTGACCAGTGCCAGGGGGCAGCAGTATATGACAAGTGGTGTGTACCACTGACCATCGCTATTGGGCAGTAGTATATGACAAGTGGTATGCACCACTGACCATTGCTATTGGGCAGTAGTATTTGACAACTGGTATGCACCACTGGCCAGTGCCATGGGGCAGTAGTATATGACAAGTGGTATGCACCACTGGCCAGTACCATGGGGCAGTAGTATATGACAAGTGGTATGCACCACTGATCAGTGCCATGGGGTAGCAGTATATGACAAGTGGTATTCACCACTGACCAGTGCCATGGGGTAGCAGTATATGACAAGTGGTATTACCCACTGACCAGTGCCATGAGGTAGTAGTATATGACAAGTGGTATGCACCACTGACCCGTGCCATGGGGTAGTAGTATTTGACAAGTGGTAATTGTCACTCTCGCCAATATTTTAAAATTCTGATGAAATTGTAACTATTGCCTTATTGATTCCCTTATCATTACAGCCCTTCAGACCTGGAGGCCGACCTGGAGGACAACCAGGACTATGACAGCACCGTCAGCCAATCAGAGACCAACCTGACCATCATAGGTCAGCCCTCCCCCCAGCAGTCAGGCCCAGCGTCCTCCAGTGTCCTTGTAGGCCGCACCAGTCACCTCCCCACCAGCAGCAGTCACCGCTCCAGGGTCTCCACAGACACAGGCCGCCCCACGCACCACCACGCCGCCTCCAGGGAGGAGCGAGATTTCACCAGACCCATCTCCTACCCATCCCGCTTCAGAGACTCTGATAACCTTGAGAACCCTCTGGGGTCCAGGTCATTGCTAGGGTCAAAGGGTCGCGATCCCACCGAGCCGGGTTCCTACCGGTCCGGGTCCAGAGACAGTTATCAACACTACCACAGAGCGGACCGCGGCTCTGGGTATTCTAGTAGTAGTCACTCGGCAGACCTTATAAAGTTACAGGCCCGCAGCACAGAACTAGAACGGGTATGTAGCATTTATAATGAGAAACATTAGCTTTCAGGAATTCATCAATTGCATATGTCAAATATGTTCATTCTGTCTATGTGACAGATATAACACGATCTCACTGCCATGTGTTCATTGCAGTTAGCTAGGCCATATTTTAAAAGTTGGTCTATGAAGTTTTCTTTCCATAATAAGGTGCGAGCAATCAATTTAAAATGATTGTCCAAATTATGGATTATTTGTTTAAGTGAGAATTGTTTTAAATTCAAAATTGTTTTTAGAATTGAAATACACCTCACTCAAAAAAACATTACCGGGTACTTGCGAAAATAATACCATAGTAGAATGTAATATGAACGTGTGTTAAATATGGTATGTGTCTTCCGACTTCAGTTACTGGAGCAGGAGAGAGAGGAGAAGCGGCGGCTACAGAAACAGATAGAACAGGAACGGGAGGAGAAGTCCCGGCTACGACAGATGCTCGACTCCAGGGACCTCCAAGTGTCCGAGTTACAACGGGAAATCGGCCTGCTCGGCGAGGTAGGTAGCGGGGCTTTTATATACATGCATACCAGTAGCTGGGAACGCTCACAGAATGATGTAATCTATTTTAGGGCCTTTTTTTCTTTAAAAAAAAAGAAAAAAAAGACTCACACCACTTATCAAAAGTTTCTGCGCAAATTAGCCTAGACATGTGTCACCTAGATTTCGTAAAGAGAATGTAGGACAAATGGTACTTTTTATATAATATTTCCTATATCTATAGATCTACTTTGAGAGACGTCTTTACTCTGATAGAGGAGATATCTCGTAATTATGTAAAGCAGCAACATACAATGTCTATAACAGAATTATGTCTTATGAAAGCGGGTATATGAAATTCTGGCTCAACATAGTTGATATACCTGGCACAAATCCTGTACAAAACTGATTTACCCGGAAATATGTGTGGATCTGATGTACATCTGTATAGTGTTCACGTATACAGTATATTGTTTAGTCAGGACTTGGCTGACATGGAGTAATTAATAAACGGTCTTTTCTCATTGGTAACACACAGTCTAAACAATAGACGACACTGGTAAGAGCTTAGAAGCATGTGTCTGTTGGCAAATATTGATATCGTAGTTCATATGATAGTCATTGTGTGTACATGAACCCGTACTTGCATGTGACACGTTTCATTAACACTTTAAGGGCAGAATACTGCGTTAATGCACTATGCGTTTCTTTTCTCGAAATGATGCATAAACGTATGGCAGCAGCCACAGTAACTCGATGGGTTTGATACACTTTGGAAGAGATGTGTGTAAAACCATGATGCATTATGCTGTCCTTAGAGGGTTCATGTCATATTGTTAGAGCACCAAAGCATACTTTCTACAGTCGCTATGCTATTCAGCCAAGATTAGAAGAACAATGATGAGTTGTTGTTACTGATGGTGTTGTTGTTGTTGTTGTTGTTATTATCATAGTAAATGTCGTTGCCTGTTCTCCACCTCATTATTATATTTTCCTGATACCGCGTATTGCATTCTACAAGCATAGTTGTGATGTGTGTTAAGTTGTTTCACCAAGCCCGATTTGTGTCGATGTGTTCCCGATTTGTGCCCACTTTATGCCCGGGTTTTGCCCGATTTGAATTTCGAGAATCTCTTACCGACGATATCAAACATATTTGATATTTTCTGTTTTTGAGACGTTTACCAAATCACGAAGTGACGTATACCGGGTACACATAGATCCAAACTGTTAGGAGCTATGATCCGGGCCAAATTGGGGCTGTTTAATTCATCAGAATTGCTGGAGGAGCCACTTTAGACTCCCGTTACTACTCTACTGTTGTGCTGTCATCTATCATCAGTTACATTGTACTTGTGCTTATGTGTGGCATTTGAGGACCAATGAATCCACCCGGGAATCTACCATCAAGTATAAATATATAATGTATACGGATTAAACATTAAGCAACCGACAATATAGACATTTACTATGCGTCCCTATCCGTTAACGCCCCATGGTTTTATACAGATTCAATCACAACACTTACAGTAATTAACACAAAAGAGGCAGAAAAAAAGTCATTACTGTATATGCATTTAAAGGTGCTTCCAGGGATTCACACATCTAATTCTTTTCTATTTGTAATTTCAGGATTTCGACTTGTGTTGCGAGGACAACGAGAAACTACAACAGGAAAATGCTGCCTTAGTTCGTGCGTTTAGTCAACTCAGTGTAACTTAACCAACTGTATTATTGTTATTGACTGATTCATGGTAACCACAGCAACCAGCTGGTTCCTATAGCTGACACCAGTCGGCGCCACTGTTGTCAGTCCTCATGTCAACAGTTGACAGCTCCATGTTGATGGGGAGATACAGGATGGACCTTTGCCTTTATTTGTATTCTAATAAGCATAACATGCTTTGTGAGAGCCGGATTGAAACATGTGAATAGTAAGGAATGTACTTTGTTCTTCTTCTCTTTAACTAAAGGCACTGCATGTATATGGCAATGTGGTCAGACCATGAGGAATCAATGCCACTACATGGAAAGCTCTATCTATACCTGTGCAATGTATCCACGATGGTACCATGTGAACATAAGGATAAGTTTGCTTGCAGCCGGCCGTAAAGCACTTAATAATGAACTGGAATGTTTGGGAATCTTGACAACACGCCAGTTCTAGACGTGGACATACATGGAGAGAACAATGTAGTCAGTACTGCATCAGTACTTAAATGTTGACATTACTGGAATGCCCTTAATAAATGTGAAAATCTTTAAGCAGATGATATAGCATGTATGTACACACTAAATTGTAGATATATTACAATTTGAGACCTGAAGCTTCTCATGCTGGAATACTCGTTTTGCGTTAATCATCTGGACAGCTCATGGAAGTGTCACTGTACTTGAAATAAAATAAAGCTTGATTATTTGAAGTCATTGTGTACACATCATGCTGTAAGTGGTGAGTGATTTTACTTCAAATATACATGTTGTATCAAAGACATGTATGACAACATGTATGGCTATGTGATAAAAGAAAGGAAACTTATAAATATGTATACTGATATGTATTGTCCTTAAATGTTGTGACCCACCCTAAAATAAAATGTAATGGACAACGCATATACATCTGTAATGACAGAAAGGTTCTACAAGATTCTATACAAAGTCCCAAAATGTTATGTTGGTGTTTCTATTCCAATTGATACCCTTGTGTTTTGATTGGACAAGATTTCCAATAAATTCTCTGACAAGAAAATAAGACATTTCTATTTGATCATTGGCTATTACTAACTGATACTGATGTAGATTATGAGAACTGTCCCCGACCTGTTCATTTGTGATTTTTTATAAGTCAGGTGTAGTCTGTGTTATTTCTTTAATTGGCTTTATATAAAGTAAAATAGCTTTGGAAAATAAAAATAACCGACCTAAAGTTTGATCTTTGAAAGTTATGCTACACTGACAGAGTATTAATTTTGATGATTCTGCATTATATAATCTCCAAATATCAGAAGTCGATGAAAAGGATTCAGAAGAAATTAAGCAGATCATGTGAAACACACACCTGTAGACGTATTGTAACTGGACAGATACAAATCAGCGTGTTTTACTTTAAGTAATAATACAAAAGATAAGACCATGTTGGTCACCATTACATGTAACACAATACATGTTGCTTATGCAGACAGCCCCCAACCCATTCTGCCAGTAAACTATCATACAGCTAGTACAACGATATAGGTATAGAAGCGAAGTTTGTGATAAAACTCATTTCTTTATTTGTATACTCGCACCGAGTCCAAATAAAGAGTCAAGGTGCAAGTATTACAGACACCAATTGCGTGATTTACCTTAATGTTGGATTGTTAATTCATGTTATTATTCCTACATCTGTCAGTATTATCATATGTTATATACATACAATAAGTTCAGTGGTATGAAGGGGCTCATGCCTAATCATTTTCTGTACCTGTACACCCTTTGACTCTATGATAAGACATTGCACTCTCATACTCTTTTACTTAATATTTGCTCAAATCGTTGAATAAAGGAAGTCGATAATAACTATTGCCACAGCACCTAGTGCTTTTCTATTGTAGTACTGAGACTGTTTGAATTATGTGTATTTTTTATGGGGGTGGAATCAGGTGGGGTGGGACTCAATGGGACACCCCAACACCCCCACCCTTCGGTAGAATAACAATAAAATAATAAGCCAAGCAGAAAGGATAGTCCGTGCGGGATTAGTTCCGATTTTTGCCACCAGGGGGGCTTCACTAGGGCCTTAAATGCAAAGAAAAATGCAAAAAAATAGGAGTACCCAAAATATTCCATTTCTGGTGAAAAGCTTCCATATGTGGAACTTAAAAAGAACGTTTTAGGCCTAAATTGGCGTCCTTGTTGATATGTGTTGCCATGGAAACATGATTTTTATTCCAAATGGAAGAAATAAAGATACTCAGTGATAGAATGATTCATGAGGGTTACTATGGTCAAAACAGAATAAAATTATCATTCCTAGATCAGGTTTTATGACCTGAGGAATGAAAATGTATGGTATATTTCTCATGATGCTAATAATGCTCATTAGCTAGGGATATCTTGGTAAGTATGAGACTTTGAGCTTATTGGGACTTTGGATGGGACAATACCCACACATATTCATAAAGCTGGTTCTCAAAAACTAGAATTGCTATCTGCTAGTGTAACATATCATTGGAAAGCTTATGACATCAATTCTGAAGTTGTCTTTTTCTTTGGAGTACCCTTTTCCCTTGCCTCTACACTGTTTAAAGTATTGACAGCTCAAACTGCCAATGTGTAAAGCGTGTAATGTCACGACGTCATGTGGCAACATCATCAAAGTCATGAGTGACGTCACTCTGTCTTGTCATCGAGTGATGTTTCCCAGTGAGATCATGAGGTTCTCAGACAAGCTCATCCCAGTCATGACATCACCAAGTGAATGACATCAGACAACATTTCAGTATGTAAAATAATTCGCCTTCATTACATGTTATGAAGTTAGATATGATTTTCTAACATCATAGTCATCTGGTATGAACTACAAAACACGACACCGAGAAGTCATCGATAAGTCATATGAACAAAATTCCTCCACCCATCTTCTCTCCAGGGTTTCTTCACACATGTCCAAAGAAAATATGCATATACTTGGACATATTCGCCAGCTCTTGACGATTTGGAGTTGGACTTCGCTGGTACTCATGGGCGCCTCCCGGCCTTTTGCCCTTTTGTCGTCATGATGCACTAATGATAGGGGGTACTAGTTTTAGGAGGCATGTAGTAGCCAAAAGGGAGTGGTAGATCCCCAAAATATGAACTTAATGTCGAGACAAAAACGAGGGGGCATAGATTTCGGGGGTGAGTGTCAAAGGTTCCTTCATGGTCTGCAGCAAAGCTGCATGGTCAGTTACAGACACTTAGTTAATCTTTAATGATATTTAATGGTTTTAGGTGGGATAAAGGGAGAACGGGATAAAGGGAGAACGGGATAAACGGAGAACGGGATAAACTGAGAACGGAGATAAACAGATAACGGGATAAACCGAGAATGGGATAAAGGGAGAACGTGATAAATGGAGAACCGGATAAATGGAGAAACGGATAAAGGGAGAACCGGATTAAGGGAGAACGGGATAAACGGAGAGCGGGAGAAAGAGAGAACGGGAGAACGGGAGAAAGGAAGAACGGGATAAGGGGAGAACAGGAGAAAGGAAGAACGGGATAAGGGGAGAACGGGATAAATAGAGAACGGGATAAGGGGAGAACGAAAGAACGGGATAGGGGGAGAACGGGAGAAAGGAAGAACGGGATAAGGGGAGAACGGGAGAAAGGAAGAACGGGATAAGGGGAGAAAGGGAGAACGGGATAAACAGAGAACGGGATAAGCGGAGAACAGGATAAACAGAGAACGGGATGAACAGAGAATGGGATAAAGGGAGAACGGGATAGAGGGAAAACAGGATAGAGGGAGAATGGGATAAAGGGAGAATGGGATAAAGGGAGAATGGGATAAAGGGAGAACGGGACAAACGGACGGGGATAAAGGAAGAACAGGAGAATGGGAGAAAGGGAGAACAGGATAAAGGGAGAACGGGATAAAGGGAGAACGGAATAAATGGAGAACGGGGATAAACGGGGAACGGGGATAAACGGAGAACGGGGATAAACGGAGAACGGGGATAAACGGAGAACGGGGATAAACGGAGAACAGGGGATAAACGGAGAACGGGATAAACGGCGAACGGAAGAACGGCATAAACGGCAAACGGAAGAACGGGATAAACGGCGAACGGGAGAACGGGATAAACAGAGAAAGGAATAAATGGAGAAAGGGATGAATGGAGAACGGAATAAAGGGAGAACAGAATGAAGGGAGAACAGGATAAAGGGAGAACGGGATAAAGGGAGAACGGGATAAAGGGAGAACGGGATAAACGGAGAACGGGATAAAGGGAGAAAGGGATAAATGGAGAACGGGAGAATGGAAGAAAGGGATAAATGGAGAACGGGAGAATGGAAGAAAGGGAGAACGGGATAAAGGGAGAACGGGATAAAGGGAGCGCGGGATAAAGGGAGAACGGGATAAACGGAGAACGAGGATAAATGGAGAACGGGGATAAAGGGAAAACGGGATAAACGGCGAACGGGAGAACGGGATAAACGGCGAACGGGAGAACGGGATAAATGGAGAAAGGGATAAATGGAGAAAGGGATGAACGGAGAACGTAATAAAGGGAGAACGTAATAAAGGGAGAACAGGATAAAGGGAGAACGGGATAAAGGGAGAACGGGATAAAGGGAGAACGGGATAAATGGAAAACGGGATAAAGGGAGAACGGAATAAAGGAAGAAACGGAGAAAGGGAGAAACGGAGAACACATAGGTACCAATATAATCCGACAAAAC
This sequence comes from Harmothoe impar, assembly GCA_947462335.1. NCBI lineage: Eukaryota > Metazoa > Annelida > Polychaeta > Phyllodocida > Polynoidae > Harmothoe > Harmothoe impar. Next base: position 46,020,931 of record OX381708.1, read on the forward strand.
GAAAATCGCCGCCCCCCGGCCAACCTGACACGTCAAACCAGAAACGAAGCTGCAACGAAGATGGTGTCGCTACTGACGCTCCGATGGGATAAATGGAGAACGGGAGAATGGAAGAAAGGGAGAACGGGATAAAGGGAGAACGGGATAAAAGGAGAGCGGGATAAAGGGAAAACGGGATAAACGGAGAACGAGGATAAATGGAGAACGGGGATAAACGGAGAACGGGATAAACGGCGAACGGGAGAACGGGGTAAACGGGATAAACGGAGAACGGGATAAACGGCGAACGGGAGAACGGGATAAACGGCGAACGGGAGAACGGGATAAACGGAGAAAGGGATAAATGGAGAAAGGGATGAACGGAGAACGTAATAAAGGGAGAACGTAATAAAGGGAGAACAGGATAAAGGGAGAACGGGATAAAGGGAGAACGGGATAAACGGAGAACGGGATAAAGGGAGAACGGGATAAATGGAGAACGGGAGAATGGAAGAAAGGGAGAACGGGATAAAGGGAGAAAGGGATAAAGGGAGCGCGGGATAAAGGGAGAACGGGATAAACGGAGAACGAGGATAAATGGAGAACGGGGATAAAGGGAAAACGGGATAAACGGCGAACGGGAGAACGGGATAAACGGCGAACGGGAGAACGGGATAAATGGAGAAAGGGATAAATGGAGAAAGGGATGAACGGAGAACGTAATAAAGGGAGAACGTAATAAAGGGAGAACAGGATAAAGGGAGAACGGGATAAAGGGAGAACGGGATAAAGGGAGAACGGGATAAATGGAAAACGGGATAAAGGGAGAACGGAATAAAGGAAGAAACGGAGAAAGGGAGAAACGGAGAACACATAGGTACCAATATAATCCGACAAAACGAAAATCGCCGCCCCCCGGCCAACCTGACACGTCAAACCAGAAACGAAGCTGCAACGAAGATGGTGTCCCTACTGACGCTCCGATGGGATAAATGGAGAACGGGAGAATGGAAGAAAGGGAGAACGGGATAAAGGGAGAACGGGATAAAGGGAGAGCGGGATAAAGGGAAAACGGGATAAACGGAGAACGAGGATAAATGGAGAACGGGGATAAACGGAGAACGGGATAAACGGCGAACGGGAGAACGGGATAAACGGGATAAACGGAGAACAGGAGAACGGGATAAACGGCGAACGGGAGAACGGGATAAACGGCGAACGGGAGAACGGGATAAACGGAGAAAGGGATAAATGGAGAAAGGGATGAACGGAGAACGTAATAAAGGGAGAACGTAATAAAGGGAGAACAGGATAAAGGGAGAACGGGATAAAGGGAGAACGGGATAAAGGGAGAACGGGATAAATGGAAAACGGGATAAAGGGAGAACGGGATAAAGGGAGAAACGGAGAAAGGGAGAAACGGAGAACACATAGGTACCAATATAATCCGAGAAAACGAAAATCGCCGCCCCCCGGCCAACCTGACACGTCAAACCAGAAACGAAGCTGCAACGAAGATGGTTTCGCTACTGACGATCCGATGGGATAAATGGAGAACGGGAGAATGGAAGAAAGGGAGAACGGGATAAAGGGAGAACGGGATAAAGGGAGAGCAGGATAAAGGGAGAACGGGATAAACGGAGAATGAGGATAAATGGAGAACGGGGATAAACGGAGAACGGGATAAACGGCGAACGGGAGAACAGGATAAATGGCGAACGGGAGAACGGGATAAACGGGGAACGGGAGAACGGGATAAACGGAGAAAGGGATAAATGGAGAAAGGGATGAACGGAGAACATAATAAAGGGAGAACGTAATAAAGGGAGAACAGGATAAAGGGAGAACGGGATAAAGGGAGAGCGGGATAAATGGAAAACGGGATAAAGGGAGAACGAGGATAAATGGAGAACGGGGATAAACGGAGAACGGGATAAACGGAGAACGGGAGAACGGGATAAACGGCGAACGGGAGAACGGGATAAACGGAGAAAGGGATAAATGGAGAAAGGGATGAACGGAGAACGTAATAAAGGGAGAACGTAATAAAGGGAAAACGTAATAAAGGGAGAACAGGATAAAGGGAGAACGGGATAAAGGGAGAGCGGGATAAATGGAAAACGGGATAAAGGGAGAACGAGGATAAATGGAGAACGGGGATAAACGGAGAACGGGATAAACGGAGAACGGTAGAACTGGATAAACGGCGAACGGGAGAACGGGATAAACGGCGAACGGGAGAACGGGATAAACGGAGAAAGGGATAAATGGAGAAAGGGATGAACGGAGAACGTAATAAAGGGAGAACGTAATAAAGGGAGAACAGGATAAAGGGAGAACGGGATAAAGGGAGAACGGGATAAAGGGAGAACGGGATAAATGGAAAACGGGATAAAGGGAGAACGGGATAAAGGGAGAAACGGAGAAAGGTAGAAACGGAGAACACATAGGTACCAATATAATCCGACAAAACGAAAATCGCCGCCCCCCGGCCAACCGGACACGTCAAACCAGAAACGAAGCTGAAACGAAGATGGTGTCGCTACTGACGCTCCGATGGGATAAATGGAGAACGGGAGAATGGAAGAAAGGGAGAACGGGATAAAGGGAGAACGGAATAAAGGGAGAGCGGGATAAAGGGAAAACGGGATAAACGGAGAACGAGGATAAACGGCGAACGGGAGAACGGGATAAACGGGATAAACGGAGAACGGGAGAACGGGATAAACGGCGAACGGGAGAACGGGATAAACGGCGAACGGGAGAACGGGATAAACGGAGAAAGGGAGAAATGGAGAAAGGGATGAACGGAGAACGTAATAAAGGGAGAACGTAATAAAGGGAGAACAGGATAAAGGGAGAACAGGATAAAGGGAGAACAGGATAAAGGGAGAACGGGATAAATGGAAAACGGGATAAAGGGAGAACGGGATAAAGGGAGAAACGGAGAAAGGGAGAAACGGAGAACACATAGGTACCAATATAATCTGACAAAACGAAAATCGCTGCCCCCCGGCCAACCCGACACGTCGAACCAGAAATGAAGCTGCAACGAAGATGGTGTTGCTACTGACGCTCCGATGGGATAAATGGAGAACGGGAGAATGGAAGAAAGGGAGAACGGGATAAAGGGAGAACGGGATAAAGGGAGAGCGGGATAAAGGGAGAACGGGATAAACGGAGAACAAGGATAAATGGAGAACGGGGATAAACGGAGAACGGGATAAACGGAGAACGGTAGAACGGGATAAACGGCGAACGGGAGAACGGGATAAACGGCGAACGGGAGAACGGGATAAAAGGAGAAAGGGATAAATGGAGAAAGGGATGAACGGAGAACGTAATAAAGGGAGAACGTAATAAAGGGAGAACAGGATAAAGGGAGAACGGGATAAAGGGAGAACGGGATAAAGGGAGAACGGGATAAATGGAAAACGGGATAAAGGGAGAACGGGATAAAGGGAGAAACGGAGAAAGGGAGAAACGGAGAACACATAGGTACCAATATAATCCGACAAAATGAAAATCGCCGCCCCCTGGCCAACCCGACACGTCAAACCAGAAACGAAGCTGCAACGAAGATGGTGTCGCTACTGACGCTCCGATGGGATAAATGGAGAACGGGAGAATGGAAGAAAGGGAGAACGGGATAAAGGGAGAACGGGATAAAGGGAGAGCGGGATAAAGGGAAAACGGGATAAACGGAGAACGAGGATAAATGGAGAACGGGGATAAACGGAGAACGGGATAAACGGCGAACGGGAGAACGGGATAAACGGGATAAACGGAGAACGGGAGAACGGGATAAACGGCGAACGGGAGAACGGGATAAACGGCGAACGGGAGAACGGGATAAAAGGAGAAAGGGATAAATGGAGAAAGGGATGAACGGAGAGCGTAATAAAGGGAGAACGTAATAAAGGGAGAACAGGATAAAGGGAGAACGGGATAAAGGGAGAACGGGATAAAGGGAGAACGGGATAAATGGAAAACGGGATAAAGGGAGAACGGGATAAACGGAGAAACGGAGAAAGGGAGAAACGGAGAAAGGGAGAAACGGAGAACACATAGGTACCAATATAATCCGACAAAACGAAAATCGCCGCCCCCTGGCCAACCGGACACGTCAAACCAGAAACGAAGCTGCAACGAAGATGGTGTCGCTACTGACGCTCCGATCGACTCGCTTTTTCCGCCGAGACGTAAAACAGCGGTTACGTGCTGCCTGGCGCTGACGCCCACAGCCACCTGCTCGCCCCTAGCCACCTGCTTTCTCACAGCCACCTGCTCACCAACAGCCACCACCTGGAATTCGATTATATGTGACTTTTAATATATGACTTTGGGGTAGCTTTTTCTGGCGATTACGAATCTGCTGTCAGAAATGAAAAATAACGCATTGTACTAAAATTAGGTACATGGTCATTGGGAATCTAATGGTCCCAAGACCATTAACAAACACGATCCCACTTCCCTTTAAGGGCCGCAATGTGGGGATTAGGCCACCGCGGTGGTGCCAGGGGCCTCCTATGGGAGGTGTGATAACTTAGGCGGGCTCCAGTGATTTTCCAAATGCCACATACGTATGCGTGTTTGTGGAGGTGGTGGCGTGGGTGGTGGAGGTGGTGGCTTGGGTGGCATGTGTGTGTTGCTGGAACATCACATTTTCAGAACTAGAATGTACTGGAAAGTGCCCGGGGTGGTGCAGGCAGTGGTGCCCGGTGGGTAGTGGTGCCATGTGTGCGTCCTTAGTGGTGCCCAACATCACATTTTCAGAACATGAATGTACTAGAAAGTGCCCAGGGTGGTGGTGCCAGTGGTGCTCCATGGGTTCTGGTCAAGGGGTTCTCTATGGGAGAGTGGTGCATGTGTGCATGGACTCGTCACGCAAGGCCGCGCATCTGGATTTTCCTTAGGGTATGCATAGAGGTCAGTTACTATCGTAACTGACCAATAAACACCTTGTTTGTAAAATGTGGTGGGCGTCAGTGATGATCTTCCGCTGGTGGCCGAAATTGACTGTCTATTTCGTATAATGCAGCGTAAATCGCCATCACTGTGTTAGTGAACCATGTCGACCCTATTAGGCCCTTATCTTACAAAATTGCTCTTATCATACAATATTGTATCGTTTTGTAGTATAAGGGCTGGCAGTCAGGCCCTTATCCTACAAAATTGGCCCTTATTCTTTAAAAAAGTGACCTTATTCTATACAAAACCTATATCAGGTAAGTTTTGTAGGATAAAGTCTATCACCCAAGCCCTTTTTATTCTTAAATGTGTCTGAAAGGTGTTCAGCCGAAACCCTGACAGCCCCCACCCCAATGTCACTCTTCGTCATTAAATCCAAAGGGGCCAGAATCTTGGAGTAGAGCATGTAGTTCATGACTTTGCCACTAAACTGAGCTGCTGGAATCCCAGATCGATTTGTACTTCACAAATTTTACACCAGGGGGTCAAAAGTAAATAGAATAACCAATCCAATCTTGGTCCCAATCCAAGTGATCCTTCATATGTGGCATAGAGTACCGTACAACATACAACCTGAAAGGGTATACTACTCTGTGTATGTGGCTGTAAGCAAGGCCCCATGTTCACCAAAGGCACAGTAGACTGCAGGCAGTCTTGAATGTGCTGACAGCCTTCAAACATACACTGTACAAAAGTGTTTCTAATTCAAACACATTTTCCCTAACACATTCAAGTTTAACACTTTCACTGAATCTCAGCATCTAAGCACTTTCCTCTGTCAGCAGGTGCATGGATATGGCCACTGGTGTTGGGTGAGCCAACAAAGGTGAGACATTAGTGGGCAAGGCCAGTTTGGCTGGCCCACTGGAATATTCTGGGCAGCACTATCTACTCATTATTATTGACATTATCTAAATTATCATGGATGTTAAACAATATTATAGGTACTATTTTTGACTAAGGAGAGCCTGTACATGGGCAAGAGCCTGTACAAGGAGTAGGAGAATAATACCAGTGGGCTAGCCAAACACCCCTCACCCACCATTTTTCACTGTTGTAGCTCACCCATCACTGACAGCCATATCCCTACATATGTTTACAGAAAAGCTTTTCTTGATCTTGCCATCAATATATTTGGGTGGAAACGTTTAGATCATATACATGTACACATTTTTTACAATGTAGGAGGACCATGAATCAGGCTTTGCTTGGAATTAAAATAGTATATAAAAGCATAATAAACCTGTAGTACCCTATTACATTTATCAGTTACACATAGGCTTCTAGGTATATACATTATGCAATGGTATCAGTGTGTAGGTCTACCAAAATTAATAGCATGTGGCAGTGCAAATTGTCTAAAGGAGTGCACTGCTGGAAAGGCACAGCTGGCAACTTAGTTGTTGGTTGCCTGAGCCTTTATACATGGGGATACTTTGCTGCTGTGAAGGGCAGGCTCACAGGGTTAGGATTTGCCTGAATTGTGGGGTATTCCGTTTGAATTCCCTTACACACCTCGGGTTAGTTCCTGTATCTTCCACCAGGTGCCAGCAGTGGGCACGCCCCTGAGAGCGATGGTTCTAGGACAAATCAGTCTGTTGGCAATGTCATTTACCACACTTTGATTTGTTACCATGACATTACACTCGTATATATACATGTGCGTTTAGACATGGACAATTCCACAACTCTTGAACTGATTATTACCAAATATCCTACAACGATATACCATCATCATCTGATCATGGACAATTAGGTCCGCCCCCATTGGAAGCCAACTCACAACCTGTACTATTATATTATGTCATGGTTTATTCTACCATTAATTTTTTTGAAATACAAGATTTACTATGTTTAACTATGTAAGTAACGAGGATTGTTGTTCTCCCTTCAGACCACAACTACAAAGTGCCCTATGCTTAACTATAGGAAGGGACGTATTCGATGCCCACCATTGAATACAATGTGGCCGTATTCAATGGCTTAAAAAAAAAGCAAATGCCAACTTTATTGATACCTCTCTGCCGTATTTCACTCGTGGGGGCTGGGGCATATCCCACTCGGCCTTTGGCTTCGTGGGATATGGCCCCAGCCCCCACTCGTGAAATACAGCAGAGACGGCATCAATGGGCGTTGGCGTTTGTCTATTTATTTGTTTTCTCGTTTTTCGAACCTTGTATATTTACAACATCTTGAAGTAAGCATTCTACTGGATGTGATTTAAACTCAGGTCGTTGGTTGACCTTGTCATACTCAGTACAAGGGGACAAATTCAAGGATTTTACGGCAAAGCCGTAGTGGCTTTGGGTTTTATAGGATTGTTATGAACTACAGGTGAGAAAACGAGGGGGCATAGATTTATAATTTTTGGTGCTTCTGGGGTTCTTATGCAATTCATATTTGATGGTTTGCAGCAACACTGCATGGTCAGTTAACTACATGCACTTAGCTAAATCTTTTTGATTTTTATTGGTTTTACTGGCTCAAACTCACGACTTTGCAACAATTAAAAGTGAAAAAAATGTCAATAAAAAATATTTTCATTCTCATTATTTCTGAATTGCAATGGAAAATATGGGTCTTTGGGAACATGCACATAAAATTTTGTGATGTAGCTATAAATATTTCTTACTGTATTGTAGCCATGAAAATACCATGTAAAATCATGATTTTTCATGGTTTCCACAAAATCGGACATTTTTCATACAAAAGGGCTGGTTGCTAAGCAACCATTTGAGATAGAAGAAAATGGATAGCTCCATTGGAATCCTTGACATCGATTTAGGGGGGGTAGGTACTCTTATAATTATTATAAGACAAATATTAACAACGTTATGAGCTGCCATATTGTAATATCTTCTGTGCTCAATATGGCTCCATATGGCGCCATATGGCGTAACGGACGCGTAACGGACACCTTATCATGGTCGTTTTGTGACATTGGCTTTAAACAATTGAAAAAAGGTGAAAAAATGCAAATATCTGCATGCAAATGGTGTCTATTAATATCAGAAAAAAATTTCCAATCGTTCTAGCCCATTTTCAATTATGTATCATCATGTTGTATATTTTTAAATATTTATTTAAGAAATAAAATGACAGCATTTTAATGTCTTTGAATTATAATAGTGAAACATGGAAAAGCTAAAAGAAATACCACAAAAGTTCGAAAATCACATCCCTGAAAAGGGGAGATCACAAAGTTTGTTTGAAGAAATAAATATGTATGATAACTTGAATCATTCTAATAAAATATTGGATGTAAAAAAAAAAATCCACTTTGTGACATCTGGGTATAGCTATTCTGTGGTATTCTCATGAGCCTGAGCCTAGTACTGCAGCTGGTATAACAATAGAATCCAATATGTACCAATGAAATCAAATAGGTACCAATGCAATTCCATTGGTGGCGATGCACTCCATTGATGCCTATGCAAATACCATCTTGGCAGCCATCTTGAAAATTACCTGGATCAAAAATTGGAGCCTACATATGGATTCTACACCCCAGAAAACCCTTTTATACATGTGTCATACAAGGAAATTAGCCATCTTGGCAGCCATCTTGGAAATTTCCCGGATTGAAAATCTGAGCCTAAAAATGGATTCTACATCGCAGAAAACCCTAATATCCATGTATCACACAAGGAAATCAGACAATCTTGAGTTTTTGGTGGCCATCTTGGCAGCCATCTTGGAAATTTCCCGTATTAAAATTGTGAGCCTGAAAATGGATTCTACATCCCAGAAAACCCTATTATCCTTGTATCACACAAGGAAATGAGACAATATTGGTTTTTGGTGGCCATCTTGGCAGCCATCTTGGATATTTCCTGGATTGAAAATCTGAGCCAGAAAATGGATTCTACATCTGAGAAGGCCCTATTCTTCATGTATTACACAAGGAAATCAGACAATATTGAGTTTTCGGCAGCCATCTTGGCAGCCAGAGGGAGGAGGAGGGGGCAGAGGGAGGAGGGAAGGCAGAGGGAGGGCAGAGGGAGGAGAATGTAACAAGAAGGAGGAAAATGGGGTAGAGGGGGGAAGGAGGGGAAAGATGGGGTAGTAGGAGGGGCAGAGGGAGGAGGAGGGGGCAGAGGAAGGAGGAAAATGGGGTAGAGTGGGGAGGAGGGGAAAGATGGGGTAGTAGGAGGGGGCAGAGGAAGGAGGAGAGGGCAGAGGGAGGAGGAGAGGGCAGAGGCAGGAGGAGGAGGAGAGGGCACAGGGAGGAGGAGGAGGCACAGGGAGGAGGGGGGGCACAAGGAGGATGTGTGATGGCCTTCCTTTAAAGGCTGTAAAATATTATTTCAGGGTTGGTGCATGTGTGTGTGTGGGGTGGGGGAGGGGTAATTATGTTGGACTTCACAGTTTGTCTTTGGGCGGGCTTGAGTGATTTCAAGAGCCACCCTGGACCACTCAACTTCTAGTATAGGTCCTGTATGTGCATAGTATGGGAATTGGCATTGACATTGACAGCTTGGCTTGACATAGGAGTCAATAGTTTTTAGGCTGGTACCTATCCTTGCCATTGACAGCCACATTAGAGAACTCAAAATATGGCTGTGCACAAGATGTCTAGGCCTTACCACAAGGTACATTGGTTCTACATGTAGTAACTGAAAACAAGATCTAGGATAAATTAGTCTTGCACACACCTACACGGACACAACGGGATACCAGTCCTAGGCAAGGTTTAAGGGCCAGCTAGGGCTATATCTAACAATGAACAAGGGGGCCTATGCTAGTCTTTTCTTGTCAGAAAACACACACTCTGGTCAGTGGTGCAAATGGCTTTGGGGACAAGGTCCCAAAGCCAATAAAGAAAGAAAGTTACAATAAAATACAACGATTTAAGTTGTACATCAACTTAAATACGCCAAAAAAATATCAGTGTTCTAATAACGCTTTAAACAGAGTCAATGTTCTTTAACTCTCTTCATTGCTTATTCGATTCTGCCAAGCTAGGCGTCAATGCCCATTTGACTCTTTTATTACAATGTACAATTGACACCCTTGTCCTGCAGAGTTAAGTCGGTTTTACTCTGTCTATAGAAGAGCCAAACTCATGCGAAGAGTCAACTACAGGCCAGTCATCTACATGCCGTTGAAACGTATATTACAGGCGTCAACCTTCCTGCAAAGTCCATAATCACTGTTAATGTCATAAAAGTATTTTAACTATATAGTCAATTTGGTCTACTCTGCTGTACAAACCATAATCATTGTAAGTCAGTCTAATAGAGCCCTCTCCATGTGGGCAAACTACTTTTGATTTAACATTGATTCAATATTAATGGTGACATGATGTCAATGGTTTAATATATAGGGTTGTCATTTGGCCGATATCAAATCAAGTCATTAACGTTGACAATTCAGCACCTTATGCTTGAGCTGATATTCTCAGCAACATGAAGGGTGTCTTATTGATGATTGTATTCTTTTTTATTTCATTCTAAATCTCAGCAGAATGTATACACAATAGTTCCCAATGAAAGTAAATGTTATTTACACATTGGTGAGAAATCTACAATCAGGGAATATAGATTTCTATCTAGCCTACATGTAGGCTAGATAGAAATGCTCAGGAGTACATTATAGAGACATTTAGTGGGAAAGGTGGGAACACCTATACTTGATTCAAGGTTGGTATCCCAATACTTTGTCGATGTTGAAACCAGTGTTGGTTAACAACGTTCAAATTACATCAATGTTGACAGCAGGTTGATCAACGTACATCAACCTTGCTATTAATCAGAAGTTGTTAAAAGAAAAGACTGGTATAGCCAAAAGTATATTCCTATCGATTCATTGTATATCAATAAACTTCAAACTGTGGTACATTCCTCAGTTTCCTTATTCAAATTCATACAAAACTATTTTAAAAAAATAAAATCAAACCCAATCCATCCACCAAGGGGGGAGGAACACCGCCAACCCCCTCCCCCGCCTGGTCATAGTAGTAGCGTATTAAACCCTTGAGGAAAACACCAGTCCCACCCCACATAATTTTCCTAAGACATGGGCTACCCTGTCCAGCTGTGGGCTCATTAGGGAAGCCCTTTGTCGGTCTCGCCAGCAGGTCCTAGATTCAGTATAGTATCATAGCCATGGACCAAACCTGGTAACAGGTCTGCCCCCTGATGGACCATGTCTGCCCTATATTTACCTGCAGTGTACAGGTGCTGCCTTCTTATGCTTGCTGACTCAGCAAAATGTTCACCTGTGACATGAATGGCCTAGTATTAAATGGCAGCCCCCACTAAAGCACAACAGTTGCATGTCATTTTCTATTTATCTCGTGAGATGTACGACCTTTGGATGAATGGCACTCATAAATGTGTAATAGAATCACAGCTGCTTTGAAACGAACTTGGTTGAAAATACGATAATCTTTTCTTTTAACGTCGAACCACGGTGTTGTGCTCACTACACAAAGAACCCAATGGGGGTGTAAAGTGTTCATGGTGATGGTGACCTTGGAGAGTACCCTGGTGCTTACTATGACATTTTTTCATATGTGATCACTAAGGGTGGTCATAGTGATCACCTGGGGTAATCATATGATTGAGATCACCTGGACAATTCTTATCGCACTAGTACATAATCTTTTTCTGTATAACAAGGTATCATTTAAACGTAATTCCCCCTCCTCCCGCCATTAAGACAAATGTGAGAGCACTTTATAGCCCTTAATTATCATAGATCCAATAAGGTTATATTATGTGCATAACAAATGACCTCACACTCCTCAAATGTGTGTATATGGTTTCAAAGAGAACTGGAGTGTCTATGTTTACACATAGATCTTCCCTTGATCGTTTTGCCATGATTTTCTTATAATTTACTGGAATCTCTAATGACCCAAATACTCTTCATATCCGCTATTCTATAAACACCTATATGACCAAGATTGGTATAGTTATATTAATCAGTAGGTCACCTGCAGTCGGTGCTGCATATTGCATTATTGTGTAATAGGGTCCTCTGATGGCAAAATTATGTCCTCAAAGTGATCACCTTAGGTCGTCACGATGTTCCTGAAGGTGGTGAACTGGGAATGGACACCCAAAGTCATCAGCATGAACGCTTTTATCCAAGCCTGGGTTTTCAGTGCAAGGCTTTCGACGTTATATAATTATAATGTGTATTATTTAGAATAGACCCGTGTGGATTTAGGTTTAGATGGCCTACTACTGGGGTTGTAAGACAGATTGGGAAATACAATAGCCATTGGCCTGTATAGTACCAGGAGACCTTTCGTAAAGGTTATACCTCTAAGAGAATAGAACAGGATAGAGCCGATTCAAGAAGGTAGGCCTAATTTCCGGCGTCGTCTCGTTGTGAATCTATCCTGGTCTTAACCAGTCACGGTAGCTTCCTGAGTTAATTCCCTACCCATCTCCACTAATGATGTAAATGTCTTGTCTTTAATCATAAGTTGATTACAGAGTACTCCCCCAAGTAGGGCCCACACACATACCGACTAGCGGTACATCAGGGCCTCTCAGGATCGTCATCAATTATGGCGGGAAAAACTAAGGATCAAAGGGTCTCATGGAGACATTTTGTCGTCTGCGTTTCACAATCTCCAACCACACAACCTGAGGAGTCTCAGGTACTCAGATACGATGGGGAGATCCGTTTGGAGATTGCCTCAGCCAATCTTCATAAGCAATCATTCCTCTTGATTCTGTATTATCTCAGGGATCATTTAGGAGTTGTTAAATTGCAGGATAAACTATAGATGTATTAACAGACGACAACGTCATGGTGTGTACACAGGTAGAGCTCCAAGGCACAGTCCTGGACACTGGCAGACATGAGGAACGAGGGGCTGAGGTATCTTTGAATGTGGCTGTAATTGTAGGTGCACCTTATTGACACATTATTACCTTCTAGTAGAAGACTTTTATCAGTGTTATCAGCTGGTGGCAGCAGGTCGGGGCCATGGCCCGGGGCCCCGGGGCCCCGGGGGGACATGATATATCCTTCTATGCATGATAACTAATATAAAGTTTATCCCCTCTTGCTGTCCTTCTCTCTTTCCCTCTCCTTCCTTCTCTCCCTCCCTCCCCCTTCCTCCCCCTCCTCCCACTCCTTCCCCTTGTTCTTCCCCTCTCAATATCATAAACATCAAGATTTCAGGTGAAATGTGGAGCACATGAAAAGAGGAGTGGTGGCTGGTCAGTGGGGGAGGAAGAGAGAAAAGGTCGAGTCATTCATTACTAGCTCAGGGGAGGGCTATGGTGGATTTATTTCTAACCCCACAACCAATGCCACCCGCCCCCACAGAGAGCCCAGTTTTATGATGACCCTACAGGGTGACCCTGCTATATCCACCAATCCCCACAACCAGCTGGCAATAAAAGACTCATTTCAATAACAGAGTGAGTGAGCCACCTCGACCTCTGTTCCAGAGCCTCAGCATAGGGCATCAGTAAGCCTTGTATTTCGGCAGATACCAGCACAGGCTTTCACTGGGCTGTGCTCTGGTGGAGATTGTCTGCCGTGGGTTGGTAGTATTAGTATGAAGGCCTGACACTGTGGTGGTCCGGTCATCTAAGTGACCACGTGACCAAACACTACATACAGGTAGTTCCCACAGCAATCAATAAATGTTACTAGTATAGGCCTGGTGATTGGTGTGGGAACTAGCTGTATGTGGTGTTTGGTCACGTGGTCACTTAGATGACCGGACCACCACAGTGTCAGGCCTTCATACTAATACTACCAACCCACGGCAGACAATCTCCACCAGAGCACGGCTCAGTGAAAGCCTGTGGATACCAGAAACACCATTCTGGTGGGAAGTCATGTCAAACTGGTACTATAGTCTAAGTCCGTCCTTGGGCCTGGTTAGCAGCATTATAATTTTGATGTTTAAACTTGCATCTCACATCAAAGCCGCTATGTTTCTATGTTATCCATTGCGGGCAACATATATGCTCCTTGTCTAATAAAGAGGTCCAGAAGGGGGGGGGGGGGGGGTCAATCTATCTAGAAAGACAATGGATGGCTACATCTATGGGGTTAAATCTTATCTCTGTAAGGTTGAAGCTGTCCTGCAATCGTTATCCACTAATGCATAATGGCCACTGATCTGATGAAGTCAGGACCAAACGTCTGCTGGAGAGTGAAGACTATATGGTGTGTAGAGACTACTGCAGCAGATTGGGGGGAGCGTGGCCCGTTTTAACCCTGAGTTTTAATTTGACCCAGGGGTTCAATACATTGTCTTAAAACCAATACAGACAGAGTTATGCTTTGATACAAAATATGTTGTATGAACGGACCACTGGTGTGTAACATGCGCTGCCATCTCAACATCGTTGTTGGCTCACTATTGCCCAACCTCAAATTTTATATAACACTAGTGCTAGAACATTGTCTTATATTGAAAGCTGTAAATTTAGCACTAAACAGATTATACATGTATAGACAGTACCCAATTAGCCCTTTCTATAATTTGAGGTGATAGGGTGGTAGTAGGTGTTTGGGCGTTTCATAGACAGAGACCATCCCCACCCCCGAAAAAGCAGTTTATATGCTAACTGAGACACTAGTTACACTGGACTTGGAATCTATAGTTAGCTCACCAGTCATGGCCGCTGGTGAATAAACAATGCAACTTAAATACTTGATATTATTACATGCTAGTTGGTAGAATCTTAGTTAAGGTATATGTGGTCATGTAGGTAGCTGCTAGCCTCATCAAATCAATGCAAGAATAGAGAAATCAGCCTGAAATAAAGATTGAAGACTAGGCTAACTATGTTGATGTGACTAGGCTAACTCAGTCTGTTGTGAGAAGAAATGACTAGGCTAACTCAGTAAATAAATACTAGGCTAACTAACCCTTTTTTCCTTTACAGTCACAAGGGAATTCCTGTGTGGCTTTTGTGAGCTGAGCAGTGGCTCACTGTGGCACATTATCTTTAAAGTATGCATAAACAGCCAAACACAATCCATGTAAATGGTATATTATAGGCTTCTTTCTGTACAACCTTGTATTTTGAGTTAGCCTAGTCCTTTATAGTTAGCCTAGTACATGCAACATGATCCTTGTTATGGGTTAATTCCTTCTCAATTATGCGGCTGGCTTTTCTTCTGTTATGCGTTACATGCACTATGTTATATCTCCCTATTAATATCACTATAATGCACATCCCAAAAGGGTCCTAAACAGGCACTGAGGTGTCATTTTATATCATCATAGGTCCATCTTTGCCCTTCACCAGTAACTTAATTAGCCTAGTCATGTACTTGTAGTTATCCTAGTCCTTGTTATGTAAACAAATCTAGTCAGCCTAGTCATCCATATAATAAAATGATTATGCCCTGCTCTTACAGACCATTATATGTGCACTTCATAATACATGGCCATAGCCACCAACACATAACTTTACAATATTCAA
Organism: Harmothoe impar; assembly: GCA_947462335.1. NCBI lineage: Eukaryota > Metazoa > Annelida > Polychaeta > Phyllodocida > Polynoidae > Harmothoe > Harmothoe impar. Next base: position 46,036,296 of record OX381708.1, read on the forward strand.
CTCCCTATATATACTATACAATATGTATAGCCCCTGTAGTTTTGCTTACAAACACAACCATCCACCATTACTGATCAGCTAGCTATTGACTGTTCCTACAGTTTGAGAGAGAGGGAGCAGAAGACAACCACATACGATGAGTTTCCCAGTTTGAGGGTTGGGGGTGTAAAAATTCTCCAACCCCATGGAGGACAAAGGGTGCATTTTGAACAACAGGGGATCAGATGCTCATCTTCACACCTGCCCCTTTCCCATAGTAACACACGGGTGTTTGCCCCCCCCCCAAGCAATTCCCCTCTCCCCCCCCCCCCCCAAAAAAAGAAAAAATATTTTTTAAATTGATCCATCGCACCCCTCAATCAAGTCCTTAAAAGCGCAAAAAAATCTATAGGGGAGGAGGAAGGTTGCACATTTGCACTCAAAACATCTGAAGACCCACCCCTTGAATCTTTGTACACATTATGATACAGCCTGTCAATGGACAACTTGGTGTGCATAGGTGTGTGTGCCTGTAAAAGACAGGGTCACAGGGCCTGTTTTCTGTTATGACTCCCCCCCCCCCTATATCCACCCCCCCCCCCCCCCACCTGGCATTAAATGACTCGGCCCTTAGTAGAAAGCCCCTTAGGCCTAATCAAAAATCCCCTCAACCCCCATGCTGTTAAATACTGCTCCCTCTTTAAACAACACGGATCCCCCCCTCGGCCACCACCAAGTTAAAAGATGTCCACAATGTTTTGAATCCCCCCCCCGACCCTCACCCAACTATACCCACCCAATCCATCGACCCCAATGTCACTGCCAGCCCAAAGTGATAGCTATGGTGTTTAGGTTTGGCAAGCGTGGGACAGTAGGAAAAATGTGCGCCTTATGTCGCAGCGTCTGACAGCCCCAGCCCCGCCGCATTCCAACCACATTCCCAGCTTAAAATTTCCCACATGTGCACCCGCATGCACCTTGATCACTGGCTTTTATGAAACCTAATTATTCCAGAACTTGGTTTCCTGGTCTACCTCCATTATATCATTTAAACACAATACTGGCTGTGAGATAGATCAGCTGGGGGCGCGAGTAATAAATGCCAGCATTGAAAGGAAGCGCCAATGCCAGACAGCCATCTCCCTGACTCATTTGGCATCAGCTCAGTCCATTCTTGAGCCCTGGGTAGACTTGCACACGTCTTTTTTTGATATGTTTTAAACCCTGCCATTAAATAACCATCTCCCACCAAATCGGTCCAAGTTGGAATTAAAAATATGCTTCTTTAGAGGGGATATACTCAGAAATGTAAACGGTTTTGGAAAGTAATAAACCTTAACTATAAAAGCATTTAGTTTATTGTACATTGGTACCCATCTCAGTCATAGACAACTACTGATTATAGACAACCACCAGTGATAGACGTCAATGTTGGATTTATTTGGTGAGACAGAGCCAGATTGGCCTATACTAGACCGTGAACCCTCTGAATGTACATTTTCTGATATGAATACCATCTCTATTGATTATGTACACAAGAGCTGGATTAAAAGAACGGGGCCTAGCCCTATATAATCAAGGATAAATAAGGCTCAGTCTCACGAGTTTGTAACAATTGGATAGTCTTTGACCGGGTGGCGCTTTGACCAGGTGACATCTTTGACCGGGTGACGCCTTTGACCGGGAAGCTAGAAAAGGCTATTTTTTTTTTTTCCATATCGCTACTATTTGAAAAGGTTTATGCAAATGGTCATGCATAGTACTTTGGACAGTAAAGCTCTTCAATGTCCACTAGTTGTTTGTAGAAAGTGACGTCTTTGACCGGGCGGAGGAAAAAATATAACATAATGCTATAATGCATGCAATAGGCCTACATATAACTATAACAAACAAAATAAATTTCCTTCCATATAGTGTGAAAATATCCTTAGACTTTTCCCACCCATTTCTTACTATATGCGCGGAATTCAGCTATTATAATGCTTCCCGATTAAAGACGTCACCCGGTCAAAGATGTCACCTGGTCAAAGACTATCTAATTGTTACAAACTCGTGAGACTGAGCCATAAATGAAAACCAAACCAAACCAAGGAAGGAATGTTGCTACAAGGTGACATTTGTCATCAGGATGCACCAATGCAGCCTCAGCACTATACTGTAAATAGTAAGTGTAGGTACACACTAGAATCTACTTTAGATCTACTGTAGAATCTACCATAGAATGGATTTACAGTAGAATCTACTGTATATATTAACAGTAGATTCTAGTCCTTACCTACAATGAACTGTACATCTGCAATAGAATCTACTGTGCACCTACAAAGTTGGCAATCAACTTTTTACAGTGCATATTGGTGCATCATGCTGACCCTTCGTAGGGTGGCCGGAGGATTTTTAGAAATGAATTAGACATATATATATGTATCATGTATACATGTCTAGAATGCCTCAATATTCACATTTAACAAATTATCATTGTTATGTTGATATGTTAACTAGGTAACTAACTGTAGCTGATTACATATACCTCACCCCTCAAACCTTTCTGACAGATTTGAAGGCAGGCACATAGTGCATACCTAGGTCAAAGGCCTCCCCAATGGCCCTGGCCTGCCGCAGTGTCTAAAGTATGCACTAATTGCTACCCTTGACTCTCTCTTTAGCCCTATAGCAGAGCAGCCCTCTGGTGTTATAATATGAAGTTAATACTTGAGATTTGGGTCTAAGACCCCCATTTGACCCTCAGCAGATAGGCTGACGCTGGCTGGCGCTAGGGCCTATCATTTCCATTCCAAATGCATCATTTTGAGCTAACTTAGCTCTATCTTCAGTAATCTACCCTGGATTACCAATTTAAGATTTCTATAAAATAAAAATGACCCTGAAAATACACAACTTCAGGGAGATTATGTCAAAAGGATATAAATCTCCTAAGTAGCTGTAGGACCCCTAATGAGATACTTGCATTCAAGATGCTTCAGACAAAAAACAAATCTCATTGATACATGGATTTTCCATCAACCAGTGTCAATTCTCCCAGAGGGCAGGTTCAAGAGATTACCCAGTTATACAGCTCAAGACTCAAAACCTGAAGGTCTGTCTTTAGTTACATCATGTACCGTAAAACCTTGCATATAAGCCGCGGCTAGTACGAGAATCAGATCGCTGGTGCGGCTTATAGGATCGGCCCAAAGTCGGGGTGCGGCTTATACGTGACTTAGGCTTATACGCAAGGTTTTACGGTAATACAATTTATTATGCTTATTCCAGCTTGTGTATGAAGGGCCCATTCAAGATCTCTTGATACCAAGTTACTAGAGGTCTCTATCTGCACCCTAGCCAAAATGAGAGGCCATCATAAAAAGGTCACTTAACATAGGATCAGATATGGATTGAGCGACCAGCTAGAGCCTCCAGGCCACCCCACCTTCGACCAGGAGTGTAGGGTAGCAGTACTGGTGAGTTAAAGGCTGCATCAGGGCTGCATTCATGTAACAATGACAGCCAATTTAGGGCATGATGCATTAAGACATTGTCGCTGTGTGAAGGGTCAATCATTTCAAAATCGAATTCAGGGATATCCTTTCTTTACGATATGTATGAATGCATCCCTGCTGAGTCTACTCCCCATAGCTGGATTCATTCATCAAGCCAACCGTTTGTTTGTCAGTGTAGACTGGGCATGATACTTGGATACAGCATTGGCGAATTACACATTGTGGTGACAAAGGGACATTGTAGCACTAGTATCATGCTGCCCTTAAATATCGAGATGGCAACTGGGATAAGTGTAGTCTCTGTAGATATATACTAGTTGCACTTGCCTAGCATAGCCTAATGCTAGTGGCTGTTAAATTAATGCCCTTAAATGCCCAATAATGCCCTTAATCCCCCTCCCCCCTGGGACACTGTATTGTTTACAATGATATACAACTGGTTTACTTCTAATTTGGAAACTGCCAATATGACTTCTTATTAGATCGACATACAAACCTACACACACACACATATAATATTGCTTGTGGTGGAGTGACGGTAACTATCACAGGACGTATAAACGGTTGTTTAGGATATGCATTTTTATTGATATGCACCCCAAGTTACTTGTATGGAATTTTACAGATCGTGTGGATTTCTCTGTAAAAAGTTGATCATACCCCTGTCACTTACATAAACAATTTGGCATAGATTGACACTTTCACATTAGATACCTGCTGCCACCTAGTGAGAAGTGTGAGACATGAGGAATAGCTTCAATTTTGACCATAAAAACGTGATCAATAATTCTGACTTTGTTATATTTTACTCTTTATACATTCCTTTAAATATTCAATTCATGATTGATCCCCCTTTTAAAAGAATCCATCAAATCCTCCCCTCTGATGTCTGGTCAGTGCATGGATGTGTTGTAAGCAGATTGAAATCAGGTAGTGGAACCCAGCTTATGGTCAGAACGTGATCTTCCAGCCTTTATCATCCAGGTGGGGTGAGTTCATAAATCGGGATCCACATAACACACACCAGAGACATACATGACGGACACATGTATGGTGATGGACATAGGCCTATGTATGGGTATAGACCCCTAAATTCGACATAGCGACATGGTCATTTCTTTAAATCGGCATGACGACATGGGCATTTCTTAAAATCGACATGGGACATGGCCAGTTAAGTGACATGTGACAGGGGCATTTCTTAAAATCGACATGTGACATGGGGCTTAGTGACATGAAAAAAGAATCTGATATAGAGTGAAGTAGGCTACCAAACCCTTTCTTCAAATTTGGCCCCTGTGAGTATTTAAATTCCTAAATTTTCCGGGGCCTGCGGCCCCAAGACCCCCATTTATAACTCTCTCTATGCCCCTAAGTTCTATTCGTCAGTGACACTAGTGACATGGCTTTTTTCTTAGTGACATGTGACATGGCCATTTCTTGAAATCGACATGCGACATGGGGACCCCCCATAACCCCCCTATATGTCATGCCGTGTATATTATTGTAGCAGGTCGCCTAGAAAACAGCCCAGGTCGCCAGGTGACTTACATTTTAACCCCGGGTAAATGAAGTGCATTAAACTTATCCTAAATATGATATAATGTGGCAAAACAATGAAAAAAAAAAGAATTCCAAAAAATATTGAAACATGTGCCATGGGGTAAAGGGCCTATTCTTATCCATTCTTCACAGAGCTGATCCATGTAGGCCTAGGCTACACTTAGTACTAGTAGGCCCTATTCACACCCTCTGCTTCTTAGTCTCATCCACACTCCAATCGAGACCCTAGGAATAATGCATACATCAAAATAGGATGAAAAAAATACGGCACTAGCCTGCAGCAAGTCTACTACACATCCAGTCACCATACATGACCGTGAGAAAGGAATCAGGTTCTGTGCGGGTCTGGTCCCGGGTCTGTCCCAATCTGAACCAGCAGTCTCCCACGGATGGAGACATCTATCATCAATATCTCGCCATAAATTGGGTCTGCTTGTGCCTGGTTACCATAGGAACATAACGCCGTAACCATGACGTAATGTGGGATGGGCTCCCGAGCTGCCCGCAGATCTACAACTACCACCAGGGTCGATTCACCACTTTCGGATGCTCGTTGGGAGTGCAAACGTGACCCCTTTTCTTTGATCTGCAGCTATGTTAAAGGCGCACTGAACTCACGACGTCATTTGCGTACAAAACTCGGCAGGGTTAGCCTAGGTCCTGGGGTCAGTGCGCCACACAGAACTCTTCATAGGATAAATATAGATATCTTATTGTCATAGGCCAACTTCAGGGTCTAATCAGACACAGATCGGCCTAATGCATGTTTTCACGTATGCAATTTTATTGGTTGGTAAGAAGAACACTCAAATTTTACTTTAATAGTCACACATAGGGCATAGACTCTAAGATATATTAGGCTTTTTAATGCTAAAAGTGTCTGACTTCAGGTGTGTGTCTGTCTCTGGGTGAATCTACCCTAAGGGCGCCGTTTGGCGTTCCAGAAGGGCTCATACAGATGGGTCTGTGTTGCAGACAGTGTGAACGTAGGCCTAATCCCCCTAGTGCTTGAAGCCCCGCAAATATGGTCTAATCTAACACCTCCTATTTAGGTGATTATAGATAACAGTTCATTAAGAAAGACTAATGGGATATTGTTGTAGACAAAGAATTTAGAAACAAAAGGTTCAAATCGGACTAGAATTATTTTGTGGATGGGATTCACCAAATTAGACGGGAGTTAGGTTGTAGGGTATATATTCAGAAGTTCTTTGAGAAGGTCGCTAATGCTTCGACTAGCTAGGCCTACAAATATGGTGAATATTATCCATGGTCAGGCAAGGAACTAATTCCCGGTTCTAGCTGGTTCGATTTGAGTCTGACAGTAGACCTATTTCACCCGGGGTTGCAAATAGTATGCACACTTAGGCCTAGGCCTAGGTAGGGGGCATAGCCTGTAGGGGGGGGGGATGAGTTCCCATGTCACGTTGATCCATCGCACCCCTCAATCAAGTCCTTAAAAGCGCAAAAAAATCTATAGGGGAGGAACCCACGACGTCATTTGTGTACCAAACTCGGCAGGGCTAGGTCCTCAACTGTCCCATGTTTGGATTTTTTGGGGTGATTTACCCTGTCGATTATAAGAGATGGCCATGTCATCCTGTTGATTGTGAGAAAATGTCCATGTCACTATCTGTTTTATTCCCCATGTTGCATCCACAAAGTAGCTAGTCTCTCGCCGTCAGACCCGCCCACCCGTGACCACCTGCTGGAGCATATAGAGACGGGGGTCTAGTCTACTAAGTACCCGTAGCAACATTTATATTTGGAGATCACCCCACCCCGTCCCCCCCCCCCTGCGACAGTCCCAGCAATATGGACCTTTTTTGAGGTTGGGAGGGGGGGGGGGCGTAAAAATTGGCACCCCTTGACATTGCGGGGAGGGGTTGGAGGAGTAATAACAATATCAAGACTAAAGAGTTGTCAATTATAGGCCCAGCATGTCTAGATATTTACTATAATTCCTTAGGGTTGGGGTTGGGGTTAATAGGCTATAGGCCTATAGGCATAGATCTGCGAAGAAGGGCGATATAGCTTACAGATAATATGCCTAGTTTAGAAAATAGAATATGGCTACAGATTCCACAATAAAAGCCTAGGCCTATATAGACAAAACTTCACGCCATTGACATACATGCACATCGTGCTTCATGAGTTGAAGCTGGGTCATATCACACGATGCCGAAGGCTGAGTGTGATATGACCCAGCTTCAACGAGTGATGTATGATGTACATGTAGGTTAATAAGTGGGGTTTTGTATTTATTACATGGCCCTACAGTCTTTAAATGAAGAAAATCAACAAATTTGGAGACCATGGACTATTGCTACACCGTACCCCATGTGGGCATGGAGTACGGAGGTCCCATAGGCTTAGCATAGAGAAGGCCTTACCGCCACGTAATACATACCAGTACCTAGGCTAGGTCTAAAGAAAAATAATTTGCATAATCACAGCTCCTCTCTAAGGTTCTCTTGCATGCTTTAATTATTCCACACTTCTAAAAATATGCCTGTCTGTAGACCTGCTGGACACAAATCAAATGCAAAATGTGTAGGCCTAGGCCTATTGTCGACCTTAATTAGAGCAGTAGCACACCAATTTGTGTAGAACCATTTATTGATTGAGGTGGGGGGGCGTGATTATTCTAATTTAGTCTGACCTAATTGTATACAAATTTAATCCGTCCATTTTTTTTATATTATTGTAAGAACATGGTTATTGTCTTGGGTTGTGATGCCTTGAAGGAAAACATCGGCTAAGGAAGTGTTCATTTATTAATTACAGGGGGGGTTGAGATTTCTCTCGGAGGCGCGAAAGCTCTTTACGCCCCTGGAGAGGGCGTAGAACCTTTCATGCCTCCCCTCACCAAAGGCGCTGAAAACTTTCGTCCCCCCCTTTGAACTATTGTACATAACGCCCTGCCTTTTTTGCTTAAAAGGGGCTGAACTTTTTACACCCCCCCCCCTTTAGAGGGGTCAGAATTTTTTACACACCCCCGCCCCTCAGGAGGGGTCGAAAATGTTTACACCCCCCCAAAATTTTGTCTTCTTAAGGCAATATTAGGATTGTAAGCATATATATAAAACCTGTACATATATATGCACAGGCAAGAGGGGGTGTCCACCTTACCCAACCCCTGGAGGTGTGCATCCAGCTCAGGCCCCCTCCCACCAACTTTTCTGGCCCTGGTAGGACCTATGGATGCATTCTTCTCCTGGGACAGCAGTGGAGGGGGATGGGGGACGTTGGTCCCAGCACTTCCAATACAAATCTGATACCACCCTTGTTAACGATTTATCAATATATCCCCTTTTTACAAAGTATTCAGTGGAAAACTACCCTTTTCTATAATAACAAAATCACTGATTTCGGAGGACCTAAAACTAACCCTTTGTTAATTAAAATAATGATGACATGTTTCAAAATTTCATCCATGTGACAATAGATAACAATTCAAAAGTTTTAGCCCCCTGTGCCCCCAGCCCCCTGTGCCCCCTACATCCCTATTCCCGGGTCCCTATAGCCTGTAGACAACAGAGGCTAAGTTATCATGCATAGAAGGATTTATCATGTCCCCCCGGGGCCCCGGGGCCCCGGGCCATGGCCCCGACCTGCTGCCACCAGCTGATAACACTGATAAAAGTCTTCTACTAGAAGGAAATAACGTGTGAATAAGGTGCACCAAGGGTTAATTGCATGAGATATATCCCTTCTCTTTGGTTAAGAAATTACAGAGCACCACATTTTGGGAGAGATGTATTCATCACTCCAGTGGCAGGGCCTAATTATTACGGGAACACACATATGTATCTCATATAAATAACAGTGAAAAATAAATTTCAAAAGTAATATACGCAGATAAGTATGGGTTAATTTCATCAAAACCTGACAGAATGCGTGCAATTAGTCACTTAGATAACCTCCGCTCTACAGTATAGATCTAGCTATGGCAATGGCAATGCCAAGAGCTCCTGATCCAGCCAGGAAGGTGGGGAGAAAGAGGCAAGCAGAGAGCAGAGGTCACCCAGGAGCACGCTATGCACTCACTTCTCCACAGGATCTGAATTGCGTGCCGACTGAAAGGCCCTTTTTGTTTCTGGTCCTAAAGGTTTATTGCTTTACACCCAGTACCCCCAGAGTCTTAACACTAATGTCCGAGCTAGGTGACATGGTGTAATTTGGCATTTAGTTCCCACCCATTCATCTTGAGGAGCCTGTTCCAAGTCCCCCTCATTATGATCTACCTGTTCTATTCTGCACCTATTCAAAGCATTCCGATATGGGATCTGCTAGACTGGTGTTGGGGGTGATGGGGTTGGGCGTGCCTTGAGTACCAAACATGAAAGGGATAAGACTGGGAAAGTGGTGATTAACTTTGTACTTAATGGGCATACCATATCTTGTCATTCAAGACTATATAATACACAATATAATATAACTATTCCAGTGATCATGGTAGGGTGATGAAAGGGTATTTATATCCCCCTGAGCACACGAGTGGGTTGGGGCAAAAGGATAACAACAAATGAATTGGCCTATACTCAATGTACAACATGATATCATTAACGATCATCATCGATATCATTAACATAAACAATTATTTGGTTGGTCGGTCACCATTTCTATAAGGGTATCCTAATGAATGACCTGTTATTAGTTGGCCCTTTAAACAAAGTTAAACATTTAAGAACGGCATGATGTCTCAACCCCAGCGAGTAACTCACCTTGTTACTGGCGAGTCGATGACTGCAGGGTATTGTTCATTGTAGCCCCCCCCCCCCCCCCCCCCAGAAGTCAGAAGTCAGAAGTGCCTATGTTTTAGAAAATGTTGGATGAAAGTGCCTATGTATCAGCAGATTTTGCTGAAGATAAACCCTCAGTTGGAGGGATTTTGGTCAAAATTAAAACCTTTTGGCAGGTATTTCGGTTAACATTAAAAAGGTGACCCTTGGGTAGAGATATTTTGGTGAAAATTATTATCCATGTTTAATCAGAATACCAATAATTGTCCCTGGCAATTATATGGAGAGATAGCATTTGGAGATGCATTAGGGGTGTACAAAATGTATATGCACTTTCACTAGATGGCCCTGATGATCTAAGTGGATTTCGATTAACATCATACATGTACAGAATAGTGATATCATTGTGCATTTCCTTCATCGTGACCGCCTCCGATGTGATTGGGAGTATACCATCTTATATAAGAGTATAAAAGAATCAGACCCATCCATGATTATTATATGGCAGTCACATTTCTGCCGCATCCCTGTCTGACCGACCTTGGAGGTTCCAGGTCTGGCAACCTCTGGGTGGTCATGCACTGATGGTCAGGTGATTACTGTGCCTCTACATGGGGTAAAATTCGACACGTGCGACACAGCGACACGGTGCTTTTAAAATCTGACACGGGCGACACGGCACTTTTAAAAATCGATGGACACAGGCATTTTTATAAGGGCTTAGTATATTCTATATATATAAAAGTCGACACAGCGACACGACCCCCTGGCTAAAAATTGATGCGGCGACATGGTAAAAAAAACTGGGTACCCATGTAGAGGCACATTGTGACAGACTATGTTCAGGACTTGTTTCAAGTGTCTACTGATAGCAGGTACTGAAAGATGACAGTGGATATGAGTCATTCTATACTAAAACGTTCAAATGATCTAAACCAATGCATTGCCATTGCTGTCCCTTTCCTGACATATCCTGATGTATTAAGCAGTTAATACCGAGAAAAAGAGCCAAACTCAACAATAAAGGGAAATATCCCTAATAAGTGTGTAACACCTCTTAGAGAACTTCATCTAATTAGTATCACATAAGAACATATATTTTGATGGTTTGGAGTGTCAAGACGTTGACATACAGGCTACATCTTTAGTAATTCTGCACTATCTTTTGAAAGTACTGTTACGTTTCCATAGGAAGATTTACAATTAACACCCGGTATGGAAACTACCTCCTTTATGATACAACCTCTGTGCAACTCCCCCACCCACATACATAAAATCACATAGTATAGTGAAAGTAAAAGCATCTAACTGAAATATTATCAGTCGTGGCTACCATTCACTTAGAAAACTAGAAAGATAAGCATAGCCTGTCACTAAACGCCATAGACATCGTTCTGATGGACCCACATTATACTCATATTTAAAAATACATTATTATGTCAGTAATTCCTGCATTCTATATGTAATGAGGACACAAGATCTTGAGGATAGTCGTTAAAAACACTTCAAGATAACATAATTATTTAATCCATGTCCAATTAATATCACTGATAATGATCGATGAGATGAAATCTTTGGCACGGTTTGAGAGTGTTGCCGAATTATAACGGCGTGTCACTCAGTACACGTTGTATAAGGTCGCCGTGCTATGAAGGACGATGAGTACCATGTGGTGTACCTATTTAGAACCAAAGGAATTCTAACCCAAAACTTCATGACATATGGCCTGACTTTAACCACTAGGGGTACTATCTTCCATATAGTGGTTTCTCTGTATAGAGATGGTATACATGTATACATATACAATGATGCCAGAAAGTCGGTGGGGTGGACATCTTTAAGTGCGAGTTGTATCTGCCAACAGTAATCAGGTTCCTCATTCTACATAGCATGTCATCTCTACTGTAGAACTCATATGCACACCTGTATGATGATACACATGCTACTGTATCTGAACTGGGGGGTAAACATATTCAGTATGATTCATATAAAGGGGACAGTAAACATGTCTGTAGATATGCACCATCTAACTATTATGTTATGTAAAAATGTACTTAGCACTTTCAAAATTACATTCGCAACGTCCTGCTTCCATGAAATCATATGGCAGTAAAGTCTTGAATGGTTCCGTCTTAAATCCAATAGCGGGTGAGACCATAGTATATTTTGAATACAGTGTGACTCTCCTATTTCAACAGTAAAAAGGTTGATCTTTTTAGGTCCTCTCTGTATAGATTACTAATTTTAGGACAACAAAAAGAGGGTATGTTTCAGGTAACATGGTATGAAAATGTAGGGTCGCTAGGTCGGATTTTTTTTTTACTTTCTTTTTTTCTAACAACCAGCCTCTCCGAAGATCCTAAAATTGACCAAAAAAGAAATACGAACATTTCTTCAAAATTACATAAAGAATGTAGGGTCGGCCCTGTTTTGGTAGGGTCGGTCGGGTGACCTGAAACAAACCTTTTTTTGGGCCTTAAGGTAGGTCGGGACTAGGTAATGGTTTCTGCACATATAGCTAAAATACCTTATACCATAGTTAGCTATATTGATTAATATCAATGGTATATGGACTTTTTCTACAAAATTTATGTTTTAGACTATTTCGAACAAAAATAAGTATAATTTAAGACATTTAAATTTTACTATAATATTTTTTTGTATTTTAGCAATTTTTAAGTACATCTTATATTTTAACAACGTAACATTGTATGGAACATCAATTAAGTAATAATTTGCTTAAATGTATCCAAAGGTATACACTGAAGTCATTTTGACCCCGATAGTCAACACCTTACCCATAATGCAATGGGTTAAAGATTGATTTTAATCAATTTTTGCATTACTTTTTTGTTTCAAAGGGCCAAAACCCTCAAATTATGCACGGGACCCCCTATCAAAATTACCTTTATTTGTTAGCAAATAATCTGAAGAATCTTTAGAAGATGTATTTAAAAAATGACAACTCTGTGACTATTGATTTTAATCAATTTTATGTAAAATTATTGAAAATTTATTGAAATTTCCAAACAAACATCTTGTTTTACCCGGAATATCATTGCACAGGACCATGAAATCATTTTTTTAGATTAAGAGCAATGTCTGTATGTTTATTCTCAAAAGTTTCAAATTTCTGTGGTTACTGGTTATGACAAAATACAATCATTGATTTAGTGTTATTTTTCGTCATTTCTAGAGTTAAAATCAAAATACTTTTATTTTTCAAAATTCTGTATTTAAAAAAGTGGCTCGGGACCCCCCATTTTTCTTTTCAAATATCATTTCTATATGACTTAAAGTACATCTGGCCAGAAAATGGAGAAATTCTAATCTATTTGATTCAATGGTCGCGACCTACCTTAACATGTGATGGACAGAAATAAATAGCCCTTTAACCTTTCCTAATCCGTGAATTCTTTCTCTAACTATCTTCATGCTCTATAATTCTACGACCTACAAAAAGACACGTCAATACATGTCCACTGTACTTATCCATCATTATTATAATAAATGAATATGACAGGTGGGGGCCAGGCCTGAAAAACATGAGACTAAGGGTTAAATGATCTCTTGCAAGAATTAACGTAGGGTTCGTTGGGTCAAAAACTGAGTCGTTTAGGTTGTTAAGTTTTCTATAGAAGAGACATTATCTTGTCCTGTATGTGTGGCGGCCAATGGAATTTGGAATGTGGAGTGTAATTATGGACATGTGAGGCGAAGAGTTGGGGTGGGGGCAGGGGGAGTGAGGGGTTGAAGGCTATAGTCCACTGGAGTAAACCGACTACTAGTAGATCTCATATCCAGTTTGTATGATAGTTTAGGTACTTATATCACCTGTGGTTACTTTGTAGATGGAGCCAAAGATGGAAAGAGATAAACTGAATTAACATTGCCCATTGTTGCCAGGATATAAGAGTTATGAAATATTATGAAGAAAAAGGAAAATCTATCATCCACAAAGTAGGGACGCCCACCACACGGCCTCTAGTGTCCCCACTACTCATACAGCTAATAGGGGCACTCACTGGCCCCAGCATTGGCAGCCTCGAACAATCCAGGCCCATACTGGGCCTGGACAAATTTATATCTAATAAAAATGATCCGGAATCCTGGATCATTTTTAATGAGGAGTGTGGGTTCGAATCCCACCATGGCATAATAGGTATTACGTTTTATAAAAACTGTGTTTAATCCCTTTGAGGCATAAATATCACCAATACTGATATATCTATAGTACATAGACAACATGTTACTAGGTAATTTAGTTCAATTCAGGTGTTTTGTGCAGATATCAATAATAACACTAATTGAGCCACAGTGGGGTTCGAACCCACACTCTCATGGCTGCTGATACTAGTGGGCACGTACAGTATAGCAGGGTATGTGGGCCAGTGTAGGTACATATGCCTAATTACTCTCCCAGACTGTAAACGTACAGTCAGGGCCCGAGACTGCAGCATTGGTGGTATATGTGTACTGAGGGCTCTGTCTATGAAGTCATTTCCTTCAGAATGATGGGTCTGCCCATCAATATTTAGAACATAGTAAAAGGTCAAATTGACATGCGGTCATTTTGCACCCTGGCTCCTGAAAATTGGACAAATAGGAGAGATTCTATTCAAGAAATGAGAGTTTTGTCCTCTAATTCTAGCAGAAAGAAGTAAGTATTTCAAAGGAACCTATGTTTTTCATAAATTGCAGTATGCAAGATTCAATATAGATTAACAACATTAGGCATAGACGGATACGTATTAATAGGAAATCAAAATAATTACCTTTTTTCAACACTGGATTGCATAGTGTTTCATAACAACTATTGATTAATGTGATCTCTTATAGAGGATCTTTAAAAATTACAATCCTTTCATTATGACTCATAATTCTTGAGAATAATGTAATAAAAGGCTTGTAGTTAGGAAAGCCCATCTATGAGAAATCAAATGCATAAGCAGTTGTTATGAAACAATATGCACACCACACTACTCAATGGTGAACGCCTGAGACATACACACTAACATACGAGTCTCCAATACAACTATTTTTATCAGACTCCTTTATAATGGGTGTAGGGATATTATCAGCAGAGCCCGCAGGGCGAGGCTGATAATGTAACTACACCCTTCATAAAGGAGTCTGATAAAAATAGTTGTATTGGGGACGAGTATGTTTGTGGATTTATTATCATTTGGCTACCTAAGATGGATTTTAGAAGGTGTTTCTTGTTAGATTGGTGGGACTATTTTTCCAAGTGTTTGAGCTCACCCGAAGTGTGGTGGGTGCAAGTGAAAACCATTGTTTTTCATACCTCTGGGCCGATTCCAATACAACCTTGATAGCCCTTGCTTGGGGGGGGGGGGGGGGGGGGTCTATGCGTGAGTGGTCAGTGCTTTCAAGTACCCCTAAAGGCCCTAGCTGCGGGATGTGCAATCAGGTGAGACGGTTTGACCCAACAGGCTGGCTGCTGCAGCTCACCTGTGAGTGGGTAGTGGTCCAGTAAGTATGTCTTGTCCTGTCCTCTAATTAGGGTGGACTACTTTCCTGCAGCTGGACAGGGTCAATACTAGTCAATTTGGAATCGACTGTACGAATGTACAGTCGATGATAGATCCTGCCCTAATCACTGGGGGTCCTGCTATCTGCCAGACCTAGTGTGAACAGAAGGTTTGTCTTATAAACCACTGGTGTACGATCATATCATCAACAAACAGGCACACATCTGAGTGAATATGGAAAGTTAAGTGTCTAGAGATGAACATGGAACCTTGTTTTGCCCTGTAAACCCTTTAGTTTGTCTGTAATGAGGTCCTGTAGTTCACCCACAGTCAAAACATGGGGATCTCTCACCAGCCCAGTATGGCAATACTGGGCTGGCTCGCTAGCTAGGTCAATACAGGAATATTTATCAGCATAGTATGAGGGTCCCTCTTTGTTCTAATGTATCAACTTCGCCAAGTGATAATAAAAAGGCTTCACACCTTGAGTATATTGACTAATTGAAGGTTAAGTCAGATAGACTATGGTTATGAGAAGGTATTAGTCTGCTGTGGTTAATTCTGATACCCTTTCATAACCATTGTTTATCTGTTACATGTACTAGGCAGATTGGGGTTTGAAAATGCACCGTTAAACACAGATAATGTATATTCTTCTGGGTTGTGGCAATGGATTTCTCAGAGTCTCCTTCACCGGATTCCCAGATTATATCATGTATTTTCTTGTAAAGCAATAACCACCAAATATCCCTACACGGAGCCTCAATCAGTCGATAAGGGCTAAATAAGGGTGCCAATCTGTAATCTCATTTGGTGTTTATGTAAACCCTTCCATAGCCGACAGACAGCCATTTTTCTTCATTTCTCATTTTAGTCATGCAGGAATAACAACGTAGGCTATAATTATGCTGACCTTCCACTTACCTTTTTATTTCTTCTTTTGTGCTTCTTGCCGCCTCATCTCCCCTGCATTACCTTGCCCTATGCCATGAACTGTTCAACTTCCAATACTCGTAAATGTCTGTGTTATGTCTTTCCATGTGAGTAGGATGTGGCGAAGGGCCTTGCAATGCACTTGTATTACAAGTTGTAACGATACAGGATGTACTGGTAGTAGTAGAAATATGACATGAGTGTCTGTGATGATGCTTCAGGTGTATCGTATGCTTCTCCAGTTAGTTGGAAGCCATATGATTGAAATTCAAAGTGTATCGGAGGCACTGGGGCCGTGGGGGCACATATCTTAACTAAATACATAGGCCGCTGTTGACGATATAATGTGCTGGATTGTGCTGGGCAGTTCCATTACTAGTCTGTGGCCGAACACTTGATTGGTCACTCTGCAAATGGCTAACAAAATTATCACATGACCCCGCGGGACATATGTCTCGCACTGCCACGTGAATAATATGGTAGTGTGTTATCACTGACAATATAACTCGTTCTGTGCTCAAAGTATTTCAATAGTTAACTTAATTGGCAAGGAGAAGATGAGGGGGTATGGGACAGCAAGCAATGAAGCCTAATACACTATAATAGCATCTACTTTCAGAGTACTCAGCGGTGATACAATCCGAAGAAGAGGGTGAGGGGGAGGGTTTTACATTTATAAAACCCCGTTAATTTTGTCCTAAATGGGAACCTGCACCCTGTCTGAATCATTCACTGATGTACCTGGTGTTGGGGAATTGTTGGTTGTTTTTTGGTACTTGGGGGAGAAGATTGGCCCAATGACCAATGACCAATGCATATTAGTAACCACTTGAGGTTAGCCTCGGACTCCAGGCGGACGATGTTATCCGCCTGGGCTCTTTGTAGTCTGCTGATGGTAATGCCCCCCCCCCCCCCCCCACTCACTGGACACTGGCCCTGATCACTCTCCACACTTCAATGTCGGGTGTACCAATCAAACCAGGCAGTCCAAAGGAAAGGTTGTTGATTTCCGTTATTGATTATAAAACTCTGGGGGCAGACACGCCAATGAACCAAGCCTCCAGGACCAAGCCATGTATTTCTGGAAATCTCTCACTCAGTTAGTTGAAACATCTATAGGAAGCATGCCCTTATAGTGTTATCTTGCACCTTTATCAATCTCTCAACATAAAGAAATAATAGAAGAAAAATTATGCACATTTTATTGCAGGAAACACATGGAACTGCCTATCATATGATACACTGTCTACTGATGGTGCAGCTACCTTCTTTTTTTTTTATAATGTTTTATTTGGGTAGATGAAAGTTACATCATCTTCACCTGGTTTGGCTGGCCGTTCTGCCACCAGGGCCCACATTTACAGTCTGGTATTATGAAAAGCGAGTATGGCAGCAAGCTTATTTTGTAATATCAATAAGTATGTGTAGCACATGAAGCTGTTTTCAGAGAAAATAATAATAATAATAATCAAGCAGTAAGCAATAGTAGCTCAGTTATAGGCTACACGTAGGACATTAAGCATGTATAGGATAAGCAAGATGTTGATTGCTTAAATGTGGATCCAGGGAACATTGGTATACCAGTCCCCATCCATCACGGGACACTACAGGAGTGGGGTTTATCCCATTCCCAAGGTTAAAAATAGGGGGATGGGTGATTATAACAGTATTTATGTCATAGTATCTGAGGTAAAGGCTAGCATCCATGTGTATTTACAGGATGAGAGTGATATCAAAATTTTGATTGGTGGGGGGGGGGGGGGGGTGGGGGGGGTTGGTGGGGGATGAGGGTGGTAACAATGACAGTTTTTAAGCAACAACCTGACCATGTGGAGCCAGAACATTATCTCAATGACCCTCAGCACCCTCACTGGTAATATGAATATTGATGACCTGTTGACCAATCAGCTGTCCCAAACAAAATGGGCACCCCTGGCCGCCCATTTTTTATGAGGTTTTTCTGGAGATATAGGTACGGGTCCAGTCCCTAATACAGTGCCATGGGCGGAATAGGGACTGGATGATCGAAGCTGCTTGTGGTGAACTACCCATCAGTATGCACTGTCTCAGTGTTTCGGGTTTACAACAATCTTCAGTGTGCATATATATAGGTTAAATTAACCAAGAGTCAACCACGTACCTTGAGATGTCCATGATCCCAATTTTATAGTCATTCATGCATGATAAGCCCTCCTTTTGTTTATCACAGTACAGATACAGTGTTGCTCTTTTCAACAAAGGACAAAAAGAGACAATATCATACATGAATAAGGTGGACATTTCAGGGTACATCGTTGACTCAGGGTCGATCTACCCTATGTGTCAATCTATTCCCAAACCGAGACTTATAAGGGTAACCAGTCGGTTCTATTTATGGGTGATTGGGGATCAAACAAACCCACTGCCCTGTGCTGGGAGCAGGCAACAGGGTCAGTCCAGGTAAAACCAGCCAGTGGGGATCAGCCAGTGCTATATATGGGTGATCAGGTAGGGGAAAGGGATACCTTTTTGGTATGTACCATAATGGTGGTATGGTCCAGTCAATCAGACCATACCAGAATTCTGGTACTGTGCATGGTTCTGGGGCGTACCATTTAATTGGTACATTTGTTGTGATCATTAGACTATGACCATTAGCCCATGGATAGGTATGTAACCCGGATTGTGATCAAGAAATTAATTGTACCAACAGCAGCGATTTTGTCGAATATCATGAAAATGAATAAAATCGTTCTCAAACTAAAAAAACCCTCAGTACCTTAAAGAACAATGGGTATTATCTATACCAACACAGAGGGTATGGGTTGGGGAGAATATTCCACTTTTTCTCATGATTTTACCCATTTTTCACCTTACCATTCCATTAATAGGTAAAACTGATGTGCCTGTAACTCTTTCACAGAGTGAGAGCTCCACATTCTGTCCAGTTCTACCATGGTTTAGAAGTGATCCCCATGCACTGGCTGGTTTTACCTGGACTGACCCTACTGACTGCACCCAGCACAGGGCACTGCGTTTATTTGATCCCCAATCAGCTGTAAATAGAACAACTGGACAACTCTATTAATGGCAGCGATGCCCTTCGACTTCATTGCCCACCCCATTGAACCTCTAGGTGGCTGCCCAGGGTTTCAAATTAGTTTCTTCAGGGCCATCGCCACTCAGGCGGAACGTGACCTTGGGCCATTGTTCAGTGTAATGGCTCGCGACAACCTTCGGAACGATTCATCATAAAATCTTAACTCAGGGGAAAGTAATCACAAAAAAGGCAAGTGCAACGCCTCAAAACAACAACAATAGCCCCTGATATATAATATCAAAAATGTCTATTTTGTCTGCAGAATGCAATGCTCGACATCTCCTTTTTTGAGAGACGATATAAATTGACTCTCCGGATAAATTATCTTGATTTTAAAGCCCTCCACTATAACCCCCCCCCCCCCTTCCCCCCAAGTGCATGCTGATCCCCCTTGTTGTAACACCAGTGCCCTCCTGACGCCTCACGTGATCTCCCTTTTGTCGCTAGTTTGGTTGGCGGCCACTTGGGGCGCTGCCAACAGAGCGTCCCAGTCCAGACGCAGCCAGCGCGGCGCCCATTCAACAAGCGGCACCGCGCCCCCTGCCGCCCCACCCCTGACCCAGGGCACCCCGGGCATCTCCAGGAGCCTACCTCAGGACAACAGGCATGGGGCGACAATATAGTACAATATAGACAATAATGAAGACAGCGCATCACCGCACCCAAATAACCAGTCAATGGGAGATATGATAAGGAAAGCAAACGGTCCGTTAGTGTGTGTGTGGGAGGGGGTGGAGGGGGGGGGGGGGGACTATGGTCTCCAGGACTATACTAGACTATAACCACCCACCCACCCCCATGATTGAGTGAACTTCAAATTGTGTCAATCATTAAGTCTACTAGAACCTATTGCAGATAAATGACAAAACATATAATAGTATACACCTCCAGAATTACAGTAATACCATGAAGTGAATTACAGTAATACACTAGTCAATTGAATTATGGTGATACTTGACAAAACACAACAACATAATTGTGGTAATACCCTTGAGTGAATTACAGTGATACTCTCGATATATTGGAACAGGTATCCTGGGAAAACTAGGATATGTACCGTATATTCTCGCGTATACTCCTAACTCTCGTTTAAACCGCACCCTGACCCTGGGCCGATCCTATAAGCCGCACTGGCATTCTGACTCATGTACAAGATTTTACCAGGAATGAGTTTTCTTTCTGTTAATTCTTTTTTGTAGTAGTTGTCGGAAGCCACTAAACGGTGGCGCATCGTTCGCTGGGATGATTGCATAGAGGGAGTTGACATCTGAACGCAATGTCAATAGATGGTGTATATTGAATGGAGATTTATCTCCAGGGGAGTGAATCTCTACTTTCTATTCACGGACATGCATACAAAGTTCCTCCTAGTTGACGGTGGGTGGCTGCTGGGTTGATGGCCTTATCTACCCCACAGTCTTGACGTCGTTACTTTACCAGACTGGTGAGATTATGCCCCAGGGCAAATACTGCATAAAGCTACCAAAAGAAATAGTTCATTACAACACTTACCTGACTATAAAACATTGCCATCTTGATGTCTCCAGATGGCAGAGGGTGGATAATGACAATTTGATGATGAGTTTCTAAATGAGTCGTGAGTTTTTTTCTCTTCTTCTTAAGTAGAGGTTATACAGATTGTCGTGGAGGGGGTGGGGTTGGAGATCCACCTCCACCAACCACGTTGAAAACCATCCCACCGTGAAATGGGCTATCAAATTAGGGGGATCAAAATGTGTCTTTGATCTTAGCTACTATTAGATATCATGACGTTGGGGAGACGTAACCCTTTAATGACCACATGTTGCTAAAAGGCAACATTTATTGTCGAGATGTAACTTGCCCATACTGCAATGCTGTATACTGCTGGCCCTTTGGGAGTGTATCAACCACATGTAATAATGTGGTCGACATGAATGCATGAATGCAGCACTGGTGAGTCACTTGCTATATAGGGATGCATTCCTACATTGTGATGATAAATGGTATAAAGTATTGAAGCATTATGCCATCCATAAAGGGTGAAGCATAACTCAACTTTGAAGAAATGGGGTAGTGCCAATTCAGAATGAATCAGGAGGAGATTCTGTTCCGGCTTAAGCAATGTCCACATAATGGTGCCATGACTGTACGCCCATGTATATCTATGCTGAGAAATGAAGGCTCTGGACTTCCGCCCATATTCGGGGACCAACCTTTCCAGTGTGTTGATTAGCTCAAGATATAAAAGGTAGTCACTAATGAGGACTTTTGGGAACTCACTGTGATTCCTGGCGGTTGGGAGTGCCATAGAATCTTCACATTGATCATTCTATTTACCTCATTTAGAACTGTTCATCACATTAGTTTGATTCCCAGAAATATAAGTCTATTTGCTCTATAGAATGTTTCTACCCTTCTTAAATCAAAAGCATAAATCAGCTGTCTTCAAAATTGTTGATTTTTATTCGAAAAATGTTCTTGGTGTCATACATGATGGTCTGGCTAGATGTCTTTTACAGTTCAGAACAAAGTCTGTAACATTGTCAAAGTGGTTGGAATTCAACTGGTCCAAGTACAAATGCTTACCTTTACTTTTCCGCCGGAAGGCATTGATTCATCATTTAAAACCCTTTAAAAGATTGTTGACTCCGATGACCGTACCCCGAAATAAAACAAAATTGATATGAATTGTTTTGAACATATACTTTTTGTTTGAACTAGTAATTATTTATCACTCACATGGACATACAATACAATGATGCTAGATTATTTGTTATGGAAATATCAACCAAATATACATAGATATGTATATTCAATACTGTTATTACTGTGTACTGGAAATAATGTTCAGAGTATAATCATGTACCCCTCAACCAATATGCATTTCATACGTATATGGCGTAACTGCTAATGATAGTCTTTGCTAGGTCGACTTCCCGTAATGCCCTTCTGTCCAATATATAGTATCCGAATTACACAAAATACTATATGTTTATACACGTATTGTGTATATAGAGTAAAGATAGTTATTTATTTAACCTAACATCAGTCCATAGTATAATAAAGTAGAATAAAGTACATTAAGCGTCACATCCAGTGGAGCGATTCTGGTCAGTGCTTATCATCAGATGCGCCATCTGATCCAATTGAATTACCAATGATTCAAGTTGATCAGATGGCATCGTACAACTTGCCAAAATCATGTCAGCTCCAGTGGATATAATGCTCTAAACATGTTTACTTTAGTTATAGTCTAAATATGGGACAGGTATGTCCCGTACTTGTTGTAATAATGAAATGCCCAGATCCTAAATATCGTATCGTATTTGGTACTGTTTCCAGAGGTATATATCATTTGTAAAAGGATAGCATACCATTACCCATATCTTCATACATATACATGTACATAGTAGCTGACACCTATAGTATTGGATCAGTCTGGGCGTTGCTTCCGGGCTTGACATCAACATTTTCCAGCAGGGTAAATATACTCTGATTTTCCATATACAAGTAGTTACCTAGCTAGGGTTCTCTGTTCAACCCTTTAAAGACCGCATAGTGCTTTGCCGCCCCTTATACCAACCCTATGGGGTTGATACAATCCCGGAGGGTAGGCATGATGCACCAGTGCAGTGCCGGCAAGTTGCTCACCGGTGCTGCGTTGGTGCATCACGACGACAAACCTGAACCTTGAAACACCATTCGGTCCTTAAAGGGTAAACATATATTCGACATGACTGGTTTACAGTGATATAGCCATATAGTACTTTATACATTACGCACCGGCCAGGGTACTCTCAATAAAATTCAGCAGGATGGGGCAGCAATGCCCTTAGTCGTAATAGAAAAATAATTTTATTTCAAGTGTATTATAGTTCAAGTGTGTAAGGGTATAGTGTGTACAACAGCAATATGGGGATCAACTAGTCCCTGGTCACAGTAATAAATACACGGTTTCTCAAAGTGTCCATACACCCTATCAGAAAGCTGACACGCACCCCAGTAAATCCACCATCATTTGTAAGCACAACTTGTTCATGGCCACTTACGTCATACAGAACACCCAAGATTATCACTCAGTATTCTCCGAACAAAAACAACTGACATACAATATTTCATATAAATACATTAAGGCAACCAGCCTTATAGTTCAAACATATATAATAATGTATGATATGTACAATATTAAGCTTTGGTTTCTTTGATGAATCTTCGGTTTGCATTCAAACCACCGTCGTAGCTGATTATGTCAAGAAGACCTTTTCGAAAACAAGAACCGTTTTCCATTAAATATCATGGCAGCAGTTCTGCGTCGTCATATACATGTAGAAAGAAATATACACATCAAAAAATATTTACTATCTCTGTCATATCTCTCTAACAAATAGAAAAATAGCCAGTAATTCTGTACAATGTATGATAATAATATAAAAATACGAGGCACTAGATATCCAGCAGCATTAAGTCCCTGGGAGTTTGGATGGCTCTCCCCACGTGTGGGAAGGTAGGGAAGACATGGGGTAGCCACCGTATGGCATCACAGAGGGGTGAGAGAGTCCCTTGGCGGCAGCATGGAGCATGCCAGAGTCAAAACTCAGGTACAAGGGGGGCACGTTCATCCCTGGGAAGGCGCCCATGGGAAAGCCTGGCCTTGGAGCTCCCATCTGGCCACCAGCGAAGGGAGACGAGTAGATGGGCTGAGGCATGAGCACGCCGGCCGGCAGCGACGCCGGATGTGGCCAAGATGGCGGCATTCCCGGCGTTCCTGTGAGCGTGAATCCGATTGGCTGAGGCGGGAGTCCTGTCTCTGCCGCTCGGCGGCGCCACCGTGCACGTTTGTTCTGGAACCACACCTGTAAGGAACAAAAGTAGACAATGGTTAATTATTGGTATCACATACACAGCACTTGGATGCCCAAATAGGGGGTGATCACACGCTTTTCTGAAATCAACGCTGTTAGTTGCTTCCACGTTCTGTAGTTTCGGGCGGGTTTTCCTTCCTTCAGTACTCTTTACAATAACATACTACTAATTTACAGGTTAATCACCTAGATATGTTTTGATTTTCTTAGTTGAGGGTGGTCACCTGCATGTCCAAATAAGCTACACGCTTATACCAACAAATGCATGTTCTGCATGATGGTCTCCTATCTTTTCATGGTAAATTGTAGAGTATCATCACAGACCATAATGTAGTGTAAATGGCTAATAACATCAATCAAATCATAAGTGTCATGGATTGGTATGCTTATAGAAAATATCCACCTGCATTAGACGCAATCTGCATAAATAAGAGTGAAAATTCAGATTTTTAAATTCTTTGTTTGATGCACTGTTCGAATAAATCACATCTATTTAATCAAACAAGTCATGGTGCAGTAATAGATCACGTGATTACATAAAGTTTATCAAGGCTGAGTCTCTATCTTTAAACACTTCTAATGAGTATTGAAATGTTTTATCCTTTGATTTTGCAGGAATCATTGACAATGATGTGATGATAATGTCGATTCAATGGCCCCCATCGCGCCCCTTGCATACCGCCTAAAGAGCTTACAGGTATGCCCTATTGATTGGGGGAGGACGTTTTCGTGATAACCAGTCTAAAAGGTCGCATTGCCTTTGGTTAAACAACCGGAGTGGATGTATTACGTCTACTCTGATTGTTCAAGCATCTCTTCATACCTGCCCCAGGTCTTCATCACATAATAAGGAAATATTCACCATTGGTTCACTTGGCATAAAAGGCATTGACTGTGAAGAAAAACACCTCGAATTCACATTATCCCCACCCCTCTTTGATGGCGACAAAACACGACGAGAGCTAGGCATGATAAGCAAACAAACCCACTGCAGATTCTGCACAAAGATACCACCTATTGGAATTCTCGGCGGAGGTGACAATAAAATGCATTATGTCGCTTTGGTTTCCCAGGCGTGCCTTCTACATCAATATGTTTTGGTGTTGGCACAAAAGGAGACACGCGGGACCTACGTCAAAAGGTGCAGCCAATGAAACGTCCGCCACAATAGGAGGATGCCCCGCAGGTGGGGATGGGTATGGATGACGCCACTCGGCCGTCATTTGTTCAAAGAGTGAAATTCTCATTGATTACGTCAATGCTGCCCAGTACAAAACGGCGCACCATTAAATTTGACAATAAAGACTGCACTGGAGCCATAATTATTTAACACGCTTTTCACATTAAACTCTCAAAGTTGTTAATAATTGTCGAGTCCCTCTGTGCGTTGTTGTATGCCACGGTCTGTTTAATTTGATGGTTGATAATTTCAAATTGTATTGAACAATTCAGAATTCTAACATGGTGATAGAGTACATGGTTTCTCTAAAGGAAGTCGTATTATATAGAGCATATGTACTGTGTACAAATCTCTTTGATTTAGAATAATGTCAGATATCTATGGTTACATATAAAGAACAATTTAATAATCCTACATTTCCTTAATAAGGTCCGACCATCTGGTTTTAGATTTCACTTACTAGTATCTCCCATTCCCCCAATTAACCCATAAGTGCTAGGCCAACCCGTGTTAGACATGGGTACCATTGTGCATGTCCCTTTCACTCAGACCCCAATACAATGGTGAAAAAATAACAAGACGTCCCTAGCTGTATTCAACTCCCCTCGTCTTGGCTCAACACCGGCCAACCCCTGACAGGGAGGGAGAGGCGGGCTGTTTGCATGACTAAACGCGGGAAAACCAGAGGCAGACGACAATGACAACTGGAGACAGTGTCAGCAAACGTCCGTTTTACCCCTCCGTCTACTCCTTTTAAGTTACCATGGCAACATAATCGGTCATTACTCTGGTCCGAGGTCTGACGTACTGCCCATGGACGACGCCGCCCTGGTGGCACACTGGCACCAGGGGTAAATGGACGCCCCTTTTGGCATCAAAGATGGCAATGTAATTGTAGAGAGAGGGGGTCATCAGTGGGCTGCCCTCATTGGGCATTGTCTGCTTGTGTCAGTGTGCCGTGAACACATTGTGCATGGACGGACCGTGGTCAGAACAAACGCCGCCATGACACATGCTAAGCGCCACCCTTTAACGGAAGTGGTCGTCGACGCAGGCGCCTGAGGCATTTCTGTAGGTGTTGGGAGCTAAGGTCCCAATCAGACTGCATTACACAGTATACATGTAGTTGTAGATACACCCTCATGTTCTTCTACCTTGGAGTAGTCTCTAACTTCTCTCTCTCTCCATTTGAATTATCTTCCCAGCTACCAATGTCATGAATGCACCAGATATGTCAAGACCCGGTGTCAAGACTTCCTCCCGGGACTTCCCCTCTGAGGTCTAATAATGTGTCCCAACTTAAGTCCGTACGTTCATGCCTTTCTGACTTCATGTTCTTCATTGAAACCCTCCTCCGTCTTTCTTATAGTTTAGCATTCATAAAAGTTTGTCTTCCATTTTGTTATGGAGTCATCTCCCTTTCACCTGTCAGTTACATGTATAGCAGCACATATATCGTTCCCGTCTGACAAATTATTCCTCTCCTCCCCCCACCCCCATTGTTTCCTGTCGCATTTCCCCTCCCCCCTCATAGTTTACCCCTGATGCTTATTGTCTTGCCATTATTGGACATCATTGGTAGCAATAGTTCATGGACTGAGTGGTAAAGGCCATTGGGGGAGGGGGAGGTGTCTTCTATAGGTGGCTACATGGCACCGAGGCGTGTCATTGGGGGTTTCTTTTTTCTATTATGGCTAGAGGAGAACTCCAACGCCAGCCGCGTTCGATTAGCGAGTTCACGGTCGGGCGTTCACAAGACTAACGCCTCTCTCCGGACCACCACAACGCCATTGTAGTCCATATCCTGCCTGAACGCCGCAACAATTGATGCAAAGGCAATAGAGGAGACGGAAAAGATGGACAGCAAAAAAGGTCGCTCGGACGCCAGAGATGAAAAGAGGCGCTTCTATCGTTCCTTTAGCAATGGTGAGGACCGTCTTGTTATTGTTATAAGAGACACTTTGGATGGGGTTGAAAGCAAACATGTCAGCGGGACTAAAGCCACATTGGTAAAAGCCATGGAGCGTGGACGTAGGAGCATGGTGGGAAACATGGCGACTATCTAAAGGATAATGGCCCTCTGTTCTCACTACTTCCGCAAACAAGCATGAAACACTGGAACCGCCCTCTACTATTAAAGGTTTCTAACCGACAAATCACAACCGCCGTGCCCTACCAATACCAGACAATAAATAATATCACCAAGGGGGATTATCGCCATAACCCATCTTTACCAAACCTAGGGTAACATTTTTAGAAGAGGTAATTAGCAAGGCAAATGCCCTGCTAATTTCCAAAGGTCAATTTGCAAGGTTGGTAATTTCGGTGGTAAGTGGACAATTTGGGGTTCAGGTCTAACCCTTATGTCGACCTGTGGATGCTGATAAGGGGCCGGTGGGTTCACAGACTGCTAATTGTTAAGGCCCAGGTAGATTTAGTGGTCAGACTCTGACCTTGTCCAGCCACCCCTACTCTTTCAACCCACCACCTTCTCCTCCCCTCTCCTTATTCTCTCACGGTGCTGATACAATCACCCTGTGAGGTATAGGGAGTCTCAGGTTGACTGTAGTGCGTGTGGCACTGTCTCCGGCTAGCCTCTCTTAGTGACAGCTAATTTGACAGGAGTTGACACCCTAAACTGTGGCTTGCAAGCAGAAATTACCGACCACCACCTCCGATCGTTACTGGATACGTTTGGCTTTGGTTATGGAGGTGGGGGTTTAGGGTGGGCAATGATTGCTGCTGACACGCAAAGGCAGTGGTATTGGTTCTCCACTACCCCTTAAGTTAACCTATGTGACTTATTATATCCAATACCCTATTGCAGATGGCGATGTATTGTATAAGCACCCAGGGACTATTATTGGCTTTCTGTGACAACCAATTCGTTGGTATCTGCTAGATCGCAATCAGTACCATCAACATCACCAGCATCAACCTCCGCTTAGGTTTGTGTTTTCAGAGGTGGGAGGAGAATGAGTTATAGATTCCTCTATTAGTTCCCATATATGTATTGATTGCATGTACAATGGCTACCCAGGTAGTAATAGCTTTGTCTCCAACCGCCAGAATTGAGTCTCAATAAATCAGTTCATTAACAGCACTTTGCCAGGACCATTAGGTATTGCCAGGTCACCCTTGGTATATACGTGGTATGTATATTTATTATACAAATATGGGTTATGAGTTATTGCAATTCAAGAAGTCTCAAAAAGAGCTGTGACTACAAGTATTCTTGAACGTTTTAAGTGGCTGACAATGGCTGATGAGCGCGTGTCTACTGTTGATGATGTGTAACTCACACAAAGTGGAACACAACTGTTAATTCTCAGGTTCACTTAGTGTTAAAATGTCCAATATGAAGACTAGGGTTATATGCCCAAACTAAAGAGCATGGCAATAATATGTGGCTATAGTCAGATGTTCACATGACATATGTTTGTAATGTCTAGCTGTATAGCTGGATTCAGCCCCACTAAAATGTTGACAGACCAAAGCCTTTTACATTGTTCCCGGCATTCGTGGAATGCAATGGTGTAATTTATCATAGAACTTGTACCATGGAGGCTTTAGATAGAGGTAAAAGCATAATTAACAAACTTGTCTCCAAGAAACGTTTTGTTCACAATCCCTCTTTCTATAATGGTGATATACGTATTGCCAATGCCTGTTTCGGAAAAGCGTGTTTAACCTACACAAGTTCATGGCCAATAAACCGTTTTTAAACTATTATGTATAAAGTAAGAATGCCTTGTACCAGATATTACATCCAAAATGCCACCAAAAATATGCTCACCTTAATTTTGTTCTCTGAGATGTCCAACTCCCTGGAGAGCGTCTCGATGACCTCTGGGTCGGGGTAGTGGGTCCTGGAGAAGACCTGCTCCAGTATGTACACCTGCTGTGCCTTGTAGATGGTGCGACCCTTACGAAGTCTGTTGGGATCCGCCGTCTCGGGATCCCCTCCTCCAGGGGTGGCACTGGAGGAATTAGATGAGGCGGCTGCCGCAGTCCTCGTCCCCTCCGGGCTATCACAGTTTTGGTCTCTTCCTGCCGCCTCTCCCGGCAGGACCCTGGAGGGGCTGGTCATGGAGGGGCTTGCCGTGGAGCTGTCTGGAGGAGTGTGGGGGTTCCCCTCACAGGAGGAGGACGACGGGGGAGTATAAGGGGCAGGGGAGAGTCGCGTCTCCACGGTGTCTACCACGTCAATGTCGTCATCGTCATCTGAAATAGTGAAGTACATGGAGATGTAAGCATGTGTGTGAATAAATTTAGATGACATGCAATGTGTTATCAAATGGTACTTGCAAGAGTTAGAATGATTATATTAGACAAGAACGATGTATAAAGAGGAGGTTACGACCATAAATGTAATTTATCCACCAAAATATGGAACTTTTGATACTTGAAAGCAGGGGAAAAGGATTCGGATAGACATTAGCGTTGGTGTATGGGTGCTAAAAGGTAAACGAGACGCTTTACACCCCACTGGAACGTGTCTCTGGGCGGGGAGAGGCTGAAACAAAAGCCCACAAATTCGGATAGCGCCATGGAGTGAGCCGACATATACCACAAGATAATCTAATCGTTATTGTTAATATTATGGTTTAGCGACATATGCAATGTGTTGTGTTCGTGTATACGGAGTCAGTGAAAGTGCCCATGTAATGTGATGGACAGCGTTGTCCTTGCACATGTGTATAACAATGCAACGTTACGTTAAGCCTCAAGGCCTTTGTGCCGTTTCGGCGCGTTTTCCCCAAGTATTTTATTGAATCGTAGCCTTGTACAAAATGTACATGCATAATAGGCTTTCTGCGGGAACGCACACGCACATATGGCATATAAGTTTCATGGTGCTAATAAACTCCAGCTTTAGGATCTACCTCTGGCGCTACTGCAAAGCCCAGTTTTAGGGGAAACCTACGTGTTTTTAATGTAGAATTTTGGCCAGAACAGTCATGCTGAGAAAAGGTTGTTATAATATCGCGCACCCCTTTCCCCAAAATCCTGGATCCACTTCTTCGACCAGCATTTATCCAACACTGTGCAGTTTTACTGCATGTTCCTATGTAAGACTGGTTCTTACTCAACGATCCACTGATTATAGGAATCTAGAGGCATGCCTTGTGGGACCGCCATTTTCAATTTCGCTGGTTGAGGTTAACCCCACTGATAAGCCATACCACCATGGGTATAAGACATGCTTGTAACAGTCTTATCAGCTCTTATGAGTGCTTGTCGCCGTAACCAGTGCACCTCCCTACAGACCCCTTTGTACAAGTATCCCGCACTGGCCAGTCGCGACAGGACGCGTCAAGTCGCCTGCAGCTAACCGACAACTCCCTATACTTCTCACGCCCAGTTTCTAACTGATGTCGCGGTTGTCCAGTCTTGAGAGATTTTGACTGCGTATCACTCGTCTCGTATTTTAGGGATAACCCTAGTCTTAAACCAAAAGAAATGATGCAGAAAAACACATTTAAATTGATCTTACCAGAGGCGGCGTTGTCAACGGCATAGGGCCGGCCCGGCGGGGTGCTCCCCGGGGCCGGACAGCGCTCCTCCCGGGGCCGGACGGGCCGGGGCAGGGAGGAGCTACAAAAGTTGGAGGTAGCCACCATCAGTCCATGCCTGTCCTGCAGGTAGTGGGGGCTGGTGGTGGTGGTCAAGGGCCTCCTGTGTAGAAACCCAGTTGTTGCCGCTCCAGGGTTCATATAGTTATCTCCAGGGCGCACTAAGTCCTCTATACTGTGAAAATTATGTCGCAGCGACCTCTTCTTCCAGGGCATGGCTGCAGGGTTCATTAAAGGGCTGTGGTTCTTCCTGCTGGGGCTGGTGGCAGCAGGGACAGGGCTGCTGGAGGAGGAGCTCTCCTCCTGTGGGTGTCGGTCCTTTGCTAACGTCACCGCCGCCATAGTCTGAGCCGGTAGTGTATACACACTTGTTGCTGCCGTGGTCGGGGATCCGGCCGACCCACGGCTTGATCCGCAGGGGGAGCCCGGCTGCTGCTGGGGTGGTGTGGAGGACCTACCCGGGGACGGCGCACCCTGGAGGGCGCCTCCGCTCTTGTTAATACCCTCTCCTCCAGGAGGTGGCACACAGGAGGAGCTTGGTGTCCTGGCGCTCATGCTGGCCCGCACAGACCTGTGTTGCTGGCAGTGGGGGGCAGGGGACGGATCAGGATGGTACCTGACGGCGGGGCTGCAGCCAGACGGGGCCGTCACTGGGAACAGGGCGGCCGAGTGAACCACCGGCGCAGCCACGTCTGGAAGTTAGAAGAAAGAAATTCATGTTAGAGTCAGATAATCTAATTGTATGATTTATGAGCATGTCCGGTGTATATTGTAGGATATGGATTTTTGTGCTAGGGAAATCCGAACTCTTGACACGTTTTCGAATTTTGTGCGGAACCCCACCAAACATGGTTTGTAACATATTAAATAGGTGTAGTACATTTGATGAACGAATCAAGATAAACATGAAAATCAAGACATTACAGCATGTCCTCAACGAAGTGCAATCTTCACTGTGTATATATACCTCAAACAAAGGGTCCTCGCTCAAGTAAGTAATAGAAGATTATTTTCAACTCTCTTTGACCTGCATAAAAGAGTGTAGTTGACTTGACCATTAATAAAGTTCTAATCTTATGAACTATGTCTCTAGATCTCTAGATCATATTACTAACCCTTTCCTTCCATATGGTAAATTCACAAATGTATTTTTGATCTGTAGACTGTAGAGCCCAGGTAACATTCCAGCAATGAATATGCAATGGCCAACTAAAATCTTGATATAATACTTACACCTCATAAGTATAGAGAGACAGTGATTATCAGTTGATTAATGTACAAGTTCCTCCAGGGGCACTACCCAGGTAAGTAAGTCCGTGTGTACAGGTCCAGGAGGAGTGTAGGTATGGACACTTCTACCCCTAGTACTAGAAGCAGATACCGTTGCCATACTCTCACGTGCCACCAGTCTGTGACATGATTGGCTGAATTATTACCCCCCCCCCACTCTCTCCCCCACGCACACACCTCTCACCCCCTTATACACATGTACATGGTGCGGTATGGACGTCCCACCCCCACCCCTCATTAGAATAATACCCCCCCCCCCCCCACCATGCATACACCTGCACGCTACCTACCGTTATCTAAGCACCCCCACCCGCAGCCCAGCACCCACCCCTACCACATGTACCCCGACACAATTAGGGACGTACAGCATTTACTTACATGAACTCAAAAATAAGAGAAATGCCACTTAATCAAAGCCAGCTCTATGCGGACAATGGCCTGATGACATCCTCCCTAATGAGGGCTTTATCTATTGGCATTTACTCCTGGGGGAGTCGTAAAGCGGCCTGGCCCTAAGGGGGAGAACAAGCTTTGACGATTAGTGCGAGCATCTGAAGGCTGGGAGAGGCCTTTGATGGGGTGCCAAGCACAGGTCCGCGGATCAACTTCATAGAAATACCTCCAGTAACCAGATCCCCCACCTCTGATGGTGGAGAGTCTGGTCGGGTTGTCGCCGACACTGACACTGCATGGGTGTGGTTAGTTGGCTGCTTCATAATGATACTCACATATCCAATGCTCTGATACCATATCCACCTGTGTTCCACCCCCTCCCCATGGCTGATATCATGTATACCATGATATTCTAACCATATCAAAGAATTAACTCCCACACAAGTACAACTGATTTCAAGAATGTGAGTTCCATGCTATGGACTTTTTTTTTGTGCATCAAAAGTACTTTTGAAGTGTGAAAGTGTTATTGGAATCTGGTTCTCTATTCTAAAATATAGTGTCTAAGATTCTAAATAAACGGGAATAGGAGGCATCATTCCCAAAACTAGCTTCTGACAATTTACCTGTAAAGTGCACCTCATAAAATTACTTCAAACAAGTAGGATTCTGGACGAATATTTCACTTCCGGCACGACTAGTATTAATCGGTCTCGGGTAAATTGAATGATTGAAATTATATGTCCTTTTGAATTGTGTTCACAGATTTCCGACAACTTAATTTTGAGTATATCGTTTTAACTTCGCCCCAACTCGTGATTATTTACATCCGCTGCAGCTATTCTAATTTCTATAGCGTTAGCAGTCGTCATTATTAATGATAGATATGTTGGTGAATTCTCTGAATCACAAGCTCTCAAACAATCAGAGATATTTGTGTTTTCTTTGATCATGTCTGCAGTACATAAACGACACCGCAAACGGCTGACATGTATAGGGATAATGTGTATATTGGTGGTGGTGGGGAGGGGGTAGGGGAGGCATTTATGAGTGTCTTTATAGAATGACATTTACCTTGTATCCGTAGGTACAAAGTGTCATCGGGTGCAATGTCTTGCCGAGTGACCTCACCTTAGAGGATGGCCACTGGAGCGGTGAACCCCCCACCACTCGCGTCTCCAGCCCACCCCAGCCATCACCACTCTAATATGTAGATTAGTTCATCTCCAGCTAGGAATATACATGCGGATGTACTACCCTGTTAGCTTCTGTCCCATCTGCGAATCATGCATAATAATCATGTAAACGTGTTTCAATTCTATAACACGTAATACTTTAGATTTCTCGTATTCTAGCAGAAGAACTGTCATTTTTAGAAGGGAATACTTTCCTAAAACCATTGCCTACTTTCTTCACTAAAGTATGGAGTATACATGTATTTCCATATGGGCTGTTTCTAGTAAGTCTTAGTGAAGGTGCAAAAGATTGATATCACTTAGATATTGTAAATAACACAACACCACTGCATGGACATTGTCTCTAAAATATCAGCAATAAAAGTTTATAATTTATTAACTCAAAATGTACATTATATTATTGTTTTAGTGAGATTATTTCTTGTGATGTATGTATTTTCTTATTCGTTCTCTTTACCATCTCCCGACCATCTCCCTAACCCTCTCGGCGTCTCCGTTTAATGTTCCCTTATCTTTCAGACCGGAGACTGGTCCTGGCATGTAGACGCTGAGTCCTTCCTGTCACATTTGTTCAGTCTAAACATGTATAGATATGTAGAGGTAGGGCGGGCTAAGGTGGCGTGTGTATGTTTGTTAACCCTTTAAGGGCAGCATAGTGCTTTAATACATTACATCTTTGTGACAACAGGAGTAGCTCACCAGGGCTGTATTTCAGAATCATACCGACTATATGAGAGGCTGATACACTCCTGAATGGTCGCCGGGGCAGCGTTGATGCATCATGATCAAGACACATGATGTCTAGAGGCATCATTCCGTGCTTAAATGGTTCAAGAAGATATAGTGTGTGTGCGTGTACGGTATGTTGTGCTACTAGAGGGGTTGATGGGGTGGTATGGTGCGGTGCCCGAGTGGTGCAATGATCATTCTCAGAGGATCCATGCCAATTCTGCCGCATTGTCCGGACGCGGCCGAAAGACACCCGGCCCGACGTCGTACAAAGGGTTCTGACGAACAGCCAAGACTGCCTATACACGGATTCATTGACCTTGGCACTTTTCTGGTGCCCCCTCTGCTTGGTGTACTGCGGTGCCCCCATCTACCGCTATAATTAACGGGCCTTCTTCTTGTTCTTGTCCTTCTTCTTCACTTTGGCTGAGGACCATCTCATGGGATAGGGTGTATACGAGTGGCGCCCCTCTGCCTCTTTCTCGCTCTCTCAGTCTCTGCCCGTCTGTTTCTGTCTCTGTTTCTCCCTTTCTGTGTCTCTCTCTTGTCTATTTCTCTCTGTCTCTCCCTCTTTCTGTTTCATTAAGGAGTACTAGTAATTCATGCAGTGGGTAGAGCATGGGACGTAGGCATATGCACTATAATGTATTAGGACTTACTGTGTTCCCCTGGTGTATTCAGCCATTCTGATTTCGCTGGGTGGGGGACCATCCATGGTAAGAAGTATCCCATTGGGTACCTGCCATTTTCGGGCTGGAATATTGGAGTGACCTTAAAGGTCCATAGCTTACCGATGTGACGCCTATATATACATGTGTGGGGGTGGGAGGGGGGGGGGGGGTAATAAAGTACCGTTATGAACCTAGTTTTGTGGCTTTGTTCCTAATTAGAAGGGACGTGGGTTCGACAGGTTAGTTAGTACTCAAGACATATCAAAGAGCACCGACATACTCTAATCACTGGTGCACAAGGTGAAGACGTGTCGCTTTGGATTTGGTACCAACCCAAGGGGGTTTAACTATGCTTTATGTATCACCTTACCAAGATCTGATTGTAGGTAATTATACATCCACCATATGGATGAGAGGGGTAAGATAGGACTATTCACATAGCATAGATGTCTGACCTGTGACTAAAGACGAACAATAATTCATAATTGCTGCTAAAACGTGGCTTACATCGCTTTTATAATAGAGCCGACAATTATATCTATATAACGTTCTACACCATATGGGTTATATTAGAAGGCGTCCGTCATTATGCTTTGTGTGAGAGCCTTTGACAAATTCATAACGGATGATACATTCCTACAATCTACAAAGTCACGTTGAGCCCAATGTTGGGAATTAAACACTGTACTTTACGCATACACTTTGGGGTCATAGCTTAGAGTTTCAGATTTCTCACCAAAACAGTTTTATCATTAAAAAGAACATTCGTCCTTCAGAAAAGGCACCCACGGTTCAAAGTGTAGTACAAATGTTAAAATGGACGCTACTTTCCAACAGGTGAAAATAATTATGCCAAATGTAGGAAATCCAACACTATACAATGTCATGTACTTCTATTATACACGTTGTTGTCACGGCATCTTTATCTTTAATCGAATTTCTGATATTCAAGCAAAATGCAGTTTTACTAGAAAAGTATTTGCCATTTAGAATTTTAGAATAAAATTCAATTGATTGAACGATATCAAACATGCATCTCGGGCATGGCAATGCCGCATACATGATGGTATGTATGTGTACATGTTATGTATTGAAGCCGTTCCAATAATACTAACTTGATGGACTGCCTATGTATAGTAATGGCCGAGTACCTACTACCCTACTACGTGTTTTACAATGCACATCCCCATAAACATTCCCATGGTGATTTGTCTATGGCAGAAGTACAGGAAACATGTTATATTATCACAAGCAGTGTAGTCATAATGCATCCTGTGCCCAAAAGGAACCATGATTGACCAATCAAAAAAGCACCGCTCCACTTCAAAAGAGGCCGACGGCGCAGAACATATTAACATCAAGGGCCAT
This sequence comes from Harmothoe impar, assembly GCA_947462335.1. Taxonomy (NCBI): domain Eukaryota; kingdom Metazoa; phylum Annelida; class Polychaeta; order Phyllodocida; family Polynoidae; genus Harmothoe; species Harmothoe impar. The sequence continues at coordinate 46,072,831 of OX381708.1, forward strand.
GTTGTCTACCGTTTCAATCACGGCCAAAACAAGGCGATTCCCCAAAGACAGAAATGGAAACAACAGAAAAAAGAAGCAGAACCAGTATCTATATACGACTGGCGCGGCCTCTCTTGTCATAATATTCCTATTCAACTGGGTCCCTTTTGCCTCCTCAATGCGAGAAGTTTCGCCTTTGAGGGGTGACAATGAGATGGGGGTTCCGGCTGAGTAGAGTGGCTCTGTGTCGGGGAGGCACACAGAGGGCGGGTGTGGGGTGGGAGGAGGGCTGCTGGCAGGCTGACAGCTCGCTCTGTTGGAGCCTTTGAGAACTTGACGAAGCCTCCATGACTCGTAAACTCAACAGGTGCCTGGGAGGGCCTCATGTAACATCAATCTGCGGCCACTGTAGTTGATTCCTGCCACACAATGCAATACAGGACGCATGCATACGGGCATGGGTCGCCCATTCATAGGTATGGAGCAGGCGGGGTGGGAGCCCTATGGAGGTGGGATTTATGTATTAATGGGCACACTGCTGCAAGCTCCTGTGATGGGGTGCCAACAGTAGCTTGTTAGCAACCTACACCCCTTATATACAAGGTGGGAGGTCATATACCCCCATTGCCGGCGCCCTGGAGCCCCCTTAATTGCCTGGAGCAGCAGCTGCCTGCTTGGCACCATCCTCCTCCTCATTAAAACACTCATAGGCCCCCGTGTGAAGGGACAATTACTAATTGGTGCACTAGAACACCGGCTATTGGAGCCCCGCAACCATTTATTGGCTATAGTTATGGCTGATAACAGGCAATTAGCGTTAGGATATGACAGAGGGGAGACAAGGGTGATGCTTCGCAATTTGGTCCCAGCAAATGGCGTTGCATTCTGCCATCGCTTTAGATTGGATGTTAATTAGTATTTACACGAGTGTATTAATTATGCATAGCTCGATTAAATGGGAGTAATGAATATCCATATTCTAAATGTGAGCTTGATTAATTAGTATTGATATAAGTCTATTAATATATGTGGTTTGAGTGAATGAATAGAATGCATCTGTGATTTCTTATTATAGGCTTGAATGATATTGCGATCAACTCCTCATGTGGTGGCTGCATTTGAATAAGTCAATTGCTATACATGATTGTATGTTGTTTGGGATTATGCAGAAGTGGCTACAGCTTGAGTACTGCATTTGCATCTCATGAAAGATAACCCTATGCAGTATCTCATAGCCTATCAATTCCTTAAATTGCCTACTTAAATAGAGTAAATCTTATGTCAATTCGAAGTGTACTTTAACCAATGTAGAAAAATTAATGGAATACATACAAAGGAACACTTGAGTCGTTTTCCAAAAAGAAAAGTACTATTGAGGGTTGTCGAACATGGTTTTAACCCTTAGTTGTGAACAATTCTCGTGAATAATTTATATATGAATAAAATACATACATGTAGTTCGAATATGAGAGACACTCTCTGAGTATAATTATGTGATTAGGCAGGCAAAATGGACGTTCCGTGCATTCCCACATGAGCGTCCTTTCTGTTTGGCTGCTCCCAAGCATATTATGCAGACAATGGGCTCGCGTCTAATTGTTATATAATTGATGCCTAATATCATAGTTCCACAGACACAAAAGTATATCATAATTATACACGTACGTACACTTCCCCTTCCAGGTATCAATTAGATTTAAACTGGACCATCAAAATTACAACATTGGTTCATACACATTAAAATACATCTATCACAGTCGCTATGTGAATTCTGAATAATGGAAAATCCCCACCGTTGACACGAACAAGTATACCCAAGCACGACTTACTTCACTAAGTAAGTAATAATTATTTGGGTGTGTTTGGATATATCCCAGAGCACAGAGCTTTGCTGTGTGGGGGGTGCTGTTGTAGGGCAATAGGTCATCCTTAATTACAGCTAACAAATAGATGATAAGCAAATTACAGCTCAGGCTTTGTCCCACCTGTATTATTAGGCTGTAGTCTACATTCGTCATGCTGTCGGCGGGTTTGTCATAGGGAGGCCATTATTCTATCTGTTATTCATTCCCATAACTACTTTCCTGACGCTACTACATATTATCTCTGGCACGCTGCTATATATGGCTAGACTGAGCAGTAATTAAGCAGGTATAGTAGTTATTATGCACTATACTGGGGGAGGGGGGCAGTGGTACAAGCAGATAATTTAAGGTGGGGCTAGTATCTAGTTTATGTAGAATAAAAGTGAATGCATATGTAACAACATCAATATGACACACAACACACCTATTTCGTTTCGATGTATGTGACATGTATGGTGAATGAATATATATATGATACATGTATATACCATATTATAAGTGGGGGAATTATAGGTTTGACTTTTGCAACTCCAGGGTTCATATAGTTATTTCCAGGGTGCACTCAGTCCACCTTAAAGGAATACTTCATGGCCTTAATGCTAGTGGGACTGGTAGTACATAGGCGAATTAAAAAAATAAGGCGTGTCCTCTAGTCCCGGTCGGGTTTGAACCACTGACCTATAGTGTAAGCGGGGCAAACCCCACACCATAAGACGACTGTTGCAGTGATATGCTGTGCCCTTACTGTTAATCATGTAGGCTCTACGTGTATAACACATCTATATGCACCGGCCCACTTTTTAAAGAAAATCCATATCGTTATGATATCCAGCAGATATCGACAATGACTTACAGTATACATGTTAAAAGTACTACGTGTATTCTAGAGTTCAGATAATTATCCTTGGTCCAGGTTAGAACAGTATGTACAATAATTGTATCTTACGCCCTTCCTGATGGAAATGACACTCATAAATATATACATTAAATAGTCTATGTAGATCATAAAACGCCCACAAGGATTATGAGTTAAAAACCAAAGGATATGGAGGTTAATTCTGGTGGTAGCGCGCCAATTTATACCTCATTTAGAAATGATACCAATCGGCATACTCATTTATCTGATGCTAACAGTCTGGGAAATTGTGATTATGATAGGTAATAGCTGTGTGATATAATTATTTAAGTAATAAGATCTTGGCAAAATACACGGAAGGAGAAGATCTCTATATCCATGGGAAATAAAATATGCAGGCCGTATTGGAAGGAAAATGATAATAATTAAAATACATGTATAATAAAACCGATATCGCCTTTTAAATGAGTTATTCCCAGTTAAACTAAACATGTCGGTCTTAATCCTACCTGAGAAGTTTCCACAGGCTTGTACTGGAGGAGGGCCTGGCACGGCCCTGGAGGTACTGACGTGGTACATAGCAGGGGGCTTCCTGAGTGCAGTAGTCATGGTGGTTGGTGCCAGCAATAGAATAGGAGGTCCTCTCACTCACCTCTCTCAACTCCAACTGACTCTACGTCTCAAGACACTGGTCTTCACAGAGGATCCCTCTCCCCCCACCTCACCTGCACCCCCCCCCCCCCCCACCATGACAGGATTAACTCAGCACCAGTTGATTGAGGCGGATTAACTCGCGCTGCTCTTGTCCAATTGACACGTGGCGTTAATTAATTGTTGGCTGATTGGTAATTGGGTAGTAGTATAGTGGGAGGCAGGGTGGCTGTAGCGCTCCATGTCAGCGCGGGCTGACACGCAGATTTCACACCTTTACCTGTCTACCTGTGGAGGCTATGCACTGTGGTAGTAGTAGTGCCTCACTGAGTAACTTGTCGCTAACACCCCATCCCCCACCCCACCCCACCCACCTCTCCCCTCCCTACACGCACTCATAATATTATTTTCGCCCGGGTACATACTACGCCGAGTACGGAAATCAGTGGCGCGTAACCAAAAACGGCCTTCTCACATGCACACATCTCAATGCTAAAAACAATGACCATCCATCAACCCAACAATGAGCGGGGCAGCATTATAATAATTGGACGCTGATTACCCTGAGTAGCTGGGTATTACAGGTGGCTGGGTCAGCCCCTGTGGCCACAGAGCATATACTCGGGCATGTGGTACCACCCCTTACCCCTAACCCTTACCCCCAGTGCCCGGGGGCCTGCACTTGGTGGTTACATTTGTGAGGTAAATCAGCAGAAATCACCCTATATGGGATGTTTAGAACGGTTGTCTGAATGCCCTGGAGGGCCCACCTGTATGCTATACACGTGGTCCGGGGTTGTTCTTACGGTGGTCGCCCTCCACCCCTGCCCTACTCGGCAACGTACCATCAGGTGCTTGTTTGCCCTCTGGGACTGTTCTTGAGAATTGATGGGACTTCTCCTGTCTTGTTCTAGGGTGGGTTTCAGGGGATGTCATGTAGGTGTACATGCAGGCTGTAGTGTATCCGACGTTTCGTATGCATGAAAGACATGCATCATGCTTCAATCATGTTGAAGGATACCCAGTAAACAAAGAAACGTTATACAACATTTATAACGTTTCCCTAAGGCTCCTTACTATAACATAACGTTATATAAAGTTTCAAAACGTTATTTTGACGTAAAATAACGTTTTTTGGTGTGTTTTTGTTTTGTTAGCTGGGTATACATATATATATACACACTTTATATGTTGTGAACATGCATTATATTCTTATCGTAGACATAGCTCCCACCAGACCCAGACCCACCCCTTCTCTCTGCCTCTTTGTCTTTCTCCATGTCTCTTTCTTCTTCTTCCCTTCTCTCTCTCTCTCTCTCTCTCTCTCTCTCTCTCTCTCTCTCTCTCTCTCTCTCTCTCTCTCTCTCTCTCTCTCTCTCTCACACGCACACGCACACACACACAAACACGCACATACCCATACCCCCTCTCTATTTGGTTGTTGCGTAAGTGTGGGGTTTATCCCAATATGTATGATAAAGTATTTTACACAATTAATTCCCTTCTTCTATAAGACCTGCTTCTAATGATATTTAATTTACTTTAGTCTTTTGCATAATTCATATAGACGCGCGAAGACGACTTCAAAGATTTAGAATGAACATGGCATCGGTTTTACATGATAAAAAGCATGATATATAAGTAGTGAGCTTCGTGGCAATATGACCAAACCGTCTTCTGTCATGCTCTATCCACTTGGATGAGCATACTTCCATTTTCATGACTTTCTAATGTGCGTCCACAGCTGTCGCAAACCCATCAACTGCCTATTGTCTTCCTCAAATTGATTCATTGTCTTTGAAGACGACGGTTGTAGAAGATAGGCATTCACCGTGAACAGTTATACCGTCATCTCTTTATTAGTTTGAGTTTGTGGAGCATAAGGCTATCAATATCTAATACTGAGATCGGCTAATGTAATTATACTTAAGTCGGTAACATAATGGTCAGACGATTATGTAAATTGTGTAATGCCGTTTGCTGAAATGATTATGAATATGGGCATTTAGTTTTGTTATGGAGCCTCATTGGTTGTATTGAGTGCTTAGGGGGTGGTCATTATTTTAAAAAGAGGGAGAGTTGGTCGCGCGAGCACACATAATTCTTTCAGACCCTCACCCGTCCACTCCCCCTCTTTGAACTAAACTGACGCGCAGGCATTTCCTTTTCAGAAAAGGGGTGACATTGTTTCTGACCCCTTAGGAGGGGTCAATTTTTTTGAGCCAACTCCCCCTCAAAACCAACTGTTGCTTAATAATAGCTCCCCATAATGGGGACGAATCTATTTTCAGAGGCAGTGATGGTCACTAATACTAGCGAGTTCCTCGCAAGGGCTGCATCCATGCATCATGACGATAAATGGCATTAAGCATCGAAGAGGTATGTTTCCCTAAACGGGCTCATATTATATTAACTTTCCCCTCCATCCACTTCATCACCCCTCTCCCCCTGTGCCCCCCCCCTCTTTCAAGCGGGGTCCAAAACCCTTTAGTTCCTCAGCCTATAGAGGGGTCAGCGGTTACCCCCTCCCCCCACGAGTCTATCCTCCTGTTGTACAAGGATGCCCAGATTATGGCCAATCATTCCAGGGTTCTAGCTTTTGATACTGTCAACTTCTTGAGCAGCAGCGACGAGTTTTTAACGCTCATATTGCGTTTTAAATGCAACGCTGGCGAACTGACTTACCAGGGCTGCATTCACGCATTATTGCATTATTACATGAATCAATTTTGAATGATGAGAGCACTATGTTCCATTTAAAGCGTTAACTGTTCGCCATAGCCAAATCGTCCATTTCCTAGAACAAGACAGCAGAGGCGTAGGAAGCAAATCTTCATTGGGGGGGCCCAGGGGGGGGCCACTCCTACCAACTTTATGTACCGGTTTTTATGCATGATGTATCATACACACTTATATTAGATTGTATGGAAAAGTAGTATTTGAGGCCCCTTTGGTTCTAATTTGGGGACCCTGCCCCCTCTGCGCCCACTTTTGCTTATGTGGGAAAGGTAAGAATTGGAAAATATGTGTATCATATGACATGTCTTGACAAATTTTGGGGGGGGCCCAAACATATTCAGGCCCCCCCTCCTCAGTGATTGGGGGGGCCCGGGCCCCCCTGGCCCCCCCTTTTCCTACGCCACTGCAAGACAGCAGTGCAGCCCATCTCCCTGTTTATCGTGTCAGCACACAACGGTCGTTAACTGTACACAGTATAGCTGCGCCTGCTCCAGAGGCCTGTCTCTGGCAGCCAAGGGGCTGGAGCGGCTCACTCCCGTCTAACAATGACATTCCGAGCCGCCACCAGAAACATCTGGCGGCCATGTTGGCGACTAGCCGCCCTGGCCCCTGCTCTGAGTCATCCCCATACAGTTCTGTGGAGAGGTGCCTAAACCATGGAGGTATACATGTATTGATGTTATGATAACATTGAAGTTTAGGAGTTTGCACCGGGGTAAGTGGTATATATGCGGTCAATATATATATATGGCATAAACTCCCCAGTTATGTTGTTTCGGCTATTTCTGGCACTTTTCAGGCTTATACCCCTACAGAATAACCGGTTTTGCACCAATTTATTCAAATTTTTGGTATATGTGCAAAAACATCGTAATAATTGGGGAAATCTCTATTTTTTGTGTATTGGCCAGATATTTTCCGTTTTCTGGCCCTCCAAAGCCCAAAAAAAAACTAAAAACGTCAAAAACGCTAAAAATGACATGTTTTACATGTCTCCCATGTGTACTGAGGCAGTAACAGCTTATTCCTAATATCCTTTTCTATTAGGTCTATGGTATAGTCAATTGATTCACTAGGATTTCACTAGATATGTTTCTATTTTTTTCTCCACAGTCATTTAAGTGTGTTTTGTCAGCAAAATATTCAAATGTCATTTCAGGTTGATACCTCTATATAGTAAATAAAGAAGATCCACACAGTCTCTATTGTATCCCAGATTGTGAGGTAACTTTTGTGTCTTCTGCTGGAAAAAAGAAAATTTGAAAAATATCCAATAATCTTGCCTCCAGGAGCATATGTCTATTGGGATACATATTTTCCGTCATGGAGTCACCCGGCATATTCGTCACGGAGTCAGCAGCCACCCTGATGAAAATTTAAACCTTCATAGAATTTTTAATACCCAATATATTTAAGTTATCTCTGGTTTTCCTGTGTCCTACCCATTCCCTCTAATGTTCTAATGCAGAAATCCACCATTTTTCTGCTCATTTATACAAGAAATTATTGCCGTCACGGAGTCACCCGGGTGACTCCATGACGTAAAATAGGTTAATAGGGGTACCTTAGGCCTATACTGTGCAAATATGTGCATATACATGTGCCGGTTCTATAATGTTAGACCCCGATTCCCCTCCCCTTTCTACGTTAGATATACCCCCAACCCTACCACTGTACATGCAGACACGCTCCCTTTATATGACAGCCATAGTCCTAACGGTAAGGTGTGGTCGGCAGACAAAGGTATTTCTGAATAGATGGAGGAAAAAATTAACAGTTATGAAGGAAAATATGTTGAGAATAAGTGGATGGTTCATGTCCGAAGAAATGGTTTGTGATAATGAAAAGGAAGATGTCAACGACAGCAGGTTCCTTTATCAATTTTTATATATTTTTCTCCTCCTCCTATTCTTTGTCTTTCTTAATTTTTTGCTCATTTTGCTTTTATTTCTGCTCTTTCTTTACGTCTGACGTAAGACGTACACTCGTCCCTTTGACGCAAAAATAAAAGACGCAAAAGCCATTTGAAAATGAATAGGGAGGGGTACAATATTCCCCGTATGGCTATGTTATGTGAACGTCGTTGCACTCAATGCCTTCGCTGTCTGACCCCTAAACGTTATGGAAATGAAATGGGCGGTTGAACATACATGTTGTGTAGTATAATGCATTTGCAATTAGCTGAAGTCATTATATATAGCCTTATATTTGAAATCATGAATATTTACTGCACTGTTTTTAGTCTCTATCAGAAAGCTATACAATACTAACATCGCTTCCGTATATTTGATCCCCATTGTACTATTGTCCCCAGAGGTGTTTGCTTTCATTTGCACTTCATCATATCACTGTAAACAACATTTGAAAGTCAGTTTAAATTGATTGAAAATTGCAGCTAAGTTGATAGAAATAATTATATATTATTGGAGGTCCATGCAGGAACTGTATAATTATGGTGATGTCAGTTTAATGCTGCCTTCCGACAGTTAGAAAAATTTAATGAACATTTCATTATGAATAAAAGTTCACTATTACCCGCCCGCAACGAAGTATGCACCTAGTAGCATATACTATAATATAGCCTTGTCCTTGGCTTGCGTAAAGGCGGGGACGTTTTTCTACTCTTTTTCAATATGAACTATTATTAGTCATAACCTTTTGGTTATGCCACATCATACAAGAAATCCAATACTCTAGAATGGCTACTTCACTTATCTAGATAATTCAGCGTAGAGCTATAAAGTAGACAGCTAATATATATATTTGCTCCCAAGGTCACAATTTAGTTCAATCTACTCTAAGTGGCTTCCCATATATACGGAAACCACCGAGTGAAAGTGGCCAATGAGTGGTGTGGCAGTGCCAGAGGGCATGGGACATTAAAGGCTCCGTAGGCCAATTACCCAGATTGATAACGTCATAATATCTTTCCGATTGCATTCATATCTATAAAATCATCATGCACTATTGACATCAAAGCCATGCAGAGTGCTGGGATAAAGAATATATCCGCTTGGATGCGATTTTGGATAGATTTGAAAATGGACTGATCATTATTGGAAAATACGGGGGCGGGGTGTGGTGGAATGGGACAGGGGTCATCTCTTTTTCCAAAAGCAAAAACTACTGCGAGTTATTTAAGTTCTAAGGGCCGGGGACTATAGAGAATGGGAGTGAAAAGTTCCCTCACGTCCGTGCGAAAATCCACCAAGACCACCCCCTCTCCCCAGACCGTTAAGAGGACAACTCCATAATGGGATACTTCATAAGATGGAGAAAATGGGCACGGCTATAATGGTCAGTGCAAGTGCCAGTTCTGAACTATACAGCGATGGTATCTCACCAATAATAAGTGAAGTAGATTATGTTTGTTTGCTATCTTGGGGAAACCCCTCCATTTTGCCCCCTACTTTGTAAAGTATATTATACGATCCTATTACACTATGTAATATATACATCTACTAAAAAGCAACAATGAAGTAGAGTTTTACGATATAGTCATGTGGAAAGGACGCCAGAACGACCTCTTTGATATTATGTTGTTAATTCTGTTGTGCAATTTGACCCTGGCAGTTGATGTAATATTATCTAGGCATACATGCTTCTGTTTTTATGTGATATTTATTCCGGATGTGCCAGTCTATGTACCTATCTACTCCTGGCTCTAGAACGCCTCACCTATGCGCATTGCAGATTAATATCAAATCATGAATTCTACCGATCAGATATGGGTAGATTTTTTATTCTGGAGGTAGGATATGGGTAGATTTTTTTTTCTGGAGGTAGGAGAAAGGTTCCTGTGGATTCTGTTTGCATAGGGCACCAGACTGCGCATTGGTTATTGACAATTACAAGCAGATGGGAGTGCAACCTAGCTAACTTAATATTGGTCTATATAACAGTGGCAAAATGTTGTAATGCTATTCGCACTGAAAACCCAATGGGGTCTAAAGTGTTCACACCTGATCACCATTGGGTGTTCGTGGTGATGATGACCTAGAGGTGGTCATATTATATGTGATCACCCAGGGTGATCATGTGATCGCTCAGGCCTGGGTGAATGTGTTCATGCTGATGACCATGGGTGTTCATAGTGAGGCCAAAAAAAAAGGTTTGTTTCAGGTCACCCGACCGACCCTATCTAAACAGGGCCGACCCTACGTTTTTTTATGCAATTTTGAGGAAATTTTTATATTTTTATACTTTTTTGGGGTCAATTTTAGGTTTGCAAAATTTTGGAGATAAATCTCCGCATTTTTACACTTTTTTGGGTCGATTTTAGGGGGGGAAGTAAAATTTAAAAAAAAGTTTAAAAAAAAAAAAAAAATCCGACCTACAGACCCTAGAGTTTCTTCCCATGTTACCTGAAACAAAACTTTTTTTTTATTTGGCCTGAGCAAAATTATGTCCTCAAAGTGATCATCTTAGGTCGTTCTGATGATCACATCAGGTGGTGAAATGGGCATAAACACCAAAAGTCATGTGCATGAACACCTTCATCCAGGTCTGGGCTCTTAGTGTAAGACAATAACATTACAAAGAACTTTAGGCTATGATATTGAAATATGCTCAGAGTACAAAGGTGCTTTAATACCAGTGTTATCGGGGTAGTTGTACATATTTTGGAGCCACTAAACATCATATTAATTACTTTCGTATTTTAGCCAACATTTGAATTAAAGATTCTTTATAGAATCAATGAACTTGACTAGGGTCAATGAGTCGGACACATACCCTGAGACGCCAGACGGGTAGTGAAATATGAGGTTCTCCATGTACACTCCTATACTAGTAGTGTTTGGTTTTAGTAAAGAAGAACACCTAAACTTTACCATTATTCACAAAGAAATAGTTTAAAATGCGCGAATAACCATCATAAGATCAAGTGTCCCTCTCAAGGCCTGTGTCTGACTGGTGCATCTACTCCAATGTTAGGAGGTTAGGAGAGAGAGATGAGAATGTAGTACAGTAAAACTTGGTTACAACAAACTTCCTTGCAACGAATTTTGGTTACAACAAACAATATGGCTGGTCCCGATTTTCACCCATACATTTCTATAGTAAAGTAACTTGGTTATAACGAAGTGCTGCTGGTATAAACTTGGTTATAACAAACTATTTCTTTACATTCAGAAATACAATTAACAGTTTTCCCAGTGAAATTACTGTAATTTAGTACAGAACTCCAAAGAAAACAAGTTCTTGCAACCCCCATGTAGAAACAGTACTCTTATTGGCAAGCATTATGCTTAGGGAGATGTCCCTACACTAGGGAGATGTCCCCACACTAGGGAGATGTCCCTACACTAGGGAGATGTCCCTACACTAGGGGGATGTCCCTACACTAGCGAGATGTCCCTACACTAGCGAGATGTCCCTACACTAGCGAGATGTCCTTACACTAACTTGACTAAGGGAGATATCCACTCTGGTGCTGGGCGACTGTGGGAGGTGGTGGGCGACTGTGGGAGGTGCTGGGCGACTGTGGGAGGTGGTGGGCGACTGTGGGAGGTGTAGGGCTTCTGACACAGCCTGAGGTGGGGAGAACTCAAAGGACAAGCTCCCTGTGTGTCCTGCCCTAGTGCCTCACTACCTGGTGCTAGTGCCTCTGCACCTGGCCTGAGTGCCTCTGTACCTGGCCTGTCACAGCTTCCTATAACTGTCCTTGCAATAGCCTCTTTATGTTTGTAATATAATAGGTGGATTGAAGCATATTTAGCATCACTAAACCCCATTGAAATGCTGGACTTGGTTATAACGAAATTTGGTTATAACGAATTTTTTACCTGGTCCCAAGGGATTCGTTATAACCAAGTTTTACTGTACTGTATAGCACATAAGAGCATAAATCTGCCGTACGTATGCGGCCATTATATACTCAATTTACATAGGAAATGTATACAATTTTATCCATATACGGACGATTTACGCTCTGTGGCCATAAAAGATGATGTAGAGAAGGGTAGTTATTATAGGAGAATAAAATGATATAGGGTTTACAGTATGTGGTAGAAGTATATAATTTACCAATTATAATCACTTGTCCAGAGTCTAAACATTTTGATCTATTAATTTTGAAATAATCTAATGTGGGTATACACCTATCATTTACATAGGTCATAACGTAATTCAGCACCTTTGTATCAGACACTGCAACTGTAATCTTCTGTGGTAGGTCCTTTAATAGAGGGCCATCACGCAATCTGGTCACTCTGGCTGGAACAGCCAGATGTTGAGCATTCTTGGTTATTGTATATAGGCATGACTGTAAGGCTATCTTCTTATGAATTTATTTTACCATCTTTATGAATTGTTTCTATTGTTGTCCTAGGTGTAGAATAAAGAACAATTTTGAGTCGCCTGTAATGTATTGCACTTCTTCATCAGATATGTTGTGTACAAAAAGGGGTTAGCCCCTTCAGTTCCATGCTACCGTGTGGGTCAAATGATGGAGATAAAGTCCTGCGTATTTTATCATAGGGCATGGATTTAGGCCCCTCCCCTGATTGACAACGCTCCCCAGATTATAATGCATAACTATGCATATAATTATTACATTCATATATGATACAATTATTGTCTTAAACTAAACCTTCATTTTGCAAGGATACTGGTATGAGAAGTAATCATCCTATGTGTAGTATTTTAAATATATACATATAATATGTAGATCAAATTGTACCAAAAGAAAGTGAACAGCAGTGCTAACTGGCATCTAGCAACTACATATTTAATGTTGTGGTAAAGCAGAGGTCACTTGGCACTTTCTTTGTGCATACCCCACATGTATGGAGGGACAAAGCCCCTATCCTCCAACCTATACACCACATGATATCCCTGATGTTTAAATATTCACACACATTCTCGTATTGACTGTAGAGACATGAGGCTCTGTGGCCATAGTCTTGGGACACATTCACCTGCCTGTAGGTCCACTGACACGCCACAGGTTGTCATTCTCACGACATTAAACAATCAGTGGCCTGCCTCCGCCATGGGAAGGCACTGATTTGTCGCATTAGTGTCGGTATTTTATGTGAGACTGTGGTCAAGCCTGTGGGGGTGTGGAGTGGTCTGCAGGGTGGGGTGCAGGGGGTTATGATGATTGTTGGTGGTGACGGCGCCGGTCAGCTTTAGTCAGCTTTGTCAGTAGCCACCTGCGCTGCATCAAGCTGTAGGCATTATCAGGGCACCCCAGGGGGGGGGGGGTTAGGAGGCACGCATCCTCACTGGTCTTCAACCCCCCCACCCCTCACACACATCTTTTACAGCACTCATAGTCCAGTCTTGAACTTCCCACGGTTGTGGGTGTGAAGTGTTACCATCCTACCCTACCCCCCCCCCCCCCCCACACACACACACCTCCTCCTCCTGTACAGGTAGACATGTCCTACAGTACATGTACAGAAGAAGCCACCACCTGCGCTGCCGCCTTAACTACCACCCATGCCGCCTGCCCCACACCTCCCCACCTCCCGCCGGGCGCCATGCCCTCCTGCCGCCAAGATCTTCCCACTAAGGGTAGTGATTGACTGCACGCGAGCCGTGTATCTGTGCACCTCCAGGCCCGATACATTAACTCTCAGGCAGGGGGTGATTGTTGGGCGTGCATCATGGTGCATTGTGAAATGTTAACCTGCAATTTTATCTAAAGCGGGGAGAGAAGGCGCCAACTGTGAGCACCCATGCTATAGCTCAGCAGGAGCAACATTGGCGTTTGGGTATACTCACGGGTTTCATGTAATTCATAAGGAAAGCGTATATAATATATCCATTATCCATCAGCCGGTATGTTTATAGACATCATTTAATGCCATATTAATTACCATCCATAATTGTCTACTTCTCCAAAACATACATTTGCATTTTTCACAAAATGGCAGACCTAAAGGCATGAAGATCTTCGTAGCATGGTCCAAATTGATAGGAACTATTTGGGGATTGCAGTGGCCTTTTCATGCAAGGAATTCTGCAAAGTCTTGCTTTTTAATTCAGCCAACCCTTTGTCCTTAAAAAGAACAGAGACTTATGGAAGATCACCTTGTTACCTTGAATTGATTTATATTAATAGAAAAATGATGTGGGGTGTAAAAACGGCCCTCAAAACGCCAGCGGTTTCTGTCAGGGGACCCCCAGAACGTACTGATGTGGGGTCTGAAAATGGGGCTCAAAACGCCGGTGCTTTCTGACATTGTTCTATTCCTCTGTTGTCATGATGCATGAATCCAGCCCTGCCGAGTTACTCGCCGGTACTGCTTTCTTGCATCATGCCAACCCTGTATCAACGATGTGATGCATGGGTGGATGCTTGAGGCTACGCTACAAATAGCTATAAATTTAAGGTGGCTGTAGGTAAAATGTAAAATGTGGCTTGCGCAAGGATAGATGTCACACGACTAGTATGGAAGTCTGGCACTGACCCTTTGTGCAACAGAGGTTCTGCTACAAATGGTCATATTCGGACATACCACTAGGATACTTAGGGACCTTCGGCAAATATGATGTAGCCCATTAGGCACATTTCGCAACAACGATGTAGCTCATTGAATGCAAACCTAACCTATCATTTAGCACTGCTACCGTCTGCATTTAACTTGATGAGCAGATTTGGGATTGTTAACGGTCCCTAATAGCAAAAGCTAATGTTGTGAGAGACTTATCTCTTAGACAAAAGCTGACACCTGACCAAGGATGGATCAACCCCAGTATGGAAGTTCTTCACTGAACGCATCCACAACAGGGGCTTTGCTCCAATTGACCATACATACTCAGAAAAGTCAGCGTCATTACCGCTAAAACCACTCTCACCTGAAAGTCGGGCAGTGCCATATTTGTAGGTGGCTGTAGGCGCCTGACTTTCAGGTGAGAGTGGTTTTAGCGACACTGCCTGACTTTCAGGTGAGAGTGGTTTTAGCGACAATGACACTGACTTTTCTGAGTGTGTACCTTCAATAACACAGTAGACAGAGCATTGGACTTCACACTTCACATCTGAAGATTTATATAAATATATGGCTCGCATCTCACTATTCTCAGTCCTGGTGAAATTTCTACTCTATGTGGGGTTCAAATACATTTTTGTATCAGAAATGCTGTTAAAACATTGGTTAACCATAGTTTATTCCCCTATAGTTTTCACTAAATGATTGGGGAGGGTGTCTAGTTGACTTTTTTGAGGGTGAGGAAGGGAAGGCGGGTAGGAACATTAATTAGGGGTTTTAGGAAAAATCCACCCTGTAATGCAAATATGTCAACATTTTGGTAGAATTAAAACTCCCGGTTAGAACAGTAGGGTAGGGCGAGCCTGGGACTTAAGATTTGAAGTTCTGGGGTTCTCCTCTCAGTGCCGGTGAGATTTCTACCTATCTATGTGAGGTATTAGAATTGTACTCATCATGTCTATGCCTTCATACTATATGGAAAAGGGCTGTTGGTCTCGAATAAGTTACTGTTCACCTGCATCTACTGCAACCATACTTTACGTGTACAGAAACATTTGCTGTATTTTTTATGATAGCAAATGCACTATATAGTTATAGCACATTTTGCAGTTCAGGGACAACAATGTTTTACAGTGTACCAAACGCCGGAACCTAGAAATGTAGAGACAAGCATCGAGGAAAACATAACTTTGTGCTGATATGTATAAAGCTATAAATATTCTTAATAATATACATTATCTTTTTAGATGTTTTATAATATCCATTGTTCTTAAAATGTACCACAATCGTCCTTGTATTGACTGGGATTACTGGTTATTGTTCATTTGCCTATACACCCGAGAGACTCTTGGTGATTTCCTCTCTTACATACTATTTTGCTTGTCTGATACTGCTATCTCTATATAGCTTATGGGCGGTCCGTATGCCATGCCCCATGGCATACGCCATCTCCGAATGTCATTACCTATGACGCCATGGTAATAAGTAGGTACTGAATATGATATATTTCAATCATTCATTACTTGTTTAACCCTGTCCCGCATCACACTTAGCCTATACAGTTGGCATATGAGGTTAAGGTTGGGGTTTTAAATTCAGCTTCATTGGCTCTATTTGTTTTACACACAGATTACTCGAAGTTCGGATGGTAGAAACAATAAAACTACACGTCCTGGTTGACAACTAACCACATCTTGTATTACGCACTAGCGGGTTTCAGTGATTCTCCCTTGTGAGACCTATAGCTGAAGCTAGTTCCTTACATGTCCAAAATAGGCAGTTTTAGGGGTCATTAATTTCTGAATGGGTGATAGTTAAGTAGTTGTTATGTCAACTGTCTAGATTGGGGGAGTGGTTAGGACACTGACAATTTAATGCAAATGTCCTGAATCCATGCCAAGGGTGCATGGTTAGTTGACCATTTTTCCTAGTTGGTCAAGTATAGTAATAGTATTCACACAAAAAATACCTTTTAAAAAGATAGTTAACAGAAGAAAGACCACTGGTACCAGACAAAATGGCGCTGGTCCTAAAAATGTATGCTGTTCATTAATGATCAAGAATACAATATGACTTGAGTTGTATGTCACGTATATCTGAGACGGGACAAGCAAACCATCGTTTGTCTGTGGTCGTGAAGAATAGTGGAATGTATCAAACTGTCATAGGATTTTGTCATTTTGTAACCAGGCAGGTGAAAATGTGTTATTTTTTGTACTTTTTTGATCATCAAAGTTTGTGTCAAGAGCTTTGGATGGAGATATCATAAGCTAAGATATTACCGGGTACATGTACTGGTACATTCTAAGAACAGTGTGTTGCGTTTACACACTTATGAACACGCTTTTCTGTAGCCACTTTTACCACACACTACATGCTCTTTGCCAAAAGTGTGTTGATCTCAAAGGTGTGTTGCAAATATGTGTGTGTAAATCCATATGTGTGTCCCCGCAACACACTGTTCTTAGAGTGTAGTTATATGGGAAGTATAGCGTGAACATGAGTTGTTACTTATACAATATAACTGGAACAGTGTTGAAAGTGCCAGACGGTATCCCATAATCAATTTATACTACATTTATTCTACCATTGGATTTATTGAACAATAATCTAAAAAGGTGTGCCTTTTGAGTGTAGATCTGATTCTAGGAGGACTTTCAAGGGTCTGTTTTAAGTTTTCAGTAACTGGTGTAATTTCCAAGAGACACATACCAATGGAATGGTTTCTTTGGCAACCAGAAAGTGCAGCATGTGCCAATTTCCGATAGAAAACGTTCTATTTGTAGTCCAAATATAGGATGTTGACATCATAGACGGAACAATTCTCCTAAGACATTGTATTCTCCATCAAGAAGTACCCTAAACCATTTGGAGAGCTATTGTCATCATTTTGGGGGTATGGAACTGAATGTGAAGGGGGTGAATACAAAATTGGTTAAAAATATATTTCGATATCAGGAAATTTGAGTTCATATGCTACTCTAAGTATAGAATCGTATATATATCCGGAACACACTGTATCGCTCCAGAGTGGATTACTTTGACTTTTCAAAAATATTATGAAAATTATTCAAAGTTAAGTCAATTGGTGTAATGAAATTGGCAAGTTTAATTGGAAGCTAGGGTGCATGGTGTCTGTGGATAGTCAATGCATGGACTATTGCCGCTGATCGAGGTTTTATCAGAGTTCAGATCTCCAATTCAAGAGTCAAAATACAATATCTTCCATCTCCAATATTCACATACAAGGAAGGCCAGAGCAGCAGGTACACTCACCCCCCCCCCTACATACATATGTGTCATTCAAATACCACACCGGAAGAGTTTGAATGGTGGCTAACATCACTGACTCACACTTGCCTGTGTAATTAGATGGGAAAAGGAACAATATCCTTCCACCAGGACAATGTAGTCATAGCATGATGTCATTGCTATTAATATTTGCTAGATTAGGTTGGTACTTCCTACATTCATGGTCTGATGCTATAAAAGTTCGTCTGTGGCACATTACTGCCAAGTGTACCAATTTGAGATCCACTTCTGTACACAACTACGCGGCTCAAGTGGTCGGTGGCATACTCTCACCTCTGGGCACACATATATACAATGTATAATGGACACTACTAGGCACAAGGTTGAAATGTGTTGTGGACACAAGATGTAAACCATTAGAGCATTATAAAGATGTACCACTCACCTTGTTTGTATCTTAGGTCCTCTCTGTGGGATCGAAAGTGTTGGTTGACAGCAGTGTGTTCCCTCGTCATCAGCGGTAGGTACCCCCTACGGTGAAGCCTCCTTATCGGACAGGTATATATGGAATGTTGATCAGCCACACACTTCTACGTAAAGAGTAGGGTTTAATGATCATAGAGTACCTGTTTCACACTGCTGTCAGCCCTGGAGTAACCTCCCCCTGCTATAATCCACACACACCTGTCTCCATGGTCAAGACAAGGGGTCAACTCCTGTGGTTGCGAAAATAAAAGATATTGTAAAGAGGAGGCAGTGGCTGCCAGGTTACGTCCTCAAGTCTGTTCTGATCATGGCATGGGTGAGACCAGGGGAGCAGGTATACACTGTCTGTGGGGGGAGGGTGTGTGGTGGTGTTGGCGCCACGACCAGTGTACATGTAGACAATTCATACAGAGAGAGTATGGGGAAGAACTGAGTAGGACTTGAGTATGAAGGGTGTAATGACAGGTGAGTTGGGGGGGGGGGGTATAACGGTGCCAAGGTAGGTATTCGTGGTGGCTGTGGTTGCTGTTGGGGGGTAGTTTGGGTGCCTCTGGGTGGCAGTCACGGTTGCCCTGTGTTTAGCACTAAATGCACCCTGTCCAGGAAAAGCACCCCCTCTATACTGCTCTAGCCCCCTCCTCCCCACCCCCTAATTCCCTGTACTGTACGTATACATAAACATGTATCTGTTATAGTACTCTTCACCCCCACCCCTGCCCACATGCCAGAGTCATGTTAATGCACCTTGTACATGCTGTATACATGTATAGAAGTAGCCTGGAGTCGTCACCCCTGTGACATACTGTACACCCTCCCTCACCGCACACACACGCACCCCGACACGCACACATGGATCACGGGTAGCACCAGGGTGCTATGATCATGCAGTCATCACCTGCACATACACATACCCTCCTTAATAACCCAATATAGACCAGTTAACAGTAACAGCCCACCTGGAGTAGGCGACAACTGGAGAGGCCGCCCACTCCACAGGTGGCCATGGTTTCCTAGTTCGTCCTAACACCACAAGATGACACCACAGGGGGTTTGGTGACAGGAAATCCCATCTGAATACACAAGAATTGTACCATAAAAACTTCACTCTCATATTTACATGTCACCCGTTATTTGACTAGAACAGTGCTAGAAAAACTTCAATTCCATGGGATATGGCAACTGTTGGAGCCTGGGGGGAGCTTGGGGGGGGGGGGGATACTTCCAATTCAATTCAATTGCATTCTGCAGTTCCTTGGTCATATTCTGCAGTATGCCCGTTCACAATCTGTGGTCACATGTCATAGGCATTTTAATTATACACATGAATGATATTGGATACAAGAAAATGTAGCCTCGAGGTGTGGCTACTTGTATCCTGCCTCGAGATCTGCACGGTTGTACATGTACAGTTATTTATCCACACGTTTTTATCTTATTAGCTCTTCCATTAGTACGCTATCTAGATGAATAATTAGTGCATTGTGGTAAGTGTTGTTGATACGAAGTACATTTAGATATGTTTTATATAATCTGATAATTTTGATTATTTCGTATGGAAATAGTTTAAAAGTATGGCACCCCATTGCATATCATTAGAAAGAAATATACCAGATCTCATGCATGAACAGCTATATTCATTTGATGCCTGTTCTCTCCAAATCCGGTTTACACTGATCTCCGAATAGTGAATGTGTGATTTATAGAACAAATGGCCCAGAGTACTCATAGTGACCGTTATAGGAGACGGTGGATAAGAAGTCAGACAGTCTAAAGGACAGTCTGAAAAAGAGGTTAGGAATGATTCTGAATGATTCTGAAAATGGATAACAACATTTGGAAAATCACTTTGGAAGAAACGACTTTGGGGAGAAATGAATTGACAAAAAGAAACTTTCCAGATTTTTAGATTTCTTGTATAGATCTCTCTGACCAAAGCTCATACATCTTATCTTTTATATATTTTACAGTGTCCTTTGGTCAATATTAATTCAATATATGTACTTTTATGGGTTATCTCTACTTCCTATATTTTTATCCTGGCTTTGTTCATGTGCATTTCCTCCATGGCTCACGCGATCGTCTCCTTTTCCTATTTAGTATGTGTACTACTCTAGAGGGTTAGAACCAGGGACATACGCGCACCTTCAGGAATATGCAATAACCTGGGCCTTATAGACGTCTATAGTAATATTTACATCAGAATTGCAATTCATTTAACTTTGTCTTAGCCGTCCACCGTGGGTTAAGTGGAAAAACCAAAGTGTGAATTCCGCCTTGGGTTAAATGGTCTTATTCCTTAGCCAATAAAGGGCATCTCCCCATGTTACAAGTGTCATAGTAGTAAAGGAAAAGTTATAATGAAGTCCTTTATGAACACATAGTTATAGGCTGATATTACTGGATTACCCCATTATTTAACCAATAATGAATGGCTGACAGGGCATGAGGGGTGTGTATCGATGGATAACGCTCGAGTGCATCATTCATCGATACACACCCCGAGTGACCTGTTAGCCATTCACTATTAGGTTTATTACTCGATTATTCGATTCAAATGTAAAAATTTGCCTTAAATTCGTCCTAATTTGGCCATTTTGAAGGATATTTACATGGACTATATCGAGCAAGGAGGGCGCCATGTTGATTTTGACATCCCACCAACCCTGCTCTCTGATTGGTGGAGCTGAGCTGGGAGCATTCATTATTTCAAATCGACTCAACCTCAGTGTTAACGTATATGAGTGTACTCACGCCGCTAGACCTGCTGGTTTGAAAAACTAACCGCTCCCCCAGCCAAAGTTATAACCAGCATTTCCCTGTACCACCACCTCTGCGACCAAGCAGCTAGCGCGTTCAACTCACACACCGAAGGTCCCGGGTTCGACCCTGCAGGGTGAAAACGCCCTGCAGGGTGAAAACCCCTTTTGAAAGTGCAAATATATATGTAAAAAATTGCCTCTAGAATTATTTTAAGAATACATAGGTTAAGTCCAACTTCTACCTTGCTTATAAAAAAAAATAAAAAAATATTGATTTTCAACTAAATTATACCAAAAAATGTCTTTTCTTCTATAACTCGGTAAATAATGGCCCTATGGGCCTGAAAGTCTGTCTATAGACTCCTTCTTTCATCCCCTGCTTACACCAGCGCCTCTACAGTGGAGCACGCAGAGCGTTCGACTTGAACTCTCGGGGTACCAAGTTCAAATCGCCATGACATCTCGGATTTTATGGGTGACAAAACTTCGGAATGGCTTTAGAACACCGGAAACGTGCTGATATCCCCCGGAAACGTGCTGATATCCACCTAAAAAGCACGATGAATGCCCCAATCGTGTAATAAACAACCATATTGACGCTATACAATAGTGAGGTTAAACCCTCCCAAGGAAAATGTTAAAAGAAGTTTACCTCCCTATGGTACCTAACTTGAACCTATAGTGCATCTATTCCATTACGATTTTGTTGATAGTTTGATGTCAAGTTGTGTGGTGTAGTGAGCATTTGATTTACAGTTAACTAGGTTGAATTCCTTGGGAATACAGTGTATTCTCTTTATAAAGTCAAATTTACACTAATGGGTTGTACGTTGGTCTTATTATAGTCAATCTCAATCTTATTTAGGCCGAGTACAGGTGGCTCACCATAGCCATCTGTTAATTATCGTTATACATGGGTACAGTGGTGGTAAGTATTGAAGGTATCACGCTCTGAATGAGACGCCGAGACCACCACCAGGCAGATAACAGTTGTCATTCATGCATGCACCAAATATAGACCCAGGCGGAAAGACAGTAGATGAAAGTAGACTCTGTGTTTATATAAGCTTTGAAAATGCCCAAATACAAAATTGTGTTTACTAGTATATCATGTTTGAAAAGCTCTTGTGTTGAATTCATGCGCTGTGCCGTAACGGCTGAGACCAAGTAAATTCTTACTCCCAGATACATGATTGTATAGCCTTACTCACCCAATTGTGTACTTACTCAACCAGATATATCTGTACCATCCTCTCTCAACTGCTCAATTGTGCCATTTTTGTGATGACACTTGGAAGAAAAGTGACGCTTTTGAACAACGACTTAATTTGACTTCAGACTTGAGAAAAGGTAGAGATATTTCAGCAAAGACGACATCACCTTTGATGAAAAGGTGAAGTCGTCACATTGTAGGTTACATTTGTAGCTGATCAATGTCCTGACTTCTTTTGATGTCATTGATGACCTCAATGCCCTACTCAACATCAATATAATTCAAAATAAAACAATTTTGACATTTTGTTTTGCAGGCCAATGCTGAGATACCAGTCATGTGTTGATTTCCATAAGCTCCCAGTTTGACAGCAACACAATTTAAATTCTCTTCTGACATTTCATTTTGCATTTGAACTCTGACCCTTTCGAAGTGTTTCAAACCTCATTTGGCCCTTGTTGTATACTGTATTAATTCTAAATGTCATCATATTTCTTGCTATCATAGTCAGGTACCGGTACCCTGTACTAGGATTTCACCTTGTGGGTACTAATCATTGCAGTTGAACGTTTTAAGACTCAGACATGGTCTTCTCCACATATGAAGTCACCAAGCCAACCCGAACAGATAGTTGCTTATCATGAGATGGAAGTGAAGGGGTTCATGGGTAATGGGCTTGTACCTATACTAAGAAGATGACGGCTGCATGATCCTGCTAGTTCTGCTAATCCCCGCCAGATGGAGGGACAAAGCGTGTTGATGGGGGCCTACTTGACGCGGCGTCCAGAGGGGTGGGCGCGCAGCCAAGTCGGGGCCAGGATTCGTCGACGTCCTTTTGTGCACATAGACACGTTAGGGCGACCATGCCGTGATGTGCACCCACCAGGGCGCCCCCACCGGTGACTGAGTGCACAGTCACCCTCACCTTCCGGGGGCAGCTATATTTGTATGTATTATATATATATATATATATATATATATATATATATATATATATATATATATATATATATATAATATATATATATATATGTATATACTAGTATATATATATATATATATATATATATATATATATATATATATAGAGAGAGAGAGAGAGAGAGAGAGATATGTATAGAGAGATATACATAGAGAGACAGACAGAGACAGAGACAGACAGACAGAGACAGAGACAGACAGACAGACAGACAGAGAGGGGTTGGGGAGCTAGAGCAAGGGAGGGAAATCTTGAAGGAGAGAGACAAGGCAGGGGGGACGGGTTAGAGATGATGACAGTTAGATGTGTGGACAACGTAGATATTATTAAAGGTATCCATTGATTTCCCACTCCTATAGAATAGTTACTGGCACCTGTTTTAATTTATTTCCATTGAATAACTAGTTACCTGTACTCGATTTTTTTAATAGACACACATACCAACCAGCTAACACTCATGTATCCTGACATTAATATGACATGATTTAACATGTTTAAATGTGGACCACATCCAGCGATAAGGGCTTCAATAATTGCTTAACACTCTTGAGTGCATGAAGAAATGGTCTCCAAGATGCTGTGCCAAGTGTGGTATCCCTGGTGAAAGGGTGAGGACATGAGTGTGCGGAGGGCTGTAAGAGTTGGCTGGTGTAGTAGGGGGCATGGACTGGAGGAGTTCTGAGTGCAGCTTTCTATTGGGGATCACTGGGTTGGATCCTGAGGCTGCCTGCACCAGGTTCAGTGCCTTTATGTTAGCTTGTCAGCCAGGGACCAGGGTCAACTCAGTAATCCCCGTTGACGCCCACTGCAGACCTGTCCTTAACCCTTTAGGGAGAGCATAGTGCTGTGATTTTGTCATCATGCATACATGAGTGCAACCCCGATAAGTAGCTACGCAGTGCTGTATTCATGTATCATGCCCACCTTATTGGTTGAAACACCTCTATTGGATCGGCATGATGCACCAACGCAGTTGCCCCGATAAGGTACTCGCTAATGCTGAATTGGTGATCTTGAAAACATATAAATGTTGAGGTGTTGCGCGGGTCTGTAAGGGTTAAAGGACGTTCCGCCCCCAGATCACACTTATCTTGGCTACTTAAAGGCAATAATATTATGAATGCACGCTTCTCAGGCAATCCCATTTTTTAAATAAATATGAATCCTATGATATGATATGTCCTGGTCGTTGGATACACTTGACTCATATCATCACCCGGAGCTACTTTTTCAAAAATAAGTATCAAAAGCCAGTTTAACAAATCGTGTGCCTGCTGTGAGAATTTATTATATTCACCGCTTTATCTTTACAATTATACACCGATTTATGCCCATATCTGCATCTGTAATATGTAAAGAGATAAATTTTGTTCACACTTTTCACTGACACTGATTTAAAGATGTCATTTTTTATGTTCATCAAATTCCATCATATTTCTGGCCTTTCATTCTGGCCTTCCATTAGATGACCTATGCACCAATTTTCAATGTATAATATAGCACATGATACCAAGTGTGGGTTTCTGCGGGTATAACTTCTCATACCGTTTTTTCCCCTCTAAACATTGTAAAAGGAATTTGTCCATGATAATGATACACACCTAAACAAGTGCATAATGTGTGACTGTATATAATTAGTCACCTCCATGTGTTGGCTTCTTCTCTGACAGGTACCCAAAGGTTGGTGACCAGGTATTAAGACACGTTATTCGTGTCAGTACAAATGTATACCAAATATGCACTTACTTATGGAAATCTTCCAACAAATGGCATTAGATCATTATTTCTACTGAAAGAGACCAACAGCTATATATGGCGAATAGAGCAGATTGCCAATTCAAGTGTATTCAGACACGTAATTAATTTATTCTAATACACTCCATGGAAGCAAAGAACTATTGCGTTGTGCTGTTCACACTTTTTGAGCAAAATAACTTCCTAATGATTAGTGCTTGAAGTGTCGTCGGAATATGTTACGCCATAGTAGCAGATGCATGGGCTCCGTTAAAAAGAAATCTTAATGCATATTTCCCAATTTTAAACGGCACACCTGTCCTCCTCAGTATACCATATATGACGGTATGCTGACGATTTGTTCAGGACTTGTTTTTAGAACATTGTAGGAAATAGTGTAAACAGTATAAAAAGCTTCGGTCCTAGGGGGCCTCGGTGATTAGGGCTCCCGGCATGTCCAAGGGGCCCCCAGTTAGGGGACCGTCCTTCAGGGGTCCTTCCATCCAGGGGACCCCCTACCCTAAAATCGTCATTGGTAATATATATCTGATACATTTTGCACCCCATGTATGAGTGTTATTATACCAAGGATGCTGATGAAGCGCTGAATTGTTCACTCGATGACAAAGTCACCGTATAAAACACAGAATATCACAATGCACTGGGGTCACTCCATTTCTGAAGACTTATCAGACTGTAAAGCAATAATGTAGGAAATGGTAGCATAAGGAGACTGATAAGGGTTAAGTTAAATAAAATTTATATTTCCTAGAGTCTGTATATTAATTGTAGAAGAGATGCCTATCAGTTTTTCTAGATAGTATCAAAGCACCTTTACATAGGGAAAATTATAGTCAAATTAGTTGCATTAAATATGAGTTAAAACTGATTTAATTGATTAGTAGATGAAACATATATTGGTAGTTCGGGGGGGAGTTTGAGTGCTATGGAAACATTCATGTCATGATTTAGATATACCAATTTGATAAGGCAGGCATCACCCACGTAGTAAGTCATTGCGTGTAATTAGTCATTTCACGCATCCTGTATAGAAGGTGCCATTTAAGTATTTATTAATGTATGGGTTCCAACCCCAGATGTCTTCATTCATAGTATGTAGTGCCCTTGGTAAAATTGCGCCGAATATTTCACTAAAATTATGCTACGGTTGAAAGAATTAATTTAGTATGATTATATGTTAGTCAAGGTTATATCTACATCACTGATAGGAAGATAACTGTATCTAGCGTATTTAAGGGTGCGGGTAATTTAGGGATGCACTTGGCATATGGCCTTGTTGGTTGAATTGACCAACTTCATCCATAAAACTGTAAGGACTATGACATTTACCGTTGATGCATGTCTCTATATGAGCTCTATAAATGTCTCGTTGTGGTTACTTTTGTGTCGGCAAGCGTAGTAGAGTACAGTTATTCAACACTCCAATATACCACTACTATAATAAGGAACTGGAGAAACACTTACCGGTACGCATCTTCCTATGCAGTACATTAAGAGTAATATATACATATGTTTATGACAAAATCACTCTCATATGGTGCGTTCCTCCATTTGAACGGTGTGTAGGTATCGAATATGTTAACCCTATAAGGGACACATTTATAGTGCGTTAATGCATAACGCCCTTTATTGTTTGATTGTCATGATGCGAAAATGCATCCATGACGAGTTGACTCATCAGCGCTGAACTCATGCATCATGGCGTTAAAGGGCATGGCTCATTAAAGCAGTGTGTGGCCCCAAGGATAATTGTATGGAAAACATGATTGAAGAAATAACCTAGGGGCCATCCATTAATTACATACGCATAATTTTGGCCAAAATAGACCCCCCACCCCCCCCCCCCCCTGTTGCACCTTGTACGCATTGGGACAACCCCCCCCCCTCATTGCGTACATACTCAAATGCCTTAGGGCACCCCCCCCCCCCCCACATAGGGTGTCCAGATATAGCCCCCTCCCTACATAATAAGAGGGTGTACAAATAGACACTTGCTATATTTCCTATCATAGCCAATACACATGGGACCAGCAGGGGAAAATCCAGTTTGTAGGGGGGTGGGTACCTTGGCCAGAACCCCCCTTTTGGAAAAAAAATACATTCTTTTCTGATTATATAACGATTTGCCGCGACTTGCGGCGCAATGCTTTTTTATACATTTGTACTTTGGTGTTTGGTGGACCCCCCCCCCCCCCCAACCTCTTTCAAATCTCTGGGTCTGCCCCTGGGACCATCTTGGGGTGGTCTATATGGATGGCTATATGCTGGGCCCCCCAATCACAGTGGGGGGGGGGGGGCTGAATATGTTTGCCCCCCTCCAATTTCCCAAGGCCCTATCATATGATACACACATTTCCAAAAGCATATCTCTCCACATGGGAAATAATAATATGGGAATGGCTTGGGCACCAAATCACATCTAAAGGGGGCTCAAAATGTCTTTTCATACAATTCCAATACAGGGGCGTTTGTGCTCCACTTAAAATCCGATGTTTAAAGCCAGTTGAGGTGCCCCTCTCCCCCTTCCTATGCCTCTGGAAGGGTCTCTTATGTTACAAGGTCTTTGGTGTTTGATGGACTCCCCCCCCCCTCTAAAAATAAAGGTCCCTGCCTAATTGTAAAAAAATATATAAAATGTATTCAAAGGGGAGCTAAGCCCTGTTTGATCAATGCAATAAGGGCGTGCAGAGATGCCACTCACTGGTAGACAAAAAGTAGGACATCTTTAGATTTTGGTCTATATTATGTAGGAAATTAACATAATATATGACAGAAATTCCAATCAAAAAGTAGGAATTCCTGTAAAAGTAGGAAGAGTGGCAACTCTGGGCGTGTAAGGTATGTACTCCACTGGAAATTTTTGCATTTTTATTAGAGTATTTGGGCCCCAAAAATACGATTTTTAGTCCAAAATAGCCAGAAAAACACCCCTAAGGCATACACAATGCGTATGCCAAAATTGTCCCAGACCCCCCACCCCCCCTGTACGCATCTGTACGCATTTGGCGTTACCCCCCCTTGATGCGTATGTAATTAATGGATGCCCCCCTATGAGAGTATCGTTTTCACCAAATACAGAGTGCCAATGAGAGATTTATTTAAGAAAAGGGTTCCAATTCTTTGTTGAGATTCCCAAGATCCTTAGCATGACAAGCATAAAGCACGTGTAGTGGAAACATGTGCACACAGAAACACAAGTCATGGAGAGTCGCTGCCAACAACCCAAGCACGCATATACACTGCCTGGGCGCCTGGCTACAATAAAGGATGTGATTTTAAAGGCAGTGACTCGCTTCATGTTCTCTGTTTAGTGGAGAACACTTGAAAGATATGATTTTAACAGATTGGCAAATACCCATATGATTGCCTATTAGATGAACGCTAAGAGGGTCTAAACGCAGGAAATACGTTCGAGAATTGACTTGTGGAATTCTACAAGGCTCATTACTTGGACAGTCATATGTTATTGCATCATAATTTGTGTCTGTTAGTGGTAGCTTAGTTGTGCTACATTATGCTATACAATGTAATTATTTCATAGGAAACCACTGAATAGATGAATCGCTACATTTGCTCAGTTAGGCCACTCGAAAGAAAGGGTTTCTCATCACCAGCACTGGGAAATATGATGAGGGGATTTCTTTGTCACATTTTATTAAGGGTCAAAATATATAGAGAAATAAAGGATCTTCCCTAACGAATTCATTAATACCTAAGAGTGGTGATTATGCAACTTATTCCTAGTTCACTACATAACAAACAGTATAAGCTTCATTTCGAAACTAAGTATACCAACATTTGTCCATTTTAACACATTTTCTATCAAAAATATTTAATGATTAATTGATAAATTCTCCGAATCATGTTTTTTTCATGACGCTAGCTGTAATGAGAAACCATTTTTTGCGTGGCCTTACGTTGGCTAGAGACATACACATTCATTTGTTAGCCCTCTCACTTTCTCGATAATCACTAGGCTATAAACAGAACGGCTATAATTAGATAGAATTCCCTATGATCCTCATATAAGGCGCTTATCATTATTATGATAATTCGAGACATTTACCTCCGATGTCCCTATCATCAGGTCCTTCTGCCAAATCATAATGAGAAAGAAATAGGAACACTTATCTTAATCAAGGAGACTCTTGTTGAGGGACAAAACACATCCATTTCCAGCAAAGACCAGATTTCACATGGCAGATTTGAAGTTCTTAAAGAAGGCTATCATTAGAATCGTTATTAAGTTTTTGATCATTATATTTGATAAAATATCAGCCAATGCCTATTGTCCAGCACTAGAGTCTAATTATAGCATCTTCAACACTTATTAGGTATAGAAATCGCACATAATATTATGGAGTGTGATAACGCTTCTACGGGATCTAAGTTCGAGAAGCCACATGATCCAAAATGTTTACCACATGTATACTGAATTGTACTTCGCAGGGGAATAAGCCAAGGGGAGTATCCCAGCTTTGTGTGTAATTGTGTATACGTAGTTGATTCTTTCATTTAATTCATAATTGATTTTCCCATTACAGATGGTAGAGATTGCAAGTTACCTTCGTTTCCTAGGTTTAATCTATTGGGGACAAAATCAACATCCCTCCATAAAGGTCCATCTGCGCAGAATCTCAGCATAGGAAAAATCAATTTAATTCCCAGTGACTGGTCAGTGTACCTCATCAATACCAGAAAGAGAATACATAATATTATGTTTTTAATGATTACAAGTAACGTAGATTCAGATCACATCATTAGTACTTGATTTAAGGGTCGATGGGGCATGTAAATCAAATTAAGTGCAATGTTACCTAATAATGATGAAAAATCAATGCTAAAAATAAAGATAACAGTAATTTCTGACCCATTTTTATCAACTGGTTTTCTTTGGTCATCTTCCGTCTGACAGGAAAGCTTTTGGTTCCTTTCCTTGGTTTGATGGAATCAGGCTATTTTGATGTTGGCAGAGACCACGTCATTCATAAGGCAACATAGGCAACCAGT
Organism: Harmothoe impar; assembly: GCA_947462335.1. NCBI lineage: Eukaryota > Metazoa > Annelida > Polychaeta > Phyllodocida > Polynoidae > Harmothoe > Harmothoe impar. Next base: position 46,102,816 of record OX381708.1, read on the forward strand.
AAATACATGATGCATAAATACATTGTATTAATTGTCGTTTTTGTGCGTTTCAGAAGTTCAAAGGCTCTCTTTGAAGAAAGATAATGGAGTTATAATATGTTAACACTTAGAAGATCATGGAGTCATTTTTTGGTAATTTTTCTAATCTGTTTGTTCTGTACATCTGTCAGTGACGAATATTCGGGTATTAATCTGAACGTCAATGTCAACCAACTAATGATATTATATGTACAATGGATGTAAGTGTATCTCTGAATGATAAGTTTGTGCAACATGTACGGTATCGGGCTCTAAACGAATATCTGAAATAGTCCAAGTCGTATTTAGATCCTTTTGGGTGTATACGCCCTGTACTATGATAGTGGGAATACCTGTCAGTGGTGGGCATAGGTACTCCATCATACTTATATTAGATGAACCTCATATACCTGACAATATCTTGATCACAACAGAGAAAATTGTTATCGCTCATAACCCTTAGATGGTCAATGATGATTGGGAGACCAACTGTCAGAGCTGTCTTGGGAGCCCATCCACTGTGTTCTCATCGTGCTGCCATGTTTTGTCCCGCACTGAAAGAATAAACTTGTCTTCAGACTCTTCTAAGTGACTGTCATAAAAATGAACAAGTTAAAAGTTGTCTAACCTATCAGTTACCATCCCACAAACCTGTCTCCAGACTCATCTAACTGACAAGGAAGCGGGTCCTCTAGCTGAAGTTGTCAGATAGAAGACCCACTTGGCATGTGCAAACCCAAAACCCGACATTGCCAGCTCCAGATTCTATTTGTGGGATGGTAACCTGATGGGTTAGACAACCTTTAACTCGTTTTTTTTATGACAGTCACTTATACGAGTCTTGAGACAAGTTTACTTTTTCAGTGCATGTTAAAATAAAGGATCCCTCTCATCCATTCTATTCAATATTAATACATGAGAATACAATATTCTAATCTGTTATAACTAGAAAACACCACCCCCTATATTGGTCAATTTCCAAGTCGTTTTTAAGACAACAATACAATGTTTAGGCCATGCTTTAGTCAAGGCTATTTATTACTCATATAAGCAGCGATATTGGACTTGGAATCAGCCCACCATGAAACATGGATACACTTATTAGGTTATCATTACTCTATGTAGTCGCCTTGACCTAAACTCAAATTGCCGGAAAGGAGTAATATTGGATGTGGGGTTAGTGCGTACAAGTTCACTGGTTTGTTCCATGTCGCCATACAAAGGATAACATGGTGAACCAGGAACCAGACTACTTTTTCATATAAACAGGATTTATTTTGTGTCTATTATATATTGGATATTACTTTTTAGACGATATTTGATTATGATTATTACTATTATCATTACTCTATGCATTCGCCTTGAGCGAAATTATGATTATTGCCAGAAAGGTATATCGGATCAGAGGCGTAGGAAGCAAGCCATCATAGGAGGTATAGGGACCCACTCCAGGCAGCAGCTTAACGTATTGGCTTTGATTCATGATGGCGCATATGTACTGGCGCTCATACTAGAAATGAAGAAAATAAGTGTTTGAGCCCACTTTAGTTCTGAGTGGGGTTACATGCCCTTTCACCCCCACTTTTCCCTATGTGGGAGAGGTAAGGTTTGCAATTGTGTATATCATTTATAGGGCATTGGCAAATTTTGGTGGGCCCTAACAGTAACATATTCAGATCCGCCTCCCCACCTACGCCACTGGGGGGGGGGGGGTAGTGCAGGTAGATTCACTGGTCTGTTTCAACCACGTCTTAACAATGTAGACCAGAATACTGTTTCATAAACAAGATTTATTTGTGTCTGCATTCACCTGATAGAGTCACCATGATCCTCTGATAGCACCTTTAAGACTGGTGACCTCAGTCAGCCAAGTACAATTCCATTAGTTCTCCTCAGCGGCACACAAAAGCACTATTAGGCCAATTAAGATATCAGATAATTTTGACAAGGGCTTGTCATGTGCCAATGAAATGTATAATCAAATAATTGTTTCAGAGTGTGATCACAGGGCTCGGCACTCACTCATTAGAGGTACTTAGCCCTGGGAGGATGGGGGTGTAGGTCTCTATGTCCCCACTCTCATCAACATACCTATATGTATCTGGTCCCACCTAGCAGGTCCCTCCCCTGTGTGTATAGTATGTCTATACCTGGCACCTTTAGAAGATTCCCACAGGTACTGCCGTGTAGGGGAGGGGTTTGGGTGAGTGCAACAGGTGTAAGTACAGGATATCTCCAGTGGCAATCAACATAAAGTCAGGGAAGCTAGTAGGGCGCCATAGCTTAGGTTGGTACAGTAGATGGGATGGGGTTGGGTGGGGTGGGTTTGGGTGGGTGGGATGGGATGGGATGGAGTGTGTTCATTGCTTTGAGTATGTATGTGAGGATGATTCTGGGTGGTATAGATTGTCATAATTAATATGTCAAATTGTTCAGCAATCCTGGTAAAGGAACATGTGTTAAGGAGAAGAAAGTGTCCGATGAAGAGTACCCTACTTTTATTCAGTGCATCATTATGTAAACTATCATTTCGTCGCTAACCACTCATTTTAAGGTTATGTATATCATTAAGGTCAGTAATTCATATATAATTGCACAATTATCCTACCTTATAATCATGCCTACCTGAATTAGTCACCCTACGCAGGCCTGGGATAATTCAGTTTACTACTAATGGATCATATTCTGTATATAACGTTTCAAAGTCACATTTAACGGACTGTGTTTAATAGCAGTTTAATTGCCTCAAATATTCAAATTGGTGTATTAACATTAGAAGTGGCTATATACTAACAACATTTTACTAGTATGCCCTATGCCATGCCCATGCCTATGCCATTATGCCTACCGGTATGCCATTAACCATTTAACAATTCCTGTATGGATTTATATATATATATATATATATATATATATATATATATATATATATATATATATATGTATACATATATATATATATATATATATATATATATATATATATATATATATATATAAATATATATATATATATATGTATGTATAACTTTTCTCATCCACAGACCTACCTCGCCTCAGCTACAAGCGCTGTCATACTATACCCTGTGGGGGTATCCAGACAACTCGTCCACTCACCAAGTCGCCCACTACCAAGTCGCCCACCAATTCTTCTGGTCAACTCGTCCACTTACCAAGTCGCCCACTCACCAAATCGCCAACCCTCCAACTCGCCCACCCTCCAACTCGCCCACCCTCCAACTCGCCCACCCTCCAACTCGCCCACTCTCCAACTCGCCCACTCTCCTAATTCTCCCTTTTTTTCAAAGATTTTTTTCCCACTTTTTTCCCCACTCAAACCTTATAATGTTACATAGTATATGCACAAACCCATGGACTTCTAGGACCATAATTCATTGTCTATAACTGTAATAGGGGTGTAGGAAATGGGGGTGGGCCAAATCAATGAGAAGTGGGGGGCTGGATATAATTGAGCCCCCCCCCCCTCCAAAATACCCTTAGTATAATACACACAATTTATTAAAATACCACTTTTCTACACAATCCAATATACGCGTGTATATGATACATCATGTATAAAAGCTGATACTTAAAGTTGGTTGGTGTGCCCCCCTCCCCCAAATGAATATTTGCTTCCTACCCCTCTGTATAACAAGGCACATGTTAACCCCCCCCCCCTTCCAGCTGACTGGGATTATAAGATGGTGGACGACTTGGTAAGTGGGCGACTTGGTAAGTGGGCGACTTGGTAGGTGGGCGACTTGGTAAGTGGGCGACTTGGTGAGTGGGCGACTTGGTGAGTGGGCGACCTGGTAGTGGACGACTTGGTGAGTGGGCGACTTGGTAGTGGACGACTTGGTGAGTGGGCGAGTTGACTGGAATTCCCTGTGGGCATTGAGCCTGTCATTCTATGTGTAAATTCCACCTAATAATGGGCTAGATGTTTATAAATACCATAGATACCTATCTGTGAAGGAGAAAAGGATCAAAGGAACATGCCGCCCAGACTTGCCACCAATTACTTTAAATGTGTTTGCTTAATTACTATTAATACCTACCTCCAATTTCATGGGTAGAGCGAACCAATGGGACCGGCTGCACATCAGGCCTTTAACGCCAGCAGATTGCGTTAATGCAGCATGGCCACCCAACAAGGATGCCAAACTCCCAGATGGTCAGTATGATGCACCGATGCAGCGAAAGCGAATTACTCTCCGGCGCTTCGTCGATACATTAAAAAACAAATGAAGATGAAGCCTTGGGGCAATATAGAGGTAATTACTACTACTGTGTGGACGATAGTCATTAGTCACTGTTAGTGCGTGAAGCGTTGGTGTTATTTGTCCTTAGGCGTTTTCTCACTTAGATACATATAATTTCGACTGTATAATGATGAAGACATCTCGAGATTGAGATTAGCATAATTAATTAAGGAGTATGTACCACCGTGGGAAGGATGACACTTGTACGTATACCCGTAGGCTAGATGCATATATCGGTCTGTCTGGTTTACCTGAATGCCATGTTATTTCGGAGAAGTATGGGTCATTATAATCAGTCGTAAACTTGATTACTAGTAAATACATCACACCACCTAGTCCTACCGTACAGTCGCGATTAAGCGCCTGGTCTTACAAGAACGCCGGTCTTGTACAAGCGCCGGGACGATAGGGATCTTTCAGCATTTCTTAACTTAAGCACTAAAACAAGACCTTGAATAAGCGCCTGTCTTGTATATGCGCCAGGGGTAACAGCCATGCCAAATTGAAGAGCGCCTGGTGCTTTCTCGCGAAGGTATGGTATATCCCGAGAATAGAAAACTGGTTCCAGTGGTATCCAACAGGGGACGCCTCTTTTGCCTTCAAACTGCAATAATTGTCGTCTGCGTATGTCAGCCACTGGCGCCCATTAGTTCCCACTTTTGCCACATGTCTCATGGCGGCGCTACTGAGAAGAGAACCTTTCCAACCTTTCTGGGCAGTGCAGGTTCTCCGGTGAGGCAACCTGCCCTGGCAGCCTGCATCATGGGAAGCCCAGCTGTGAGATGGGGCTGCAGCGAGAGAGGTTGGTAACTTATTACGACGGTGGCACTTGGGAAATCTCCACCCGATTAGATTCAATTTGTCGTCTAAAGCGGCCGGCAGCACGCCTGTCTTTGTGTCCTTTACCCGCCACTTTTAACTCATTCCCCCTAGTAAATGGAGGAAAACTTGCCGGGAGACTTTAATTGAGTCCTTAACAACTGGATGTTGGTAGTTGGGAGGGGAGGGCTTGTGTGGGGGGGTTGGGGGAGATATTAATCATGTCTCATCGGCGGCCATCGGCAGAGGCGCGCTACCCATTGTGGATTATTGATTCCGGAATTAGCAACTTGAGCGATGTTTAATCGGAATAAAACGATGAGCCGTCAGCCAAGCGTACGTGTACGACGGGGAAGGGAGAATTAAGGCAAATTACTAAAAGGGGGATGTTGGGAGCGGTAAGAGATCAAAACAGAAAGTGGGAATCATAGGCTTTAAAATCGCCTGACGTGATAGGGCACGGGAGTAACGAGACGTGGGTGGGTTCTTATTGGCGGGATTAAAGGCTCAATTTGAGTTACTCTTGGGGCCTTGTGTGAATGCCCCCTGTTTTGTGAAGAGATTGAAAACACTCATTTCCACATGTCCTTGGACCTCAGATCCCTTAGCTTGGATCTTCGTTGAATGCCCGTCTACCTCCATGCTCCCCCGACATGCCAGTAGTGTGAGTTTTTGACTAAAAGCAGTTGGATGAGATTTTAAGAAGAAATTGCAATGGCGGAGATAGTATTCACATTCTATACAGATATATGATAAGCAATGGTGCACCTTTAATGGGCTATGCCCTTTGTCGTCATGATGCATGAACGCAGCTTTGGTGAGTCTACTCACCAGGGATGTATCCATCCATGCATCGTGTCGACCTTTCGGTAATGTATCAACAACGTATACATGGCATCCTGACGACAAAGGGCACAAGCGCATTCATTATGCAGCCCTTAACTTAATTAAAGATGGTGTGTCAGCTAAATGTTTGGAGATTTCTTAGTCTTATCATATTCCTTTTGTATATCCTATCCCATGCGTCTTCCCTAACTTTTGAGATTATTGGCAGTGTCCTAGTCTATTAGATGAGCACATGCAGTGCAATCTTTTTTACTGTAGGTTGACACTAAAACGCCCTATGTGTTTATACTGCATGGCTCAGTGCTTTCCCTATTAGCTTAGTTCCCGGTATGCTCACATAGGGGGGACACTGAGTCAGTGAGGTGAATAAGCAACATTGTTTTCTATCTCAAATCATGCATTTATAGACAAATATATTTAACATTGAGCACTGCACATCAGCTAAAATAAAAACAAAACCCTTGACATTAAAATTATATCCATTTTGAAGAAAATGTGTGGGAAGTCTATTAGCTTATATACCATCTTTAATGGGATTAAATATGCTCCAACAAAAAAGCATGTCCCCAGTGTGTACCTCGTTTACCTCAACTTACACATGTACATGAAAGCCAGGATAGGGTAGAACCCAGTGGGCACAGAGCATTGAATCAACCATGATAACCGTAATTAGTAGTCCTCCCGTACCAATTATAGATCCAGCAGATCGGTCGTATATTTAATCATGAAAATACGGTTTTCAAAAGTATGAGTTTGGTCAGGTTTCAGAATACAAGATTATTTTGTCAATTTATATAGATACACAATCATGAAGATGATAAGACAGCCTCGTCTAATACATTAGTGTCACCGGGGGTATCATCAAGTCTCTATGGGGATCGGCTACCCTTCAGCAATGCCTGTAGTACTAGTATCCTGTGTGTATCATACCAATGGAAGTTACTTGCATCTACTTTTGCCCTAGTTAAGAATACAAGAGAGGTGTCTAAACTCTACACCTATGATTCATTTTTAATTTATTAATGTTGCCAAGGGTATCAGTTTGTTACATTATTGTACATTGACAGCAGATACTTGATAGAATCTTCTGTTTACAAGTGATAGATTATGGTATTTGTAAGTGAGTCGCTATACAACAGGGTTATTGTCCGAGGCGCCAGTCGAGGATAATAACCATTAGCTACCATTGTCCAAGGCTTATATCACATTTCCAGCCACTCACAGGTATCCATATCTGACTTACACTCACAGTAGACGAAGCTGCTCAATAGACCGCATCCACATGAGTAGTATAGTATGTATCGGAACGGGACTATAGTTAACTACTGTTTATTACTCAATCGACCTGCAGCCAATCAGAGGCCTCCATTTGGTCACGTGACCCCCTCATTTGCATAATTACGTAATAGGCCACGCCCCCTCATTTGCATAATTACGTAATAGGCCACGCCCCCTTGATCACCAGCCAATCAGAGGCCGCCATTTGGTCACGTGACCCCCTCATCTGCATAATAGGCCACGCCCCCTTGATCACGTGACCCCCTCATTTGCATAGTAGACTACACCCCTTTGATCACCAGCCAATCAGTGGCTTCCATTTGGTCAGGTGACTCCCTTTGCATAATAATGGATCACGTGACCCCCTCATTTGCATAATAGGACCACACCCCCTTGGTCACGTGACCGGAAGCGCTCTTTATTTGGAAAATAGGCCACACCCCCTTGGTCACGTGACCTGACCCCCTCCCTCATTTGCATAATATAGACAATAGACAGACCACGCTTCCCTTTTGGTCACATGACTTGGACTAGCCAATGGGAGGCTTCTATAAGGGGGGAGGGGAGGGGAGGGGGGGAGGGGGGCACTTTAAGATGCATGGGGAGGGGAGGGGGGGGAGGGGGGCACTATTTATGGGGTGGGCGGGCACTTGGGGGGGAGGGGGGGCTTTTGGGGTCTGCTCGGGAGAAAAAAAAAAAAAAATTATCTGATCTCTAGGGAATCGCTTCCTCTCTACCCCCCTTTAGGGGGGTAGGGAGGAGGCGAGTCGGAGGTGACTGTAGAGGAGTTTTTCGGTGACTTGATGACTTTCAAACGACTGTGCTGATAGTTGATGAATTTGACTTTTTGACTTGAATATTTCATGCGACTTTGTGACTTGTAAGCGAAAGCGAAAGCGACTTTGCGGCCCGTAGCCCCTTAAATAAAGAGGTGACTTTGTAACCTCAGGGGGGAGATCCTTCTACACCCCCACGGAGTAGAAAGGATCTCGGTTGATTGACTGTACTTTGACTTGTTGTTGTAAACAAAAAAAAAAAAAAAAAAAAAAAAAAAAAAAAAAAATCAATGAATAGAACGACCCCCTCATTGCTAACAAAGGAACGCCTTTTGAATTACACAAATGACCCTCTTTTTGTAGGGGTTAGCGGTAACTCGACTTGAATTAGAGTATTAGGGAGAGCAAAAACGCGACTACACACCGTCTTAGACTGTCGTCTTACGGACCGGATAACAATAACCCTAGTTACCTCGGTTACTGTTGCTCAAGAGACGGCGATGGATCTGGTCACGTGGATACTGAAAGAAGGTCTACCTATAACCACCACGCTAGTTTGAACGCGGCGGGTATGAGTCATCATGGGGGCCCTTGACGGGTGGGTCCTCCCCATGCAGCCGTATGTCGAATTTAAGAAATGCCCATGTCACACGTCACTAAGGGAGAAAACGTTTTTTGAAAATATTTAGAACCCGAATTTGAGCATTCTGGTACATTTTTAAGGACCCAGACACTGCAAAGCCGAGTACCATCCAAGAAAAAAAAAAAAAATTTGGCGAAATGTTTAGGCTTGAAATGGCACTTTTCTGATGCACTCTTTGAACATTTTTTTTTTCCTCATGTCACTATGGTCCATGGCACATGTGGGACTCAAGAAATGCCACATGTCCCATGTCACTTAGATGTCCGTGCCCGTGTCGTCGTATCGAATTTTAAGAAAATGCCCATGTCACCATATCGAATTTAGGGGTCTAGTGACATCAGCATGTCCGGCTATCCTCCACAAATTTAGCTCTAAAATGTTTACTTTTTTTTGGGGCTGATTTTTCATCATTTTTAAAAAACAATAGGTTGTTTGAAATGTTTGCTGTTGTAAATAGAAACAAAAACAAAACAAAGCGCATAGTAAGATTATGTCACATTGCAAGTGGCGGGTCCGCTCGAGGCTTATTCAGCCTCTTCGTGGATCCGCGACTGCCAATGTGATCATATACTAATCACCGGCGTTTACGGTATTATATACTAAGGTATGAGACGGGTCTTACAGAAAAGGTGTCTAAAGAGCCCTGTGACCTGATTGAAATGACGTCAGCGTCGTCTGCTCGTCAGTGCCCGGCTGTAGCCCGTAGGACATGTTATTCTGCTTTTCTGGATGTTTTGAAATATTTTGATTTAACTGTTAATACCTGATAACAAGCCTCTGAAGCAGATTTTTGATCGAGCACCTGTTCTCTACTCTTCCATCGATTAGCTGCTTCAGCAAAAAAAAAATCGCGCGCGCGGTCTAGTCTATATGACGGAGTCGCTAAAGCTCTGTTTAGAGAGTGGAACTTGACCTTGAGTATAGACTCAGTACTAACTGAACGCCCCGCGGGGTCACCCCTCACGTGGGAATATGTACAAGCTCTGGTTCTTCACTTTACGGCTTGACTAAAACTGAGACGCGTCCATGATAAACTCTAGCCTTTTTTTTTCCTTTACTAGGATCGAGAGAGAGATTTTAAATGGGACGGTTATCTAAATAGCGTGGAACTAAAATCAGGCTGCGGCAGATAGTATCTCTGCGCACCTCAAGACTCAACGTAACTTTCACTCTCCAGCAGAAGTTTAGTTGTGACTAATGATGGGCGGCGACCGTCGTGCACCGGCGGACATTGGAGAGTGTTGGAGAGCTGAACCTTACAGACATATAAATCAATCGCTTTGGTGGAAATATCTCGCCATAGATTGGAACCAAATACTTATCTAATGGAATCGTTATCAGTTTTCAGTTTTCTTGCCGTACAAAATTTATTTCCCACTCTTCACGTGGTGATAGCTGAAGGTCGCTCGTCGTAGGTACGTGTGACCGGAACACCCTTTTTGTTTTTGGCGCGGGTTGACATCAGATTTGTACCGTACTGTCGCGATTAAGAGCTCTGAGGGAGGGCTTTTCAATTCGGTGAAGTTCTTACTCAGGAGCTATATACAAGCTAGGCGCTGGCGCTTATTCAAAGTCGCGATTTTAGTGCTTGAGAAAAAACATTTGGAGGCTCTTATACTCCGGCGCTTATAAAAGACCGGCACGCTTTTCAACACTAGTTGCTTTATCGCGACCGTACGGTATGACTTCGGTGTCAAAAGATCCCAAACTCCAAATAAGGAAGTGAAACGACGTCGTCTGTCTACCTCGTGCGCGTCATAGCGTCGTCGAAAATAGTGTGACGTCAGCATCTCTCAGGCGGCTAGGAAGTCAGTTCGACAAAATGGCTCACGGAGTGAACTTCGTGGCCGTTTCTCGATCTATGATCGATGCGGCCGTGGAGAAGGAATTCGTAGCCGTGCAACAGAGAGAGGAGGTGGAGAGACAGAACTTCGTGGCCGTTTCTCGATCTATGATCGATGCGGCCGTGGAGAAGCAGTTCGTAGCCTCGCTACAGAGAGAGGAGAGACAGCGGACTGCTGCTGAAGCAGAGGGTGTGGTGGATGAGCTGATCGAGAACGTCGCTGATCAACTCATCCGCCGGTGCGTGGAGCAGGTCAAGCAGCAAGTCTGCATGGAGGAAGGCCTACCGCCCGCCGTGCTGGAGGAGCTGCTGAAGGACTGCCACGCGTTATGACCACGCCCTCCGCTTCAGCAGCAAGGTCCCTGCGACCCTCTCTCTACCAAACGGTCCTTTTAAGGACCAACCACTGATCACAAAAGTTGAAAATCAATCTCAATATAATATACGCATCAGAAAAACCCCTAATACGCTCTACACTGAAACCCTGTTGAGTAGGTAGATCGAGTTGGGCATTTTTTTTTAGGAAGGGCAATCAGGTCATCGTGTGGAGATCATCAGGTGTCCTGTGTGTGTGTGTGTGTGTGTGTGTGTGTGTGTGTGTGTGTGTGTGTGTGTGTGTGTGTGTGTGTGAATTTTATACAAATACAATTATTCATTCCTTTCAGCAAGAAAATTAGCTCAATGTAATCATATGATTTTAACTGCCCTACTTATCAGGGCCTTGACGACATCTGACCGCCCCCCTTTTCAGGATCTAAATGGAAATTCACCGCCACCGCTTTTCAGAGTACTGCAGCGCCATTACCTAATTCTTTTTGTATGTGAAAAAAAAAAAAAAAAAAAAAACAGCACTGATAAGGGGTTTAATTAGACAGATATTGGTTTCTACACTATCAAAAAATAAACCCTCAGCGCTTTAATGCTAAAGGTGGCAATAGTGCTTTAATGCGCTACGCCCTTTGTCGATATGCCAGTGTATGCATGCATGCAGCCCTGGTGAGGAACTCTGAGTGCTGCATTCATGACTTATGACGACAACGGGCACTGCACATTAAAGCGCTATGCGACTATTAAAGGGTTAGATCCAGTCTTGCTCCAGGCATCCAGAATGCTATACCCAGAGTTGGTGGTCTGGTCCAGACTGCTGTACACAGATTGTAGACGGGATGGCGGGTTGCTGCCAGACTATCCCTCTGGTACGATATGCGGCTGGCGCGGCCGAGCCTGTCTTATATGATGCTGAGTCTAACTATGTATTAGATACCCTACGAGTAACTGAGAGTATGTCAAAATAATCACGGCAAACTGACTGGCGTCTTCATAGGATCATAGGGTGGTTATTATTACATAACTCAGTAACCTTTGGTTATGTGTTAGATAGAGTACACTTGGACACGGTTATTCCATATACCCACTGCCCCACAGGGTCAAGACGAGGTGATTTAAATAATAAGACCCAGACGGGTAAAATAGCCAAAGTCAACAATGACCTGTTTTTTTTTGGTTTTTTTTTAGCCAATATGGACAAAGAGACACGGGGTGCTGTACACAGGTTGTGGACGGGCTGGTGGGTCACTGCCAGACTATCTCCCTGGTCCGATATGCAGCCGGCGTGGCCGAGCCTGTCTTATATGATGCTGAGTCTAACTATGTATTAGATACCCTACGAGTAACTGAGAGTATGTCAAAATAATCACGGCAAACTGACTGGCGACTTCATAGGATCATAGGGTGGTTATTATTACATAACTCAGTAACCTTTGGTTATGTGTTAGATAGAGTACACTTGGACACGGTTATTCCATATACCCACTGCCCCACAGGGTCAAGACGAGGTGATTTAAATAATAAGACCCAGACGGGTAAAATAGCCAAAGTCAACAATGACCTGTTTTTTTTTTTGTTTTTTTTTTTGTTTTTTTTTAGCCAATATGGACAAAGAGACACGGGGTGCTGTACACAGGTTGTGGACGGGCTGGTGGGTCACTGCCAGACTATCTCCCTGGTCCGATATGCAGCCTGCGTGGCCGAGACTGTCTTATATGATGCTGAGTCTAATTATGTATTAGATGTGCTACGAGTAACTGAGAGTGTGTCAAAATAATCACGGCAAACTGACTGGCGACCTCATAGGTCAGTTATTATTACATAACCTTCGGTTATGTGTTAGATAGAGTGCACTTGGACACGTTTATTCCATGTACCCGCTGCCCCACAGGGTCAACACGAGGTGTTTAAATAATAAGACCCAGACGGGTAAAATAGCCAAGTCAACAATGTCCTGTTTTTTTAGCCAATATGGACAAAGAGAAACGGGGTGCTGTACACAGCTTGTGAACGGGGTGGCGGGTCGCTGCCAGACTATCCCCCTGGTCCGATATGCAGCCGCGGCGTGGCCGAGACTGCCTTATATGATGCTGAGTCTAATTATGTATTAGATGTGCTACGAGTAACTGAGAGTGTGTCAAAATAATCACGGCAAACTGACTGGCGACCTCATAGGTCAGGTATTATTACATAACTCAGTAACCTTCGGTTATGTGTCAGATAGAGTACACCTGGACATGGTTATTCCATATACCCACTACCCCACAGGGTCAAGACGAGGTGATTAAGTAATAAGATCCCAGACGGGGGGTAAAATAGCCAAGGCAACAATGTCCTGTTTTTAGCCAATATGGACAAAGAGACACAGGGGGTGCTGGGAGTTGGCAACAAGGGGCAAGACGGGCAAGACTACTTCTCAAAATAGTCAATGACAATGGCCAAGACCTAGTTCTTAAATTCGACATGACCCATTGGTATCTCTTATATTCGACAAGTGTCACATGTGCCCCGTCTGTGGTCCTAATATAGAATTTCTAAAAAAAAAAAAAAAAAAAAAAAAAAAAAAAAAAAAAAAGTAAATTTTCTGCACCGTGTGACAACGACCGATCAGCTACCAACCTATTTTTGGTTATTTTTCTATTCAGTTTTTGATCAGCGCACTTTATTATCGTGGTTTTTTTTTTAAATTTTTTAATCATAAATAATATGTAGACTTGGAAAAAAAAAGAGAGCTGACATGTCGCTGTTTTGTCACTAAACCCAAAGACCCACCCACCCCGTAGGAAGGGTAGACGTTTGTGAACGTTCCCTTAGGTCTCTATTCTTTATTTATTGTGTGGCCCCTAAAGAGGGGCCAACCAACTGACACTGTCAGTTGGTTAGTAGATGCTACTCAACATGGGCGTAATTAATTACACCTAGTGTTGAGAAACAACATGCCTGAGCTCAAAAGGCCCCCGTTGGATGGGGGCCCTTGTGGCACAACGAGTTGATTCGTTTTTCAGATTACCGACTCGGCGAGAGTTTCTGCCTATGTATCTTTTATAAAGCCTTAGATATGGTGTGGTATTTTTCATCTCGCTATAGTTTAGTTGGTATTCGAAGAAACTGCCTCATTTCTATCAGAAATACACAATATTGAATTGTTTTTTATATTTTAATATATTCAGAAGCACACTTTGTTGCCTATATAGCTCATTATGCGTTGAAATGTTCGCGAGTATCGTAGGAATGTACAAATCCCCTATTGTGGCGCCATCTGACGAAAGAGCAAGGAACTATACGTGACCTGAACCCCGCCCTCAGCGCGTTCGTTATTCGCATCTTTGACAGCGACTAAGAGACGCTCAAACTGTCTCTTATTTAGTTTGAACTTATCACAAATTTGTCTTTGATAGGTCGTAGATCGACTTCTGACTTTTTAGTTAGAATAAAAAAACAAGTGACGCCGCCACAGACCCGCGCATTAACGCGCTCCGCCGTCTTCAGAGGGCTGAGTCTATAGTACAGTAGATTCTACTGTGTACTTACACTAACAGTGCTACATATACATACCTGAGTCATAAGTGGGTTTTTTTTTGTTGTTTTTTAGGGGAAAAAAAGTGATCTACTCACCCAAACCGCTATTAGTAGGTAACCTGTATGACCCATACCGCAAACATCTGCCTCGTGACTGATAGTGTACCGGTGGTGAAGTGCTGTTGCAAGAACAATTGAGGCTCTTTATATAGCTGAGAGAGCGAATGGACTAATCTTGTTTTCACCTTGAGCCCCACCCTATTCCAGAGAGGGTATCAAAAATCGCATGTACACGTATATGGGCTTATAGCTGGTGAATAGATAAGGCGGGGCACCTGTGTATACTAAGACTCCAGGGGGCGTTTTAACGACAGGTGTGACGCGCCAGCCCGTGGAGGGAGCTTTTGTTTTCACCTAGAGAGCGTATACAAAGCCTACAGGGGGTGATTAACGCCAGGTGTGACGCGCCAGCCAGTGGCCGGATCACCTCATCTTCTAAGCTTTTGTTTTCACCTAGAGAGGGGATCGAGAGTGTATACAAAAAAACTACAGGGGATGTTTAACGCGGCCAGCTGCCTACATGCTATAGCCTAAGCCTGTTTTCAGCTAGAGAGGGATCTACATCACCTAAGCCCTTTTCCACCCTTAAATCGATCTGATAATTACCATAAAGAAGAGTAATGCACGTTACATGTATATGGGCTTATAGCTGAGTAAGAGCTTAAGATGCTAGTCAACTGTGTATGCAAAAAAACTACAGGGGGTGTCTAAAGTCGATTGTCATGCGCCAGCGGGCGGACAGAAGTCTGCCACTCTAGCTGTGACTACAAGCGCGTGCGTGTGGTAGACAGCTTAAATCAAACTGGAGTTAAGCTCCTTATAGCTTCCTACTGTCTGCGGATTCGAGTCTTTTGTTTTTTTCATGTATTTCCTCGGAGGGTCGAACAGGATTAAAGATGTAACGAACCCGCACCTACACAGGTAGACAGCCGGTCGCCTTCCTAGTGAGAGTTTTCCTCCTGAGTTAAGAAGCTTATCTCGGAGCCTAGTACATAAGCGAGAGTGAAACATGAGTCCCACACACTTCTTCAACCACCTTCAGCATGGCGTCATCAGGAATCACTCTACGTTCTACCGAATGTGAGCAATCCCAACACTACTACAGAGCCGCGACAACACCACATGAGGAGACGTCCATGTTTACTGATGAGTCAACAAGTAGCAAGGTGGAGGTTAGTTTTTATCAAGATTCGTACGGGTGGCTGGAAAGTGTGAGGGCTACTTCTGCAGCTAATGCTGCTGCTCGTGCAAAACGTGAAGCTCGTATCGCTGTTCGTGCTACACATGCTGCATACGAAGTTGCCAATGCTGCTAACAACGTTGCTGTTACTCTCGCCGCTGCTGCTCGTGCTGCTAATCTTTTTGCTACTGTTTCCGCTCTTGCTACCGATGCTGCGGCTACTGATGCTGCAACGTCTGCTAAAAGTGTCGCTGTTGCGGCTGCTGCTAGGGCTAATGCTATTAATGCTTGTACAGCTGCTAAAAAAATAGCCTGTTTTGCTTATGCTAGTCGCAGTGTCGCTGTTACGGCTATGACTGATGCCCATGATGCTAAGTTACGGGCTTTTGCTTTTGCTGAAGATGCTGTTGATGCTCAAGATGTTGCTGCTGCTGCTGCTACTGCTGCTGATGATGCTGCTGCTGCCGCTGCTGCTGCTGCTGAAGATGCTGCTGCTGCTGCGGCTGATGCTCTAGACACCTATGACGCTGCTGCTCTAGACACCTATGACGCTGCTGCTGCTGCTGCTGCTGAAGATGCTGCTGCCGCTGCTCTAGACACCTATGACGCGGCTGCTGCTGCTTTTGCTGAAGATACTGTTGATGCTGCTGCTGCTACTGCTGCTGCCGCTGCTGCTACTGCTGCTGCCACTGCTCTAGACACCTATGACGCTCCTGCTACTCCTGCTCTAGACACCTATGATGCTGCTGCTGCTGCTGCTGCCACTGCTCTAGACACCTATGACACTCCTGCTACTCCTGCTCTAGACACCTATGATGCTGCTGCTGCTGCTGCTGCTGCTGAAGATGCTGCTGCTGCTGCTGCACTAGTCATCTATGACGTGGCTGCTGCTCTAGACACTTATGACGCGGCTGCTGCTGCTGCTGCTGCTGAAGATGCTGCTGCTGCTGCTGCTCTAGACACCTATGACTGAAAACATAGTAGGCGTTATTTACAAACACTGCTGTTACCTATGCCTAAACTTAGTAGGTCTTATTTACAAACAAGAGAGCCACGTGGTGTTGTTTACAAACAAAGAGAGCCACGTGGTGTTGTTTACAAACAAAGATAGTCACGTGATGTTGTTGTGGTCTATCATGTCAATGAAGGGGTCGCGTGATCAAGGGGGCGCGGCC
The DNA here is from genome assembly GCA_947462335.1 of Harmothoe impar. Taxonomy (NCBI): domain Eukaryota; kingdom Metazoa; phylum Annelida; class Polychaeta; order Phyllodocida; family Polynoidae; genus Harmothoe; species Harmothoe impar. Next base: position 46,119,562 of record OX381708.1, read on the forward strand.
TATTATGCAAATGAGGGGGTCACGTGACCAAATGGCGACCTCTGATTGGCTGGTGATCAAGAGGGCGTGGCTTATTATGCAAATGAAAGGGTCACGTGATCAAGGGGGCGTGGCCTATTATGCAAATGAGGGGGTCACGTGACCAAATGGTGGCCTCTGATTGGCTGGTGATCAAGGGGGCGTAACCTATTACGTAATTATGCAAATGAGGGGGCGTGGCCTATTACGTAATTATGCAAATGAGGGGGTCACGTGACCAAATGGAGGCCTCTGATTGGCTGCAGGTCGATTGAGTAATAAACAGTACTTAACTATAGTCCCGTTCCGATACATACTATACTACTCACATGAGCCTGGTATCTAATATAGAGTCAGAGTCAGGCCATTGCTTTTGTTTTATCAGGCAAGTATGGTGTAACCTGGTGCATAGGTAAAATAAATACCTATTTATTCCCCAAGGTATATACCCTGGAAACAAATTCCCGTGAATTACCCCTGAATATTCCTGTGATATCACGGGATTTTGTGAGAAAATTTTCCAGCCATATCACGGGATTTAAAGGTGAGATAGAAAGATGTGGGTTCGAATCTCTAAGGGCCCCTGCTTCTGAATGTTTAGGACCCAGGTTTAGGACAATGTACAAAATGATCATGTGAACGTTATTCGATTTACCTAGTGTTTAATTTGCCTAATGTATTATTTTATTCAGAGTGTTGTATAGGGACTTGAATTTGATTCCCTCAGATTATGAGACATGAGCTCTATCGAGTGAGCTATGGAGACTGGTGTGAGATGGTGACTGCTATGGGACTCAAAATGGTTATGCAGGCTAGGGACCTTTAGCAAACCTGACGTAGCTCATAAAACGTAGATGTAACGTGTTTTTATATAGAACCAGCCCCTTCGGGGGCCGGGAGTGTGGGGTGAATAGGCCCATAGTCTATTCTCGGGCCTGAGTTTGTGGGTCTGAGAGACAGTGTATAGCCTATATATAGGCTATACCGGTAGGCCTATTCCACCCCCCCCCCCCCCCCCCCCCCACACACACACTCGATCGGGGGCTGGGATCGTGGTAGGGTGACATAATGACACGGCAAAGTATAGGCCCTACTCTTATTTTCCACCCCCCCCCCACGATTTCTACGAAAGTCCACCCCCCCGCCATCCCTGTTAAATAAGCTCTACAACCCCCCCCCCCCCCAACCTACACACACACACTTGCACACACGCCAACCTGAGACCGTGACCGAAGGCGGGAGCTTGACAGGGCGAGCGTCCCAACGCCCCAGATAATCCTTAGTTACATCACCATGGTCACGGCGTCCAGGCCGCAACCTCACTCTCCAAACAGATTCTATCGGAGGGGCTCGACTCAGAAGTTTAGACAGGCTTCTCTTGACAATTAGACAATGTCTTCATAAGCTATTAAAAGTAGAGGGTTAAATGTGTAGTTACTGTGTAATTTCGTTGTATATGATGCTTAACACGCTATAATCCCCTTATTTTGGTCCTACTTTAGATGCCAAAAAAATGGCGGACATTGCTAAAATTGGTTTCTTCTTGTTGTCATGCACAGTAGTTCTGTGGTCTGAGCGAGAGTAGGCCTATGTGTACTATTAATCATTTTTCTGTTAAATATTAATCGTTTTTTAGAATTACTTTGAAAGGTAGAACAATTGTAACAGGTGAGCCCCTCTAAATATTAATTGTAGTGAAAATGAAGAAAGAATCGAGTTAGCTTTGAATAAAACACATATTTTCATCTAGCCTCTTTTGGTTTATCTGTTCCCAGCGAGCCCTCAATGCTATTTGAATGGGGTGTTTCGCTGGTGCCAACTAATGCCGTTTTATATATAGGGGAACAATATAATGTATGTCCAGCTACCAACCTCAACTCTTATTGAGGGTGCTGGCATGATTATGTCATGTGGGTCTTACAATTGACAACTCTTGAGTGAAGACCCCAAAAGTCTCATTTCTACCCACCCCTTACCTGCATGTGAAAACACCTTTCTTTACATTGTATTGCTCAGTTGATAAGGCCAAATGCAAAAAAAAAGGTGTTTCAGGTTACCTGACCCTACCTAGCAAAACAGGGCAGACCCTTGAAATTTTTATCCAATTTTGAAAAAAGGTAATCTATAGGTCATTTTGAGGCTATTTCAGAGTAAATTTTATAGTTCATGAGTCGACGCCGTTGTTGGAGAGTCACCACTGAAGTTTGCAAGTCAATTTTTGGGTAATTTTCAGGCCAAAGTAAAAGGACCTATTAAATCCGACCTACCTAGCCTAGATTTTCAGACCATGTAACCTGGAACACACCTTTGTTTTGGCCTAAGACTGATTCCCAGCTTGGTGCTCCCAGTGCTGTCCGTCTGTCTGTATGTCCCCCCCCCCCCCCCCCTTATATCGCACCACCTTTAGCGGAAGTGTAACCGGAAGATCGTGGTGCAAAATAACAGTGTGCATGCTTGTTGGATCCTTCCGCGCCGCCAGGTGGCAGTGTGCTTTTTGTTTCCGGCGGAAGTGGCAGTAGTTGAGTGAGAATGAGGCAGGGAGCCAAAGAGTCTCTAATTTCCCGCTGTGGCTGCATGTGGCTGTACACATCCTGATTGTCACCATCCCAGCACTCAGGGGGGCAGCCCTCAGAAAGGGAGCGGCCGGCAGTGAGTCGAGAGGCTTGTTGTTGGCAAGCATATGGCTCTTTACTGGGCTCTCTCCTCACTCCTCTCCCTCCGCCCTTATTTGATTACGTCCTACACAAACTGGCTGCGCGCTTCACCGCCTCGGCAAATTTGATATCAAACGCCGTTCGCACATCTGAGTCAAAACAGCAAAGCCGCTTTGAAGCAGGGACGCGCCTAATTGGGCGGCGGCGCTGTGTTCCCGGTGCGTTTTCCCGCGTCCGACTCAATCAGACACTGGCCACAAAAGTCGTCTGCTCGCTTGGTTCCATTACAGGCCGGCAGGGGGCGGCAGCGGCGGTGGCGCTGAGAGGGGCGGCGCTAAATGCGGCTCCATAGCTTATTGATGGTGGCGGGCGGCCGCCGGGCGGCGCTTCAAAGGGCGGCCTTCCGGGATCGATGTCCACACCGGATGTGGACTGCCCCCACCGGAAGTACCCCGCCCCCGGGCCGGCAGTATTAGCTGCCCCGACCCCCGCCGCCCTGAGAGCGGCGCCACCTGAAATCCGCAGGTCGGAAAAGTTTTGAAATCAAACGCCTCGCGGCGACGGACGCCGCGGACACAAAAATGCGCTTCTGGGATGCCGGCCCCTTCCTGCTGACATAATCGGAGCGCGTCCGACGTCGCCGCTTGAAAGGCGGGCAACTTTGATCTGGCGATCGAAGCGCCGCCTAGGGGGGTAGCGGGCTGAATCGGCCGTATGGCGGGCATTGATTGGTGGCTGATATATTAGCTGGCTGCACTCTGGGCCTCTCTGGTGAACAAGCCCCGACGGTGGATCAATCCATGTGGATCTTCAGTCACCGATACCGGCACTTATAATAGACACTCACCACACGCCCCTCCCCCTCAGCCCTCTCAGAAACCACCAACAAGGAACACACTACCCCTCTCTTCACTGAAATATCATCATGCCTATTGCATGTCCAGTCACATAGATTTAAGAAGCATTAAATCACGACAAGAGTTAATTATAAGGCATTAAAGGGCACATAAAGAATGAGTATATGAATGACTGTAAGAATAAGCTCATATGATATCTGATAAAATAATATTTGTATATTATCTAGATAATGGACATCCTCCATGTCTCTGGTCATATTTACCATAGGCATCTGTGTCAACCGACCGAAAAGAACAGCTATACTGTAATGATCATAATGTCTATGGATATATGCTAAACCACACGTTAACAACCAGTATTTCCCTTGCAGAAACACCAATGGCGCCTCCCTTTGATTCTCTTTACAATACAGATACCGAAACACACTCCCCACTCCTAACTAACCAGACACTTTCTGACAAATAAAGAAACTCCCAAACTGGTAGAAGCAGACGACAAACGGATAAACAAAGTCGGGAATTGGCCGATTCCCGCCAGATGCCTGCCGCAGCTGACCCCTACCGGCAGAAGCAAACATCACCCCAAGGATAAGGCGGCACGGAATGAGCCCGGCTTCCTTTGTAGCTGGACATTACCAGGAGGCTATGGCCGCGCTGTATCGACTGTTTACATGTCAGCTTTCCACACTCTCGCTCTCACGTGACCCTTCTCACGTGAACTCCCGAGATTTCACTTGACGGAGCGGAAGTAACGCGTGACCCCGGGGTGCCTCTGACGTCACCTCGGTGAACCCCGCGTCATAACGCGTGAGGTTGGATGGCCGTCATGAGGGGAGAATGGGGAGAGGAGGGCAAAGAGGAAAATGTCCGAGCTCAGCCCAACTTGAATTGACATAGTCGGTTGATTTGTTTGCATCATGGTTTTAATGCTATTCCCATGGCATGATTATCTTAGCTTGAACCCAAAGTAAACTATTCTGCGCAGGTTCGCAAAAAAAATGAAATGAGATGTACGCCATGCCCATTGAAGTACATATTGTAGAGAACAACGTTATGGAGTAGCGCCCAGGGAAATACTCATCTTACCTACAGAAGAAGAATTATTGGGAAGAGTATCTATAGGGAAATGTTTGCCCTACAGCAGTAGTATAGGGAAATGTTTGCAATATCAACAGAAGTAGTATAGGGAAATGTTGGCCATATCAACAGAAGTAGTATAGGGAAATGTTGGCCATATCTACAGAAGTAGTATAGGGAAATGTTGGCCATATCTACAGAAGTAGTATAGGGAAATGTTGGCCATATCTACAGAAGTAGTATAGGGAAATGTTGGCCATATCTACAGATGTAGTATAGGGAAATGCTGGCCATATCTACAGATGTAGTATAGGGAAGTGTTGGCTATATCTACAGAAGTAGTATAGGGAAACGTTGGCCATATCTACAGAAGTAGTATAGGGAAATGTTGGCCATACCCACAGAAGTAGTATAGGGTGATGTTGGCCATACCCACAGAAGTAGTATAGGGGAATGTTGACCATATCCACAGAAGTAGTATAGGGAGATGTTGGCCATACCTATACAGAGGTAGTATAGGGAAATATTTGCCATAGGGCACCTACGTCTTTTTCACCGGTTCTAACTAAAAATACCCACATCATGAATTTGTTGTCTACATAATATAGGAAATGTACTTTTTCATGCGAAGTAAGGCTCATATGGTAATTTGAGCTGTAACAAAAAAAATTGTGATAACCTGACGCCAATAGTCCCTAATGGGAAGGAGATTTCCCATACCATCACCATAAAGAAATGATTGTACTTCGACTAAGTAGTATAGGGAAATCTGGCATTGGCTCTGTGCAGTATAAGAAAACGTGCGTGAGTAGTATGTGGAAACAGCGTCCTGGCCCAGAGTAGAGTTGAATGGCAATATCTAGAGCAAAATGATTTAGGTTCAGAATATATCATCAGATATAATGCAATGAAAATGTGGTATATTGATTTATTCAATGTAGACATATACCAGGTAGGCATTTAAAAACAATGCGTTTAGAACATGTATATACACATTAGTAGGAAAATACATGTTCCCTCTGTATAAAGTTTGCAGGAATCTGTCCATATGTGTATTACAGAATTGGCTGAAGTATATCAGACCTGACTGGCCCTTGAACGCTGCATACACACAGTAACTGCTGAACTTGGACGTGAGAGCAGAGGAGGGTGACAAAGATTGAGGGAGTGGCGGTGTCTGTGACTGAGGTGCTTTCATACAGTGATATTTGTACGTGGCCTCCCCCTCCGGTGCCAGGCAATTGTGCTCAGGAAGTGGTGGCATTCGTTTTGAGAGGCAGACAAAGCCGCCCGCCCGAGAAGCTCCTTCACGAGACACCCACCAGAGGGCACCCCTTCATGAGACGCTGACAAGCAGACGACAGGGAGGCAAAGAGACGCTGCCCACGACATTATCACCCCGGCCATTTGAGAAAGACGCCGTGGTCGGCCACAGCCCGGAGGGACAGTTGTCATTTCACCCAGCCGGACGAGGACCACAATGCCCCGCGCGCAGCAGCGGACGCGGAGGTGTCGTCTGCTCTGCGTGTGGGATTGTCTCGTGGCGTTTCCCGCCCAAAATAAGCTCACCATTAACTCAGCCCCTCTGCCTCCTTCCTGCACCGATCGAAAGGGGCGACAGTTGCCGTGACATTTGCACAGAGGCGGCGGGGCCACTCAATAAGTCCAGAATGTCGGCTGCTTCCCCTATCACTTACACCCAGTCTCCCGGCGCAAAACTCTGGCGGTACATTACCACTGGGTGGTGGGTGATGGGCAAAAGAGCGGGAGGGTGGGAGGGTATATAGGAGATGCCGCCGAAGGCTCACACAAGGACTAGATATGGCGGCAATACCCCCCCCCCCGACCCCACTCCTCCTACCTCCCACCAACTCCCCGCCCTAGCAACCCACGTCTTTGCTTTCACTCTCTGACAAAGATGCCTGGGAAAGGACGGCTCGCCAGGATGCTGAGCAGCACATCTAAATGGTGTGACACGACCAAAGTGCGCATCGACTGGAAAGGACAGAGAGATGACGGCAAAGAAACGCGCGTCTGATGTGAGGCGGCTGAGAGACGCCGCTCCCCGCTAGGCGGCGTTATTGACCATGCCAGCCTCGCTTTCATAATTAGGCACCACTTAATGGTCTCGGCGCGGAGACAGACGTGAAATGTCAAAAACCCTGGCAGAAAGAGCAGTGTGGGCGCTACCAGAGGCGTCAAGTAAAATACCACCGCCTTGTATTTAGCGCGACACTCTTAATCTCGGTCGTGAGAAAAATCCGCCAGTGTGTGAAAATAGCATTGATGTAGACTCCTCCTGGGCTGCTGCCACCTTCCTATCAGTGCATATACCGCTGACAGGATCATGCCATGTTGCTTACTCAGTGGATCCCTAATTCCAATGGTGCATAAGAAAATGTTGCTCTCTTGTGGAGGTCCATATGTGTATATAACACTAGAGATCAATGACATTTGCAGATATATTACTATTGTATATTCACTTAGTATAAGATTTAGCATGCGTTATTTGTTCTGATACTATAATAATTTTTGGTTGATTAAAGCGTATGCACATCTCATTTACATAGAAATTGAATATATTATTTACAAGTAGTCGGTGTCATGCATGTATATTTGTTCATCCCTTTTCAATATTGGGATAAGTGCCATATACATTCCGAATCTGAATTTATCTGGTAAGAAGTACATGTAAATCTTCTAAATAACTAAGTATATATTCAATCAAGAAGTGCGTTTATTTCATTTGTCAGCCGGCGGGCCCTTCCAAGCGTAGTATTGACTGTTGACAGATGGAAATCTGACTATTTAGGCCAACATTTGGTGTTTCTTAATTAACCAAACTAGCCAAATTACATTTGGACAATTGTTGACAACTAATAAGTGTGTTTGATTCTGACTTTTGAGATGAATTTTTATTCAACGTTCCACTAACAATGGCAAAAAGATATCATAATTTAGGAATTGATGTTGATGGAAGGAGAAAGTGATCTCATCAAATGAATAGTTTATTCAAATGACAGACTATATGAATGATGCTTTTGTATAATCTTTTATCATAGATATGAATCATAGATATGAATCACCTATCACTATGACAAGATGGTATTTTGGGCTTGGTATTTTGGTTCATTTTTGGGAATAGAAATTTTGATTCCACCAGATGCAAGGGATGCAAAGGTGTGACCCTGTAAATGTTTGTGCTGATGAGTCAAGTGGAATCTACGATTGAAACTCGGACCATCATGCAACTACACATAATATATATATACTGTCGGTGTAACTGTTAAAGTGATTATTTATATCACCTGCATTCTCCTGTACATGACATGCCCGACGCATGATAGCACACGGCGAGGGCGGAGGGTTGGCGCTACTCTGATCTTTGAGCATCGTGGTCTGGAAAGGGGAAAAATGTAGAAGTAAATTTCCGGGCTAGCAGAACACGTGACTGGGGGCCATGTTCTTCCCACGGTCGGCAGTGCCCGTATGTTGCAGCCACCTAGTGGCAATAGATCGGGGAGGGGGCAGAGGGGGGTATTGGCCCCCTGGCGGCAGATGTGGCATCGTCGGGTGCGCGCGCAACCTCGGAAGTTCTGGCAATCAAAGGGTGGAAAGTGGGGGAGCTTTTGTCGCCACTCGAAATCAATTAGACAAATTTGATAATGATCTCGGGGGATGAAAGCTACAATTAGCGCCCAACTGAGAGCCTACAAGCAACGCAGCGCGCCGGGGCTGAGCATTAAACGGCGTTTTTAAGCCACTTTCTTCTGTGACATTAAGCTCCAGGGTGAAGGAAAGTCTCCAGAGTGCGAAATGCGACAAGAGGCCAGCGAGGAGCCTGCGGCCGTTTGACTGTGTGGGGGCGAAAGAAAGGGTGAGAGGGGAAGGTTCAAGGGTGTGTGAGGGGAGGAAGAAAGGGGGATGGAGAGGGTTAAAGAGAGCATTGAGAGAGTGCAGATTAGGACTTAAACCTCACTCACCCATTTGAATAATGTTGAGTATGTACATCTATTACTATATGGAGACTTATAGCAGAGTAGATTGAACTTCTTCATAGGATGATCAGTCTAGTCTACTTGAGAAGCATATTTCAATCCGATAGCAATGATTACTAATTATTCCTCAACTGGCAACATTGGTTTTGGATACACAAATTGTTAAATGATATTGAAATTCTGTAGGTGATTGTGCCATTTTGTATGTGGTAGATATATTGAATATCGTCTAACTGCATTACCCTAAAAATTTACCCAGTGGAGTTCAGCTATAAGAAGCATTTGGTTAGCATTTACATTGTGCACAGGTCACCATCACACCTTTCCAGTCGGCAGCTTTGCAAATTAATTTAGGCTGCTAGTTCCAATGAGCTCTAATCCCAAGATCATTAGCACAAACAAGCTCGAGGCTGGTGCGGATACGAGAACAATCAATGAAATGTGATCACAATGGCGTTGTGCCAGCTTAGCGGCGGCTGACCAAACCACGTGCTGTGCGATCAGGGCCCAAGCCCCCTATCGACCTCCTTCTGATTCGCGCCAAATGGCCGCTTGAAATCTAATCCCGCAGACGACATTTCGTAGACGTGGCAGACGACAAATTCCAGGTGTTGTCGCGCGCGCAGTATCCCCTATTGTTTTCCATGGGAGAACGGCACTGAGACACAGCCGCGGTCAGGTCGATTACGGAGCTGACAATAAGATCTTGCACTGGCCTGAGGTTGCCAGAGAGCTCAAAGATCCGGTCGGTCGATCAAGTGGACGCTTTTATGTAGCCTACCGCAGTTATGTTTGGCCTCGATCTTTTGGTTTCCCGCCAAAAGATGAAAGGTAAGGCAGGAGCCGTGCAGGGACTGAGATCACCTGTTCCTGGTGCCGAGTCTCGTGGGGTCACGCGCTCAGACGTGATTTCGCGTGCGCCGCAAGTTTTCAGTCAAAGTCTACCGATTACCTCCTAACATCAGAGAAACCCCAACTCCACTTCCATGCCTTTCTATCCTCTTAGTCTCAAAAAGCTCCCGTCCTTGAATTTAATGCACTGCAATTAGAAAAGACAAAGGAAAATCTGCAATGCAAGCAGTTTACGCTTGTATATTCACCTGTGGGTAACTATGGCACTGTATTGTCCAATCTTTTTGTAAGCTAACCCTTTAAGGACGGCTGTCGCTAAAATATGACATTTGTAAGCAGATGACAGCAACTCGCCAGTGCTGCATTGGTGCATCAAACTGACCATTCGGAGGTGTCTCAACCCCGTAGGGTCAGCATGATGATTTGATGCAGCACTGGCGAGTTACTCACCAAGGCCGCATTCATATGCATCATGGCGACGAAGGCATGATGCATTAATGCACTATGTTGTCCTCAAAGAGTTAAAGAATGTATTCATCAACATTACTACCTTCTTCTCATGTATCCATAGTGCTCTTCAAAAATGTCTTATCAAAATTCCATATAGTCTTGGAGTTTTGGTCCTGGTAAGAAAAGTCCCAATTCTACCCATTTTTAGAAGAAAAAAACTCAGGGTTACAAGTCCATGTGTCATATCATAGGTACTACGTGTGTTATGTCTTGATGTAAAGAGGCTCAGAATATGGATAACACAGAGAAAAGTAGAATCACAGTGACTCCTAAATGGGAGTATGGACTCGATCACTGAGGTAACTCTCTCCATCACTCTAAAGTGCCTCCCAATCATTAAGAAATCAAACATCGTTATTATCAAGTCCTGCTAATGTTAGGGAGTCACTTTAGAGTCCTAGGGAGATTTACCTCAGTGATCAAGTCGGGAGTCACCGTGATTCTACTTCTTTCCTCAGTAAAAGATCTGTGGGAAGTAACACAACTTAAAGTATTCAAGGATGTGTCAAAATTAGAATTACCCCTAGCAATTTAATCTTGAGGTGAACAGCTAAGATTGACATAGGGCTTGTCAAGTATGATAATTGTTCCTTATGACAGTTTACAGGTAGTGCCACTGGTGGTTAAAGTGGGTAAATCACTAAAATGATCTGGTATTGGCGGCCATTAAGGGCATATGGACCATTCTTTTCAGACTTGCAACAATATTTCACTGAAAGCTCTTGTCATGACCTTTCCATCATATATGGCTGCAAAGATATTTCGTATTTCCTTATGGGTGAAATGATTTAGTTATAAGATCAGTATTTTCAAAGTATTCCTATCTTGTATGTCATAAGCTTGTTGGAATACGTGTGTAGGTAGCATGCCGATAATGATAAATTAAAATGGGATGGGAAGTCAGGGGGTATCCATGATTTTTGAATTGATTTAGGGGGCGTTCTTTTGTAAATTAAAATCCCTCAAAAGTGTTTAAATACATGAAGTAATGTGGAACGGGTGGAAGAATGAGGGACACGAGTGGGCGGCGAGGAGAACAGCAGGGGAAGGGCATGAAAGGGTAGAGTGGGAAAGGAAAGATGCTGAGGAAGTGTCATTTCCATGATACTAACACCCCTTTGATCAGTCGACAGGGCTACCTAATGCCTTACACCTGTCAGGTATGATACCACCAAGGTGTCATACAAGTACAGTACACCTGTGTCTTCCTATATACCTCTGACCACTCACACACATTTGACCTGCTGTGTGACACCAGTCTGGCTGTCAGTGTCACCTGTCCACTGTCACACACAGAGGGCTACCACCTGTACTGGTGTCCACGCGGAACTGGCCTCGTTATGTCAGACTACGTGCCAGGTGCGCCATCAGGTGAGGACATCAAAGGGCTGAGGACTTACTGAGGCATGCCAGGTACTGCATAATGGGAGGACTGCAGGATGTCGGGCATTTAGTCCATGGGCGCATGGGCATCAACTGCATGACTAGATCTATGTGTGCTCGAAGTGCAGTGTGACTTATGGAGAATGTACATGTATTTATCATTAGGCCCCACTCTCGTTGAGAGACGAAATACATGATTGCGGACTTGAAGTCAATAAATAAGCTACCAAACTCCTCCTCCTCCTCCTCCTTCTCCTCCTCGCATTTCCCCTACTATGACAATACTAGATTGCGTTTTCTGACAACAGTAGTTTTCATCTCGCTTGTCTAAAACTAAGCTTTCACTAAGTTTGCTCAAACCACATGCATCAGCATTACAATTTACTTGTCTGACTACTGGTACTGGATCAGCCCTGCTGTTTGATATTTATGTACAATACAACTATGGAGTCAAGAGGTCAACTGTCGCCAGAAGGAAGTAGACCTATACATGCAATGAAGACAGATCCCAGTGAACACAAAATTCAGTTCAATATCGAATCAACGTTGAATATATTTGTCAACGTTGATTCAATGTTCTGTGCCCACTGGGATGTAGCCAGTTCACGCCCGTGATCCGCATAGATATGCTCAATATCCTGTCATCTTGATATCAACATTGATATATTGGCAAAAGGCAGCATTTTCGTAAATTAACGTTGCTGAAAGGGATGATGGACATGCTATCCAATGACTGAGGAGGATAGCAGAGGATATATGGGTTTAATGCATGAATGAGTGGATATCAACCACAGTAACGGATAGCTTAGGCTATGGGTGGCTACGCTGCTGGGAGGGGGTGGGGCTGGGCGGGTAGGGGGGTAGGGGGGGGGGGGGGCTGGGGGGGCTAGAGAGATGAGGCTAAGGGTGGTGTGATGAGCGGAGACCAGTTGTCACTGTTCCCACGTAGCCGCAGCCCAGCTAAAGGGTCACTTGATCCGACTGTCAACGCGGCCATAGCGCTCCTGATCTAACACGTACGTCTTTAATGTTGTCATCCCTCCTACCCCCGACCTTCTACTCTTCTTCTTCTCCCCCTCCCTCCACTCTCCACCCACCTCTCTAGGTACACCCATTATCCCCTTCCTGCCTGTCTGCCTGCGCCAAGGGTCTGCTGGGAGAGCTATCTGTAATCCTCCTCTTCTGACGCTAGAGGACGCTGCTGCGCTGTGTCCGGTGGGGAACGCTGATTGGTCGACAGGCCTTTTAGGCCGTCACCAAGGCGACGCCATCCGGGCAGGCAGTGCCTACTTGGTGGCCGACGTCGGAGAAGGTGGGAGGAGCGTGCCCAACAGGCTTCCGGTGTCAAGCACTTGTTGGAGCCACTTAGTTCTGACGTCAGACTTGAGGGGGCGCTGGTGTAGCCCTGCGCCAGGTCCCGCTCAATACGCGGCCATTGGACACTGAGCACTGTCTCAGCCCCTTCCCAGCACCGCCTAACTCATTGCTTTACTTGCCAATGTCTTACCTAGATACAATCTATGAAGTCTGAATCCCAGAACAAACTATTGGGCCATGTTGGCTGGACCATATTGGGACATATTGTGAAATTGTCGTGTGCAAATGGTGTCCGCAGACACTTTTATATGTGTACCTACTTTCAGACCACACCGGGCAGGCCAGCGACTGGGATCCTGACGGATCACGCGATGCCAAACAAGAGTCGATGGTCATACGTCGCCAGCCTGACAGGCGTGCATGATCCGGCCATTTGTTCTAAGAGACAGGTAAAAGCAAGCCCCCTTGGACACTGACAGAAGAATAGCTAAGAATGTTGATCTCAACCTTCGGCTCCGACATTTGCTTTCCTTCTTGTATGGCAGTTTGTCATTCATGTAGACCTTACCTTCTGCCGGCTCTGTGTATTTGAACTATGTTCCTGATGCAAGAAATCATACGCAGTCATGCCATGGCATCTTAAGGCCGTTGAGAGAAGTGGTTTTATTTATCTATTTCGTTTTTCTGAAAGTGGGTCCGACATGGAAACTTGGTGAAGGCGAACAGTATTTGGAGAGAGATACAGCAAAAAGTGATGTCTTGTCGATCTTAGAAGGAGTCGGATGTTTTACGTCTTAGAACAAATAGATCATGCATCAGTTAGTTATAAGAATACGTTTCTTTAATGATAAGAAAAGCGTCTCTTTGATAAATGGAGGCCATTTGAATAAATAAACAATGCACAGTCATGCATACCATGGCAAGCAGTATATGTCATATCAATGCATTTGCAGAGCAATGTGAGCATTACTGTCACCGAAATCGCCTGATTCTGAAAGTCAGGCAGGCCCAGAGGTATAGGTAGTGTTGTCGATAGTGATGCTCATATTTTTCTGTGGTTAGGCAATAGACGCATAGGCAAGCATAATCATGTGGATGAAGTGTGAACTTCTATTCCATTCTATTCCTCAGCAAGAGCCAGTCCACAGTGTCTGCGAAATGTCAGTTTAAATAGATAGACCTATGTTAAGGTGGCTAGACGCAAAAGCCTTAAACCCGCTATCAATTTTCATCAACTTTTCACCATAATAGCATGTACATTTGAGGAAATACGAGAGTCTGGAGTAATTATTTTCAAGCTTTTCAAGCGATAGGTCTCTTGTCGTATACCTACATAGAACAGCATTACAAAGTAGCTAAATGTGCATAGGAATATAGAGTTATGTCCAGTGGATCCGCCATTTTAAATTTCGCTGGTTGAGGTAAAACCAACTGATAAGACATACCACTTCGGGCACAAATAGGGTACAAACAGCTTTTAACAGTCTTATCAGCTCTTATCAGTTGTTGTCACCGTAACCAGCGCACCTCCCCCTAGATCCCCATATAACTCTGGCCTTGATGTTCTCCCTCTAGCTTATCTATTTTGAACTGCCCATCAACATTTTACCCACCTGCTCCTACCATGCGCCAATCTAAGATAGATGTCCCTTGGTGTCGTTTCGTTGAACTACAATGGCAGCTAGCCACCTTAATTCATTAGCACCAAAAAAAGATAGGCCATAAAATATCTTGTGAGAGTAGCCAGTATTTCAATGATTTGTCTGTCCCGATATTTCCTATTACTGCAGTGCCTTGATGCAAAAAGAATTGTCAAGAAAATAAAACCCCTCTATTATCTTCTTTGTCGAACAAGGCAATTCCATTTCCCGCACATGTCCCATCGCCTTTTATTTGTGTGTTCCGAAAGTGAGAAAGCTGCATAAAGAAATTCTGAGATATTGATCCAAAGAAAATAGCTTGGCAAGAGAATGCAAGCCTACATGATCTATGCTGTTTCAAACTATTTCACGCTAATTAATAAAGAATAGATTATGGTTTAAACCAATACATAGTATTAATAAATATAGATCCCAATGCTTCACCCGTTTCTTGACAAGCAGGCAGAAGAAGCCGACGATTTGAAGACAAACAAAGATTGCATCATTTCATGTATTGATGCGATTGCTTACATTTTGGTTTTATTAGCTTAAGCATACCGTTAAGTGAGTTTACAGTGTATAAACTAGCTCTATGTAATTTCAAATAGCAGTGTTTCTATATACATTTGTACTAGAAAAGGCAACATTCGAGTTGATATCATCATTGAACCTACAATACTTTTAAGCACGTTTCTAGCGACCCATCATTGAATCCCTCCCTGGAGATGGAGCTAGATGGGAGGGGTGGGGTGTTGATGCCATCACGCACAAGTTATCTTGTCTATTTGTCAGTCCCTGACGCATGGTGGCGCTGCCAACTGTCAATACGTCAATTACACACAGTTCGACAATCACATCAAAACGCGCGCAGCCGGCGTGAGTTTCCGGTGCACAACTTCCGGCAGGGTCGATGAAGCTGTCTGACGTCGAACCACACTCACAAGTGTTGAGTTTGTACCCAAACAAGTTGTTCAGATTCGGGTGGCTTAAACGTGAATTCCATGCTCTAACTTTGAAAGGGAAATCTCCTGGGCCTTTTATAAGGTGTTATAAGACAGTAATGAATGCAAATAATCTAAAGTGGATCTTCCTTCAAACTTAATATTGACATAATGAAAGAAAAGGGTGTTTTGGGTTGTAAATGTGGTGTGAAAACCTAGGCTAGGCAGAGATGATCTTTTTTAAACTTTTATTTAGGCCTTAAAAGTAGTCAGCAATTGACTCGCGGACCATGGCATTGACCCATGAAGCATCAAATCGACTGTGAAATAACTCCCAAAATGGCCTTAATTAATAGTGTTCTTCTTTGCATCAAAATTGGAAAATAAAGAGAGTCGATCATGAGATTCTGCCAAGGGAGGTCTCCCCTGAAACACCTTTCCGTTTTGGCTTTGTGAAGGCCAATTCAGATTCCACCAGGCATATTAATGAAGATTTGTACCCGATGGTTCCCAACGGTGTTAGGCTGCACATCTGTTTGCATATGGACCATGCGACACAATGTGTAACGCTTAAATCAGATCAGGTGGAATCAAGTCTTAATGGGATCTTAATACCTAGTTCATTGTGAACAGCCATACATACTGGATAGCCTGTGCAAAGGTGCACGGATCCTTGGTTTCCCTATATTTCAAGTTTGAGTTAAGAAGAGAACATGCATGGCTGGGCAATTCTCATCACCATGTGGAGACAATTTGTCTTAATCCACTATATATGTGTATACATATACATAATTCGTTTCGGCAAGGAATTCAGAGAGCATTTGATATCGAACTGGTGAGTTTGACAAGTTTACTTAACAGTCAGTCTTGGCTATTGAACACTGGCAACAAAATGACGTTGTATTGGTGACAAAGCTACGACTGCACTGAATTAATCATCGGATCGCGGCTACGGGTTTGCCTCCATCCGGCAACAATGGTCAGCCATTGATCCAGTGGCAAACTTTGGCTCGGTGCAATTCGATATCTTCATAGTAGCGACACTGGTAGTCATAAATGAGTATTTTGTTAAAGTCCTATGCTCATAAAACATTGTCTTTATCCTTTATCCTTGAAGTTAATTTACCAAAATTGTGGGTTCGAATGTGCAACCGATGGCGCCAGATATGTTTTGAAGTTTGCAGGGGAGTGGAAAAAATTAATTGATGAATTGAGCAAAACTGTTGTATTGGCTTGACAACACAGAGAAGGTACATTGGAAGAGGAAAAAGCAGAGGACAAAAAACGTACCTTAATGTTAAAAGAGGTATATCGAAGACGATACATATATGTAAGTGCCAAGGCGGAAAAGAAAACTCTGGGGACCTAACTTCAAACAAAGAGGGCAAAAAGTGCAGCTACCTGGAGTTGGCATCGGAGCGCACGTCGTCTTCTTTTGCGTGTGATTTTACCGTTTTAAAATGAAGAATGTCGAAAGTGGAGGCCCCGGCTGCCAAGCCATCCACTTACACTTGTCCCAGTCAATGGAGGAGGTTTTTATCAAAGGGAGCGACTTCAATATTATATGTATGCGGGCGGAGGCTACTCTCTATCCAGGTATGAGGTTTTAATGTGGCTTTGCGTGTGTACATCATTGATTAAGTGACAGGTATTGAAAGGTGTTACAAAAACAAATATCATCACATTTACAAGGAATGACTCATTTCAAACGTTGCCACTATCCAGCTCCTCAGTGCCTTGAATCAGCGTTGATATATGGTTGATAACTGGGGATCAACCACTTTTCAACATTGATTCAACGTTGGACTGATTTTCCTGCCCACTGAGAGTAAATATTTCATCATTAAGTTAATGTGTATGTAGGAATAGGATGGGGCACACACCTGGATATTAGTAAGCCGGTACCAATCAAGTAGTATACCTGTTACAAGATGCTGATCAACCAAACAATGAAATAGTTATCTAATAAAGTAGAAACCTCTCCATGGGCAACCTACGCAACAGTTTGTACATTGGCATCTGCACCACAACCCTCAAATTAAAGCTCTCCCACCCACTTCTCCCCAACCACCGCTCCCTCCACCCATCCCTCGGCGGCGGCTAGTACAGCCAACCTCGTACTGCCTCCGTTGTGTGAGATGTGGCCAAAGAACCAATTTGGCAGTTCGTCAAACGTCCAGGCGTCGACGCGCGCCACGCTACCACCTGACAATGGGGCAGTGTTTGTCGATGACACGCCGGGAGGCCCTTTGACACTGCCGGGGAGGGTTTGGTGGGAGGTGGGGCAGGGGGCTGGTGTGTACCCTACTCCTTGGTGGTGATCAATTGTGCCTCCGTATTGAGCAGAACGCAACCCTTGAACTGGCGGCTTGAAAGCAGGCTTCTTGGCATGCCCGATGTCAGCGGCATATGATAATTCCTCTCGCTCCACAGGAGAAATTCATGCCTTTTGCCCCTGCCTCTGCCCCTGTTTGCTTTTCTTCCTGGCCGCGCACTAAAAGCATGGGTCGGATCCTTGCCAAGTGAAGCATATACTACTCCTTTCAGGTCCAACAGCATCAAGCTGGACGATGTAGAGCAGCCTAGAAGACACTGGCTTTCATTTGTGCATTAGGCAAAGCCGCAGACATAAACCATAGTCTTACAAAGCTGAACTGTTAAGTGGGAATCTGCGGTCTCCTGTGCAATGCTTCCTGGTGAGGCCATACATGTCGAGTTATCGTGACCTTTCATGGGAGTATTGTATACATTGTATTGGGACAATGCCCTTGATTCCATGAAAGGCAGCTTCTTTTGCATGGCAAACACGAAGAACAGTCACGACTTTGGGAGATCTGTGGTATTCATATATTCTGTTTGTGGTAGCAGATATCAGGATAAATCGGAAGGAACTTGTTCCCGCAGCCACCAAGTGTATACCCGGGCACATACAACCCTCGCGACATGTTGGTTCTGCTCTCTGAATGCAGCTCTGAGCATATCATGGTGTGTGATCTCGTGAGCAGGACAGAGCTAAAAGGTGGCTACGCAATTCGAGGAACCAGACTTATCATTATATACAATGTTGACTTATTTATGCTATGTATATAATGTTAGCTATACATATCGGTACGGGAGACAATCGTATAGGAAGACACAGAAGGGTACGTATCTCACAGACACTTTCACCCCTCCCCTCTGCCTCCTGAATTCCCCTGGTTGAATACATCCCTCAGCCCCCTCCCCCCTCCCCCGACACACACGTCCCCTCAGTGGGCATTCCTTCAGCTGACCTCCACCAGGGGGCAGTGTCAATAATATGAAAAGACACCGCACCCCTAAGTAGGCGTCGTGACGTCACCGTTGTTCCGGCGTCTCCTCATGACGTCACTACCGGTCCACCCTGCCCCGGCGGCTTGCAGATATTTCATGGCGCGGATCACGTGTTCGCATGCGTCGCGTCGATTTGCGCAGAGGCGCGGCGCACCGCAATGTGGTCCTTTTCACAAAGGCCCCCACCAACAGATCACCGCTAAGCGGGATGCCCTCCACCCTCCGTCCTCCCCCCGTCCCCGTCCCCCCGTCCCTAAGGCCAGCCATCCCGGCAGCGTGCCCTCTTGGCGGGCTCCTCTTGTCGCCATGCGATCCACCAATTTGTTAGCTCGTCTCCGTGCCATAAGTCCATGCCGAGCCTCCATCCGTCCTTCCAGGACAACCCTCGCGCCTCCTTCCCCTGCACACCACCCCTAGTGTTTTCTTCAACCCCCCACCTCGGGCCCTTTCTCCCCACGCCTGCGGTGAATGGTGTTATGTGAACGCGCGCGGTGTCCACACCTGCGGGCCCCGCGCCGGTTAACCCTCCAAGGGCCGCATGCTGCTTTAATGTGTTATGCCCTTGGTCGGCATGAGACATAAATGCACCCCAGGCCAGTCTGAACGGCAAGACTGGATTCATGTATCACACCTACCATTTGACCATATAATCGCCGTAGTATCGGTATGATGCATGCATGCAGCACTGGCGAGTTGCTCGTCACGACTGCACTCATGCATCATCACAACCAAGGGCACAGCGCATTAAAGCACTATGCGGGCCTTTAAGGGTTAAGCGTTGGCATATCAATTATGAGCAGCTCGGGCGGGCCCGGTGGCCGAGCTGCTCATCGTCAGCCGTGTCAGCACGCTCCCCGAGCTGCTCCCGCCTGCCGCAGGGTCAACGCCTCCTCCTCCTCAGGGAGGAACTGCTCCTCTACCTCTTCTGTTTTCTTAGGACTTTCCCTGCTAGGTTATACATGGGAGTCAGCCAATAACCCCCGTTCTATCTTCATCCTACATATAGGGGTGGTTTCCTGTTTTAGGCCTCGCCCTATCATACCATACTCACCATTTACCACATCATACAGTAACACTTGTTTCCATCTACATCCAATAAAGGTCCACACCTGGACAGATCGTCAGGAATATACAAAATGCGTGGTGTGATAATCATCCATGGTGTCACACACTATCAGATA
Organism: Harmothoe impar; assembly: GCA_947462335.1. Taxonomy (NCBI): domain Eukaryota; kingdom Metazoa; phylum Annelida; class Polychaeta; order Phyllodocida; family Polynoidae; genus Harmothoe; species Harmothoe impar. The sequence continues at coordinate 46,139,302 of OX381708.1, forward strand.
ACAGATCATGTATTTCTCTAGTCGATATGCAATAGAAAACTAGTTTTACTTGGCAAGCTTAAATAGCTTGCCCTAAGGCTCGCCCCTTCTTCTTTTCTCTGCATTATACTATCTATCATTTAGCTCTGTGTTTTCATATTTGGTACACAATTGCACTCGAGTACGTTCGGCCTTTCGGCCAACTCTCACTTTCCTATTGCACTTGATCTCCCTCGTCCATTCTCGTCAACATGGAACTCCCCTTTCCTGTCCCTCCCTGTTCCCCATGGGTCACTGCCCTTCCTGTTCTTCCCCCTTTAAAGGTGCTGGTGCACCTAGTCGCTAGTGCTGCTCACATTGACACCCCCTCTTGTGGGTGATTCAGACACTAAGGTTATGAACGGTTACACAATCTTAGTTCAGTGTCCAGGCAGAAGATGAAAGGTATCTACAATTATTCTGCTCAGCAGGGGTCACAGCAGGTGGTATCTGCCCCCAAAATCCATGTGAGCAGCTCATACCTCCTGCTGTGAGGAGGTGCCATAAGGAGTGGGTGGGTTACATCTACAAAGAGATGGACAGATTACAAAGTGTCTATATTATGTAATGTTATGATTTAACACATATAGCCAACAAAATAGCCAAGATATGGTGGAGGGGGCAGAAGACAACCCTGGAGGAGGGGGAAAGTGTGTACCAGACCTGGAGGAGTTTGGTTTCTTGATTATATAAGGCCAGCTAGTGGCCACGCCATTAGCAACAGTAGGGACTGGGTGCACCAGCCGCTTTAAGGGCCGCGCAGTGCTTTAATTTGCTTTGTCTTTGGCCGTCATGATGCATGCATACAACCCTGGCGAGTAACTCACCAGCTGCATTTGCCGCACACCTGAAGGTTCGGCATGATGAGATGCACCAGAGCATGCATTCATTAATGAGGCTTCATCCATGCACCATGCCGACAATTTCAGGGCATAGTGCATTAAAGCAGTGTCCAGCCCTTAAATGGTTAACACCGTCCTCCTCCTGGGTCGTGACGCACACAGGTCTACCATATTCATCAGGAGTTCTCCATCGGCCATGAAAGCGGCTACTTGGGAGCTGGCCCCCGCCCCTCATTGAGTCTGATTTATAGAAGTGTGGTTGTCGTCTACTGTCATAACCACAGTATGCATTGTCACGCCACAAAACCCCTTATTATACCTTCATCAATTGTATTACGTCATATTACGTCATATTACGTCATAATTATGGTTTATGATTATTAATATTCATATTTATTATTATTTATAATACGCACAATACTTTATACATATTTCCAATCCATATGTCCATCAAAGTACACCTAGACGTCAGACATACCTGTTACTCATTAAGCCAAGCAAACTAGCCCCCACACATAACTAATCCATAGATCACAAGCAGACCCTTATCCCATGGACAATAGGTAACGGTCGGCCTGTCCAGACGACAAGGCACTGACCGGTCACCTAGACACAAAACAAATGAACTATATGTTGACCCCAAGGATTAACTGTCAACACATTAAACAATGCTATAAAGCTGGACACCCTTAATCAGTGTGGCACCGCCAAAGCCACTTGAGCCGGCTGGAGACCACCTGGAGGCAGGCGACAAAGCCCCCATGTGTGCATGCTACTTATTATGTAATCCATTACCCATAATGCACTGGACCCAGGCTCCCCACCCGCGGTCCAGCGCACACCACATGTTAAAGCCATGAATATATAATTATCCAATCAAATGTCAAATGTATATTATCCAATGAAAACCACGGTTACATCTACTTCCGGTCACATGGGCACCCTCTCCACCTGCCGGGCACCTGTACTTATACCCCGGTCAGATGGAGGAGGAAATCACTTATCATCTTGCAACCATCAGTAACTTATATACTGAGCCCTAGTGACTGGTACTCTGATATTAATATTATTATTAATAAAAGATACCAAGTATTGAAACTGACGTCTCACCTCATCTTTACGCCCTCATTGATGTGGAAGGGTTTTCCCTAGCCACAGAGTGGTAGAGAACCGGGCAACTTTCAGCTACCTGCGACCATGAAGAAATTTTTTAATGCAGAGACACCAGTCCCTCAGTGACCTATCATCACGGAGGCACACTAGGAGCCAGGGACCAGCACCAACATCAGGTCTACAACCCACCAGGAGGAAAGGACCAAGCAACAACAAGCACATCACTAAGTCCACCTCCTGCATCTACAAGGACACAGTAAGACATTCTAAAACAACACTTATAGACACTGTACCTATTATACCTATAGACATAGCTACCCCACCCACCTCTCCCATTCGTGTTGAACCCACTGTCAACATGGCCGGAGACGATCAGGTAGAGGTAGAAAGACAACGAGAGCTAGACGATAGGATATCAAGAAAATTAGATGAGCAACTAGCGGCCCATAAGGCAGAGCTAGAAAGACTGAAATCTGATATCGCAGAATATAGGAACAACAAGTCCATTAGCGACCTGGCTAGCGCCATATCAAAAGCAAGCAAATACACCATCCGGGAACCAATTAGATTTTCGAAACCGGACATTAAAATGAGCACCAGCAAGTGGTTCACAGACCTAGAACGATTTGTTAGACTAAAATATCCCCAAGAAGATCACCCCATCCACGTCACTTGCGCAGTCTATTTAACTGGACCAGCGTACGAGTGGTACAGTATGCAGCCCACTAGCATACAGGATGATTACGATCTCATAAAGAAGGGACTTATTCATCACTTCAAGGATGTCGAAAATGACATCAAGCTATTGACACTGTCCCCATTTGATCCCACCCTACACACCATGGAAGAATGGCTAAAGGACGCCAACACCCACTTCCAAAACAAGGGGGTGGACATAGAAGCTGCCATCATCCAGGTAGCCACAGTATTAAACGAGGACTACCGAGAGGCGATCAGAGCGGAAAGTCCTACTACATGGGCTTCCCTCTGTAGAGCGCTCAGGTGTGCGTACCTTTATAAGAAGACCTCCACACATAAGGTATCATCCCTATCCAACAACTCCCTAGACCCAGTCATAGCGGCTCAGCTAAGGGAGAAGGATAGGGAGAACGAGAAACTAAGAGACCTTCTTCAGAAGCAACAGGAAGTTATGGAGACCGAACATACCGTAGCTGCTATGGGAGGTGGTAAACCAAAACCCACCTACCACAAACAAGCAGCTGCACCTACACACCAATCTCCACCCACTGACTTCGCGTTACCACCCAACTATAGGGGGAGGAGAGAAGACTTCGACATCAACTACGTCGACAACATCAGGAAGGCACGCTCAATGGGCCTCATCCCTCCCACCCACCGATTCAAAGGGGGACCCAAAGACATTATAACCCTTCTTCAAACGGGTTCCCTACCCCCACATCACTTCAAGCTCATCCAGAGCCAACAACAACAACAACAAAGGTGGCAGCCACAACAGCAATCATGGCAGCCACCACCACAACAACAACAACAATGGCCACAACAACAACAACAACAACAATGGCCACAACAACAACAACAACTACAACTTCAACCAACGCCACAAAACCCCACTCCACAGTACACCATGGCACAGCTTGTCAGCATGATGAACGACCTCACCAAGACGACGGGAAACTAGTTTGTCATCCTATGGATAGGCCTCATCAGGATGACAAAACAGTCCCCAACACAGAAGACACAGCATCGCCCATTGACACCACGCCACATGACCCACAGACAATCCACAACGCTGCACCAGTGCGCGGGAGACCTGCCGACGTCCAAGCTACTCTGGAAGTCGTCCCCCCACCACTCCCCGACCTACACATGGAAGAAGGTGAGCAGAGTGTTTTGTTTATCAACATGGTCAATGGCAATATAGATCTACAATTCAAAGATACCAACATCCCAGTCTAGTAGACACAGGAGCCACCGTCTCTTGCATGAGAGAGGGTCTAGCCTCCACTCTATCGAAACTAGTTCCTCATGAGTTTTCACGAATCAGGTCCAAAGTTTATCTTGCCGATGGAGCATTGTGTCACATCAAAAGAGCTATCAAAATCAAATTCAAAATTCAAGGCAAAACATTCAGTCATCAATTTGCAATTCTTCCAAATTGTTCCTCACCAATCATATTGGGAACAGACTTTCTATCAAAGACTAAAAGCAAAATCAATTACTCCACTGACCCAACTCCAAAATCTCAACCAATCAGGGCAGTGAGAGCCATTTCGATACCTCCATTTTCCGAAATGGCCATAACAGGCCAAGTCACATGCTACCACTCAGTTAGTCAAATCAATGGTATAACAGACAATTTTGACAGATCAGACAAACTTCCAAATTACATCGTACAACGTTCAGTCGTGACACCTGACCAAAGAGACAGACACCCACTGATATTATTGAATATCACATCTAGAATCTGCAAAATCCAGAAGGGTGAAATCGTAGCCTTATATACAAAAACAGACATAGACAAAGAAAATCATATATTATCGACAGGCTACGAAGACACACAACCCGAGGAGACAGACAGAGACATAGACATAGACATAGACAACAACTCCACTATCAGTGACAGTGCATCATCAACAGGGTCAGACAAAACATTCTATGTACCAACTCCAACATACTCTGAGTATTCTGATTCTGACATGGATCAATCCATGTCAGACGATGAAGATCATATAAATATGGTACAAGAGACGACAGGTCACGACGAACAAGACATAGACAAAGACATGTACATAGGGAAGGACATAGACATAGAACCAGAAAAAGAAAAATCACACGTCTTCCAAAAACCAGAATGCCTCACAGAAGAGCAATTTTCAACATTTTGCCAATTAATAGAAGAATACGACGACATATTCGTGGGAAAAGACAACATGATTGGAAGAACCCATCTGTACACCCATAAAATCAACCTGATCCCAGACGCCAAACCCTTACAGTTCTACCCATTCAGAATGGCCCCGCACAAAGCTGAACGACTTGAAATTGAATGTCAAAAGCTGGTAAAGCAGGACATTCTGGAGGAAACCAATACGGGTCCCTGGTCATCCAGAAGTTTTCTTGTAGAGAAAAAGAACGGGCAGGGTTACAGATTAGTGACAGATCTAAGATATGTGAATTCCCAATCCATCAACCAAGCACTTACATCACCACGAGCAGACGACAGCCTAGAAATGATTGGTGAGATGCGACCTGCCGTGTTCTCTAAAATGGATGCCCAACAAGGGTACTTCCAGATACCAATTAGAGAGGACGACAGGGACATCACAGCCTTTCTCACTAGAACCAAAAAGTATAGATACAAGACCATGCCCATGGGACTTGCCAGCAGTGCTCAGGCTTTCCAAGCTGTAGTCAACTTGATCCTACAGAACCTGCAGTACAAATGTGCAATCCCATACTTAGACGACATCTTGTGTTTATCACCTACCATAGATCAACATTTCATTGATTTAAGAAACATATTCGAAGCACTAAGAAATGGCAAACTAAAGTTGAAGAAAACCAAGTGCGAATTTTTCCTAGAGGAACTAGACTTCCTAGGAATGAAAGTCACCACTGACGGTATCAAACCATCCCCAGACAAAGTCCACAAGATCCAGACATTCCCCACACCGAAGACCACAAAAGAGGTGCGGTCATTCACTGGACTCGCCCAATTCTATAGGAAATTCATCAAAGGGTTCAGTGAAATTGGTCGACCTCTATTCAACCTACTCAAAAATGGGAACAAATTTGTTTGGACAAAAGAATGTGAGACTGCATTTCAGACCCTGAAGGACTCTATATGCAATGACGTCATCTTGCTGTACCCAGACTACAACAAACAGTTCCATCTTACAACAGATGCATCTGGTACAGCCCTGGGAGCTACTCTTTCCCAGGAGAAAGACGGCGTTCTACGACCAGTAGCCTTTACGGGCAGAGCACTCCATGACCACGAAAGGAATTATGGTGCCACCCAAAGAGAACTATTGGGAGTAGTATTTGCAATAGAGTACTTCAGACACTACCTAGAAGGAAGACCATTCGAGTTATATACTGACCACCAAGCCCTCATCCACATGTTGACAAAATCAGATAACAAAAACATGTGGGCAAGGTGGGCGCTCAAAATTCAACAATTTCAATTTAATATCAGACACATAAGAGGCAAATTAAATATACCATCAGACGTTATGTCAAGACGAGACTACCCACTAGACAAGACACCAATGACAGATCCTCCACCAAAACCCAAAGCCATAAGGGTACAACATAGAATTATGTTTGAGGATGACATACACACACAGAAATTCAAAGAAGACGAACCACCATTTACGCTACCAAAACGACTACCCAAATCAATTCTGAAGAGAAACTCCACCCATCACTTCTATTGTGAATGTATGGAGGAAAACACAGAAGACATAGAAGAAGTAAAACGATTTACCCCCAACCTCAGAGCAAATCCTGACATCCCAAGTACCAAATTACATCATTTTGGGCTTCCACAAACAGAATACAAGGGACTGTTAGCAGCCATAGTGGCCTCAGTACAACAGGAAGTGGATTCAGCTGCACGACCGGTCCCAGGCCACGCCCCACAGCAGCCGACAGTACCCTCTACATCCCTAGAAGCCCTATCAACATTCATAGAAGAAACTCAAACAGAACAAATAGAGCAGGTTGCGGCGACCCGACCGGTCCCAGGCCACACCCCGGCACCGCAACCTAAGAAAACCACAGATAAACCAAAACCAAAGAGGAAAAATGAGAAGCCTAGAAGAGATGCCACAGACATGGCAAAACACTTGGCCAATCAGACTAATCATCTGATTGAAATGATAGAGAGCCTCTCCGACCCACAGATCTCCATACTCAACCTCAAAAGAGAACAGAGATATAATGTACATACGAAAGCTATCATCACGTATTTAGAGAACAGACAGGTACCCAACGACAAAAACAAGAAGGAGACGGAGCAATTTGTCAAGATAGCTGATGATCACATCATGCTGAACGATATTCTGGTCCATATCAACACAGTACTATGGAAGAAACACAAGGAGTTCTCATTCCAACCCGTCATCCCAGATGACATGAGACTTCCCATCTTGAAGCTTTTTCACGACCTACCAATGGCAGGCCACGCTGGCGCACAAAGAATGCTGTCGACCATGCTTCCCAAAGTATATTGGAAGAGCATGGCGGCCGACGTCCAGAAATTCACAGCGACCTGCCACGTCTGTTTGAAAGCCAAAAAGATGAATCTAACCAACAACCTGCCAATGACGGCCCATAGTACCCCTTCTTACCCATTCCAGTTTGTCCACATAGATGCCATAGGCCCACTACCACCAACACCAGGAAAGAATGTATACATTCAGGTAGTGGTTGACAGGTTCTCTAAATTCTGCATAGCTTACCCTACTACATCATTGGACGCGGAGACAACTACCGCAGAATTCATAGAAAAGGTTGTTCTGGCCGAGGGTATACCAACATACCTCCAGTCAGACAATGGAACGTCATATAAAAATTCAAAATTCAGAAACATGACATCTTCCCTCAACATAAAACATGTCTTCAGCTCGGCCTATAGACCAAAATCGAACGGCCAGGCTGAGAGATATGTGAAGACGCTGTCTGAAGGCATACGGGCCTACTGTGAGGAACACCAGGACACATGGGATGTATTCCTACCACACCTTGTGTTCTCCATCAACAACACAGAGTCCGCCACCACTGCCTTCACACCATTCTTCATTATGAAGGGAAGGAACCCAAACACCATAATAGACAACAAACTCAACCAGGAAGAAGAGAAAAGTCTAAATCTCCACATCATTGACAAATTAAAGAAAATAGACTACACATACAATCAGGTCATTGAAAACATTGAAAAGAGGACAGAACAAATGAGACAACAACACGACAAAAAGGCAAAACCTACAAAGGTACAGAAAGAATCACTAGTGTATGTCAAGGTACCCCGACTGATGGATAGAACAAAATGTTTGAAACTTCAGAAGGTGTACTCTGGTCCATACATAGTGTGCAAATTCGTCTCAAAAACATCTGTCCTCCTCAAATCTGTCATCACAATGAAAACAATGAAAAACCCAGTCCATGTAGACAGACTGAAACTCGTACGTCACGTGAGAAACAATGACTTCATACACAGACTCATTGACCCGAACGATGACCTCATAACCAAACTATGGAAGAAAGACGGAGATTCATATAAAGCGAGACCAGCGCTTCTACAAACCAAAAATATATATAAAGCAAAACCGGCCCACTCCAAGGTCAAGAGGAGGACACCGGTAGGACTAAAACCATAATATAAACTATAGAATATATAAGAGGAAAAGAGTTATCACCTATATTACATAAACAACAAAAAGCTCACTATATCATCGCTACTATTACAAAGAGACATCAACTGTCATTATTATCAACTTTAATATCAAAAGGATCAACACTGACTACTACGACTACTATTATCACTACTACTATTATAATGATTCACAAGAATCACGACTGACACACCGATCATCATAAAGAAATACTGGAAATACAGTATTTATCATCAAAAAGCGCACAAGCTTCATCAACTATTATTATTATAACTTATAATCCATCTATACCCATTTCACCACACAAGTAAGTGGCAGGGCGACTCCATATTATTGCTGCTCCTTTAACAAACTGACACTTCAAATAGAACTATTATCAACATGTCAAAATCCGACATGAAAGGACAGTTTGCGCACTCTTATTAACCCCCCCCCCCATAGACCAGTGGAAAAGCGGTGTATGCAGGTGGCCGCCCGCATGCATCGCAGGTGTCAACAACACCAGGAGGATGACCGCAATCTGAGCCCTGGATGGCGCCACCACTGGAGCGCGCAAACAAAAGCTCCACTTATGGGAGTGTGATAACGACCAACATGGCAGGGTGACATAGCCACCACCCTGTACCCAGACCAAAGGGTATAAGTTCCCACACATCCCCCCATCTTTCCACAGTCACCCAGTGACCACACCCCTACACACATCGATTCAGTCAGGAGCAGCCCACAGTTAATTTGGTAGATCCCCGCCAGTACTGCACACTTACACTCATCCTTCACCAACTATCGACTATCAACTATTACTACTACAAACGATCGACTACTACTATTATTACTATCAAATCCCAACAACTCGGGAATCATGAGGTATACACTCTACCTCCTATTAATCATCACACACATCATTTACACGGCAGCACAACCAATAGTGAGGCAAAATATCGGCCTCATCTATGAACAGCTGCCGGGACAAATCATCACCGGTCATGACCTACACGAGGTCATACTGGCCATCCCCTACAACATCCCAATGGCTCCTCGTCCGAAGCCACTCATTTACAACACCATCAGGACTCTTCAACTGACTTCACTAGGACCCCATGACAGCCATGACGCCAAGATGTTACAACAAGCTGCTGACCTCGACCGACTACTACAAAACGTAGATATTAACATTATTAAGACTTTAAAGAACATTGCACACTTCCTCTCGGATCCTATTACCAACAGGCCAAAGAGAGCTATCCTAGGATTCTTAGGGGAGCTTTTTAAATCAATCTTTGGCCTGGCAACCACTAGAGACATGGATTCTATCATCAACGTCATACATCACCTAGATGCTAGAATTGGTACACTGGCCGACGTCAATGTTAAAACTGCACAAGGATTACATGATGTCACCCAGCAACACCAGCAGTTTCTAGACACTTATATAAAACAACAGGACGTTGTACAGGAATCTCTACTCAATATTACCGAATCCATAGACTCATGGTCTGATGATTTCTCCACAACCCTAACCTCCATCCAAGCCGACCAGGATCGTAGGATTACCCAGTCAGCCATCATATCGGCTCAGGTAATTGTCCTAATGACCAGGATCGCCTACCAACAAGGGTTATACAAGGTGGAAAATTCTCTCAGATTATTGTCCACTGGAATATTAGCACCGGATATGATCCAACCCACAGAACTAGCCCTCAAACTAGCCACCTTAGACACACAACTCAAAATTAGGAACCCAGGATCCGAGGTAACCATTATTGACACCGCATATTACTACTCACAACCAGTTGCACTATACACCTATTCCAAAACTCACCTTTACATTCATATTAATGTTATCATTTCTGCCACAGACGCAGCATTTAACTTATATCAAGTAATTACAACTCATGTCCCCATTAACACCGAAAATACGACAAGTTCTGGATCTACCCTATTACACACTGACAAAACTTTCCTCGCTGTCAACGAGGCAGAGACATTGTACTTAGAGATGACAAACGCAGATCTGCTTACGTGCCAAGGCTCGATACTGAAAGTATGCGCTAGGACCATGCCTAGAATACGCAGTGACCAGCCAACCTGCCTCATGGCGGCCTTTACAGGTAACCAGGCAGACATAGCCAGACTCTGCACATTTCAAGTACACCCTCTGAGACCCATACAAACCCGTGCTATAGCTATTGGTAAAGACAAATATTTAGTAACTACTAACAGGGAGTACTACCACGTCATCTGTCAGCACATGACACCAACTACTAAGAAAGCTTCGGCCTACGCAGTTATTGGTGTCCCATGTATGTGCCACTTACAGTTTGACTCATTGTACCTCCCAAACACCAAAATTCCTTGTAATGAATCTTCTTCAACACATTTCCTAATGCACGCGGCCAATACACCCATACTACTCGCACTCACAAACAATCTGAACATCACAGCATCATCACTACACCACGATCCAATACACATACCACATCTACATACACAAGCTATCATCAAATCTATGACAAACATCAGCAAGTTATCATCAGACATTACACTGGACCTGGAACCCTTCACCAGGAATATCCTAATAGAAGCCACCAACGCAGCAGACATCTTAGACCGACCCATCCAGGACACACCCATACGAGAGAATATAGCTAGCTTCTTCGCTAGCCCTGTATGGAACTATATAGTACCAGTCACGTGCATTCTAAACGCCGTAGGATTCTTCTACTTATTATATGTATCCAAAGGAAAAGCACTATTCGCGACCATCCCAACCGTTAGTGCTCGACCCAACAACATTTCTTGGAAATTTATTAACCCCATCCCCCAGAGTGAAACCAAAGAAAACCAGACTATCAATCTAGATCAATACGTTGATGCCCATAACATTTTTACCCTGATATTCGTAGCCTTAATCGTATACGCTGTTATCAAAACCATCTTCAAGTGTAAAAACAAGATTACACGTCACTTTGGAATGACAAACTCTGGACACAAAACCAATCCTACTATTACGCTCAAGATTTACCAAGGACACGTCAACCACACCATACCACTACTATCCCTACCCTATGAACGTGACTCTATTGTTAATGATTTCATACCAACCCTGACGGCCATCTCAGCCCTGTCATGCCAATACCCACGCATAAACATGACATGGAACGGCCCCATATCATTCAACATCAACGGAAAACAGAAGTCATACTATCTACCCAACCAAGTCATACTACCCCTCGCGGCACGGTTTTCTATCATACCGGCCCTGAAAGACGACACCACCACCACAGGATTAACCCTTAAGACTATTGAAACGACTACATCCCTACATCCGACGGAAACCCAAGACAACATTGACACTGACCCCGACTGTGACAACACTACGTCACTTATCAAAAACCCAAAAGACATGACCACTACCGAACTATTGACAGCCATTGTTATGAAAAAGAGTGAGACAGGAAATGAAACATAAAAATTTAATATAGAAGGTGATAACTCAGAACGAACTTCCTCCATTGCCCCTCGACATTGAGAATGAATATCAAAAAGATCAAGTATTGCCAAAGATCATTACATAAACAAAATACACTGCTCAACCTATTGTTATACATGTATTATCATACCATACTAAGTATTACACATGGCCTATGTAAACGCTTAGTACATCTATATTATTATTGAAATGAATTTCTTACAGCTTCCTATTGTATGAATTAATTGTATTATAATCTAGGACGGAAGCGCGACATATAGAAACAGTACGTCACATTACTATTGCCACTGTACCATGACTTGTATTATGTAAATAATTGGTAAGGTTAAAAGCTTCCAAAGGTATAATCATATAAATAGAACGGAAGCGAGACATATAGTACCAGTACGTTACCATTGAAATATTATTAATTTACCACTACATAACATGTACGTACAAAACACCGTATAAAACTAGAAAATGTGATTAAGAACTTAGTCATAGTCATAGCATAAGATAGATATATCAAAAACCATAAAATACAAAAAAAATGTTCATACAAAATACTTTTGAAGCGTGACATAACTCTTCCTCTACTACTTCTCGGCCTGCACGAGGGCGTGCAGGAGTTGTATTGGGGGGTGCTGTCACGCCACAAAACCCCTTATTATACCTTCATCAATTGTATTACGTCATATTACGTCATATTACGTCATAATTATGGTTTATGATTATTAATATTCATATTTATTATTATTTATAATACGCACAATACTTTATACATATTTCCAATCCATATGTCCATCAAAGTACACCTAGACGTCAGACATACCTGTTACTCATTAAGCCAAGCAAACTAGCCCCCACACATAACTAATCCATAGATCACAAGCAGACCCTTATCCCATGGACAATAGGTAACGGTCGGCCTGTCCAGACGACAAGGCACTGACCGGTCACCTAGACACAAAACAAATGAACTATATGTTGACCCCAAGGATTAACTGTCAACACATTAAACAATGCTATAAAGCTGGACACCCTTAATCAGTGTGGCACCGCCAAAGCCACTTGAGCCGGCTGGAGACCACCTGGAGGCAGGCGACAAAGCCCCCATGTGTGCATGCTACTTATTATGTAATCCATTACCCATAATGCACTGGACCCAGGCTCCCCACCCGCGGTCCAGCGCACACCACATGTTAAAGCCATGAATATATAATTATCCAATCAAATGTCAAATGTATATTATCCAATGAAAACCACGGTTACATCTACTTCCGGTCACATGGGCACCCTCTCCACCTGCCGGGCACCTGTACTTATACCCCGGTCAGATGGAGGAGGAAATCACTTATCATCTTGCAACCATCAGTAACTTATATACTGAGCCCTAGTGACTGGTACTCTGATATTAATATTATTATTAATAAAAGATACCAAGTATTGAAACTGACGTCTCACCTCATCTTTACGCCCTCATTGATGTGGAAGGGTTTTCCCTAGCCACAGCATGCCCGGGGTCAGGTTGACAGGGGAGTGTTTCTGTCATTATGGCACACCATCAATGTTGCAGATATCAGAGATTGCAGAGATTGCAGACAGTGTAGGTGTGTTGGGGATTGTTTTCTGCGATTTTCTTCCTTTGTAAACAATATGTAGTGCTCGCAATGGATGCGTCAAGATGTCTGAATAAAGAAAACTTGTTTATTTGATTTATGATATGGCTCTTCTGAACCCAGGTGTGATGCTGACTGGTGTTATCGATGTGAGATGTTCTATAACGCTATTTGATACTTTACACTATAGCACTATAATTATGTGCTACTGGGTGTAAACAGAAACGGATGGGACGCCATAGAACTTATCACACAAGTCATCACTACACAATTCTGACCTCTCAATGGTGTGTGATTGACTCAGGGTCTCATGCGCTCGGCCTGTGAGACGTGCTGCATAATCTACTGGACATAATTACTAAATAGGGTCAGAAAAAAACTGTTGTAGTTCATGATGGGAAAGAATGTCGAAAATGTGTTCTGAAGTACACTGAAAATCCATAGGTTGAAAGGCTTAGTCAGTACAGACTAACCCAGGTTGGTCATATGAGTGTTAGTCACAATGGCAAAGTTATATTCAAAAATGACCAAGGGGTCAGTCAGTAGTGGCTAACCTAGGTCCATCATTCCCTGTAAACACGCTACCTAAATCCAACGTAGCGCAGAGGTTTCTCTAGGTATTTATCCAACCAAAGGTCTGAGATTCGTTTTTTTGAAAGGTTTGTGAACGTCAAAACGTGAAGGTTTACTTACGTTCAATGAACGTTTAGGTCTGATTTACGTTTTTCTACCTCATACAGACGTAAATAAACGTGATAAACTTACGTAGATAAACGTTGAAAGTCATATTTTTTCAACCTAAATTGTACAGGTAACTCCTCAGTACCCCATAAGGTGGCAGCACTATCAAGAATGGAGATAGTTACACTGCATCTTGGCAGATTTACTACATTCAAAGCAGTAAATTATTAATGATTATGAATTTAATATAATGGAAATTATCCATAAATAATAAGGTACTATTATATATAGGAGAGTAGATGAAAAAAGTTCAAGTAATGTATATGTACAGGGGTCTGTACTAATCAAACACCACATTGCTGGTTACAAAATAAATACAAAGGCTCCGTGCAGCCAAAACCTAACATGTGTAAACAATGTACCAGTTTCAAGGGAGACTGTGTGTATGAGCATAAACGAATCTAATATAGAATAAAAATCGGGGTTCACAATGATGAGAGTTATCTGTGCAAATTATGTTTGTTGGTATAAATATGCATTAATGACACGTACCTATGGCTATATGCAGCCACTCTACCCAGGATATATGTCAGTTTAGATTTTTTTTATTATGTTTATTTACGTCTGAATGAGGTAGAAAAACGTAAATTAGACATAAACGTTCATTGAACGTAAATAAACCTTCATGTTTTGACGTTCACAAACCTTGTAAAACTACGTAGTTTACACTCCAAATAAACGTAGATTTACGTCTGACCTACGTATCTGTGTTTACAGGGTTGGGGCCACCTGTGATGACCACTCAGTGGCTCCCCCTGGAACTAAAAAGACTAAGGTGGGTTGGTCAGTAGTGACCAACCTGACAATAATAACTAATCTAGGTTGGTCGTATAGGGAGCCAAAACATGACTAACTAGGTTAGGCACTAGTGACTGAGAGGTTGGGCGTATAGGGAGCCTAGGAATATCAGTGTACATGCACATGTGTACCCAAACAAAATATACAAACATAAGACATCGAAAAAGTGGTGAAATTTGCTGTACTAGCATGGACGGCTTCTATCATAAGTCAAAGGAAGACATCTTGGAAGGTGCTGTAAGACACTTTTTTAATACATTCCTTGGCTTTCCATCAGTGAATCTTGATGTCTGGACTATAAGACAATCTGCACAGTATTTTGTTTAAAGATGGTGTGTCAGCTAAATGTTTAGAGATTTTTTAGTTTTATCATATTACTATTGTATATCCTATCCCATACGTCTTCCCTAACTTTTAGAATCATTGGGAGTGTCTTAGTCTATAAGATGAGCACATGCAGTGCAATATTTTTTCCTGTCGGTCGACACTAAAACTCCCCCAATACTCTCCTGGGGAGTGCCTGAGTCAGTGAGGTAAATAAGGTACATTGTTATCAATCTCAAATTATGTATTAATAGACAAATATGTTGCACTGTTTATCAGCTAAACTGATAATGGAACCCATGAAGTGATATCCATTTTGAAGAAAAGGTTTGGGAAGTCTATTAGCTGATATACCATCTTTAACAGAGTTCAGCTGGAGAAAATGGAAACACAGATATCACACCTGTTTACGCTCCGATTGACTCAATTTTTTATGGGACCACTCATACGATCCACACGGAAATTGGAGGGCACAAGTGTCCCCCCCCCCGACAGCAGGCAAAATTTTGTCTGGCGAAGTATAGCGCATCGTTTGGTATAGCATGATACTGAATGACATAAGTCAGTTACCTATCTCTTCCAAGGGCATGGTTTAATTATGTGTTCCTAACCACAATACAAAATATCCTTTAAGAAGACATGCATGTGGACTGAAATTAGCAATGGCCACGGATTTCTTATGACAATTTATGCGCATGTAACCTGGTTATGGAAAAAAAACGTATTTCTCGATGTGGTTATATATGAAATACAGTCAAGGGTCTTTTGGAAGTCAAGTGTCAAGGTCTGACCAACATTGTCTTTACTAGGATAATGTTTGTCAAAATGTACTGTTCTAGTGAGACCTCGGTCAACCTAGTTCTTTAGTTCGCAGTTGCTCAAGTAAGTAAACAACATTAGTGCATTGATGGATTGATATCAATTGATATCAGACTACCTCAGACGTGGGATTATTGATTATTGATTTCCAACTGCATGGCTATTGTAGGTGTGTAATTTCAACTTCTATTCGAAATGCAAATGACAACCTTACAGTTTACCTGTATCATTATAGGACATAAGTTAAAAGACATTTTCCTGACGCAGGAGTGCACGGCAGATACTACTATGGTATGTGGTTGCAATATGAAAGGACTTCATTGAGCATTTTGAGTGCAGCACGAAGTATCACGGCAGCAAACTTGGCTCTTACTATGGAAAAAAGGGAACTGGATCGATAATGGTTAAGATCGAGTAGTTTCCAGTACAAATGAAACCAAGCCTTTGATATCCGCCCTGACTAAAGCACAATAAATCTCAGTGACAGGGACAATGATTTTCGCCCCGTCTCCAAACAGGCGGAGTGCTTTTAGCCGGTCTGATTGAGCAATGAGCCACTAATGCATTTTAAGCCCACATGTCAAAAGGAAGAGTGTCAGTCACTGGTGTGTAGTTTTGAAAAAATTGAAAGGTCCCAGGTACAAAGCCATCCGGACACCACACCTGGAGCGGCCCCATGTGATCAAAGTTAAACTGTTTTATCAAGAGGCAGCATTGTGTGGACCCTTATCAATACTACAATGTGTGTGTGTGTGTGTGGGGGGGGGGTCTGTACACCTAGCACATAAAGAGGACTCCACCTGCGTTTTGATGAACAGAAAATACAAATGCATACAATTCCAGAATAGGGGGTATTTTTGTTATCAGGGAAACTCATTCCAAGGTAACTCCATGGATCGTAAGAATAGGGGTCTCTTAGGGCTACTAAAAAAATACTTCTTTTTGATAGAGGAAAAGGGCAGATACGAAGGTAGAACCCAGGTGACGTCCTGTTCTGATGTCGAGTGCAGGGACTGTGAGTGGGGAGACTGTGAGGGGGATGGTACTGGATGGTGGGTGGGGATAGGATTGATGAGTGGTTGGTGGGGCGGGGGGGGGGGGGGTGGTGGTTGAGTTTACATTGTGTATAACACTGTGGTTAACCCTGTGCTGAGAGCTTGCCTGACGATTGTCTATAAGTGGAGGAGTTTAGTATGATGGTATCTGGGTAGCTTAGGCAAGAAAATAAGTATTCATTTTTGTTATATATGGTCTGGAAATCTCGGTTGGATAGTTCAGAATTTCAATTATCCGCTTAGGAAGTATCCTAAATGTCACTGTTCGATACATACGTTAACTAGTGAATCCCACTTATCATTTTAAAATAAATGACGCAATTCTGTTCAGAATTTGTTCAAATGAAAGCTATAAGAGTGACCCTGGTAGGGCTTGGTATACCTAAAACGCACCTTGGTTCTCTTTAGCCTATCTAGGTAAGGACAGGACAGTATAGTGGCTGGTATACAGGTACAGCTCTAGGCTGCGGGAGTCGAGGTGCCTACAGGTAAGGCTGCAAACACCTGTCCGTACCCAGAGAGCCAGAACAAAAAGTGAACACCTTCTATATGACTGTACAGAAGCCCACTCAGAGGACCCCCCCCCCTCCCCATATCCTCCTACCAACAAGCATTGATCCAGCAGCAGTCTATGGTAGAGATCTGGGCTTAGCTAGCAGCCAACAGAGAGGTGATAACTGGTAACGGTGGCAGCATTTAACCCTTTAAGGCCCGCGGATTACTTTATTGCACTTTGTCATTTATCGCTATGTAGCATGAATGCAGCCCTGGCTAGTATCTCGAGATGGTTTCCTATGGGCCTCATGCCGACCCTATCCGGCCCTACCCTTCCGAGGACTCAGTATAATGCATTAGTGCAGCCCTGGCGAGTGTATTCACGCATCATGACGACAAAGGGAATATTACATTAAAGCACTATGCGGTCCTTAAAGGGTTAATTAATTGGACTCCAGGCACTGGAGGGGGTACACACAGCCCGACTGAATGAGCGGGGTTCTTTTCAAATGAGCTCCTGACGTCTGAGAGTTCCTCTCTAATTGACAACAAGTGAAAAATGTAAACTGCCAATGGCTGTGTCTTGTAAAGAACAGCGGATTGCACTAAAGGCAATTGGTGCTTTGTGCGACATGTATCGTTCAGGTTTGCCTCCTCTAGCTAGAGCTTAATGTATCTGATGTTTTCTATTTCTTTCTTCTTTCCCTTTCTTCTTTGTCTTATTCTGATGAACAGTGCCATTCTTAAGAAGGGCATGGGAGGATAACTGCAATGTTGCGACCAGAATACCAGAACAAATCGGGTTGCAACGTGAGACAAATTCTCTCCACTACATTGAATATGTTGCATAGTGCCGCGCATTTCTTTACGGTTTCTTCAATTGTATGGTGGCGATATAACATTGTATTCGAGTCTAGCTCTCCTTTTTGATATCATGAATTTTGGATAAGTCAGTGGGTCAGTAGGTAGTGTACAGCCATGTATTCCTCTAGTACTATTGATTTCTGGAATGTATCTAATCGGGGCTCAATGTATACATACATACATGATCCTCCACAAGGATATCCACCTAGCATGGATAGCGTAGCCGCTGTCACAACATCCCCACCCCCACCAACCAATCTCAACCCACCCCCTCCCAGCCCACCTTAAACTGGCCTGTGGTCAGTCCGCCGCCGGCTACCCCTAACCAGGGGTGATCCTACCGCGCCCTGTCCCCTCCACCCACCCATCAGGCGGCGGCTGGAGATCCCGGTGAGATCAATGCCTCCTGCCCGGCCTCCCCTCCTCCTGGAGCCGGGGCGGCTGGCGGTCGGAGCGGGCGCCGCGCCACGCCGACGGCGGGGATGGGGAGGCTGATGTTGCTAGTGGTTGGTTGGTGCTGGATCAATGGGTGGGGTGGTTGGGAGGACAGGCAGCGTCGGGCCGCCTCCTCCTCCTCCTCCTGACGACACCTGTCCACTTTCCCACCCAGTTAAACCGCCTCCTTCACCCCCACCTCCCCCTCCTCCTCCCCCACCTAGCCTCCCACCACCAGCCGCCCGGCCTCAGTCAGAGGGTGGCCTCCGTCAAACCAACATCTCCCTCTACTACTCACTACTCCAGATGCTGAGATTAAGGACTTAAACAGACACGGATCAGCACCTGGAGGAGCCGCCACCCACCACGCCACACCCTGCCCAGTGCTCACACGCCTAGTGTCGGACACGTGCATCTTTGGGTCATCATCACACACATAACGAAATATCCTAAGTTACCAGAGGTAAGTGGCACTTTTCTGCACTTTTGTATTGATTGATTTAAACAGTTGATTCTGTCTATGTTAGATTTTATGTGTTAGGTTGAGAAATGACCTCATATTTGTAATGCAGGAATGTGCTGATAACATTCTGACCGACGTGACTACTGTGTTTAAGCCATGGACTAAAACTGGGGATTCTCTTTCTCGAAAATAACATTATTTTCACACATCGTATCTCTTGAAATTTTAATCGCTTTTTATAACATTGGGGATGTGTAGATACACAGTACATTGATGAGTGTACACTGGCGTCTTCCCCTGCTGAAGGGGTCAGCAAAATAAGACATATTCCTATGTGAGCTGCTCCACCACTTGGAGCAGCTCACCAGCTCACAGCTTGGATGTTGCTATTTGAAAGCAATGCAAATAACATGTTTAAGCCACAATCGGTTAATATATCAACATGGGTGTTGAAGTTTTATATGAAAAGTTTTCATTTAGATTTGATCTCACAAAGTCACAGATAATGATTCTGAAAATCTGAATTGACAATAGCAAGAATAGAGATATCCACGGGAATATATTCGACCCATGCTAACATGATCTCTGAAAAGCTCTTGAAACTACATTCAAATAGTTTTTTGTTTTCCACTTTTTAAAAAATAATTCAGAAATTAATTTAATTTCTATCAATTCCTCATGAATAGAAGAGGGTGGGTTGTCATGTAACAGGATCGTCCTGTTCCCAATGGACGGATGCGTTACAAAATCAATGTCATTCGGGAAATGGGGATCTGGTGATTTTTGACTTGACAAACAAGGAGACGCAGGGGGGTGGGACTAAAGGGGAGTGGCGAGGGCAGCCCCCCTCGACCCGTCGCAGGCCACCGAGTGTTTCAATTTGTCTTCTAGCGTATCAATGGATTCCAGAGCAAATAACAAACAGAGAGGCCGTCGATAATCTCGAGTTAATTGCAGAGTGGGCGACCGAGAGGTTTGGATGTTTTTAAAGCACAATTGTGTTCGCCATAGAGAGGCATTACGAAAGTGTTCATGATTGACTGATTTTCTAACTTAAGTTTAAATGAGTTAATGATTTAAAGAAAACACCCCCACAGCTAGATTCAGCATTTGAACACATTATAATTCGTCACCACCATTATCATATGCTTTTGTTTATATTTCACTCATTCAATAGTGCGAGTACAATAGCCATATGCCTACTAATTACTATAGACAAATATGTCAGCGTTTGCGATTGGAAGGCCTTGAGAGGAAACCTTGTATACAGATGATAGGTTGTTATTGCGGCCACGATGGGAGGTTCTTAGTGGAGCGTGATGGGTGCAAACACAACTTATTAGCTGACTGGCCTGTCGATAGGCAGCTTAACCCTTGAGGACCGGATGGTGCTTTAATGGGTTATGTTCTTTGTCGTCATGATGTAAACTTGCCAGGGCTGTTTTCAAGCACGGCCCAACGGTACGGGTTAATACTATAAAAAAAGGGTTGGCCTGTTGCTTGTATACATGCAGCTCTGGTGGGTTACTCGCCAGGGCTGCAGTCATGCACAATGGGACTATTACATAAAAATCACTTTGCAACCCTTGGAGGGTTAACGCGGGGCCTTGTTGGTCGAGTTAACTGGGCATGCAGTGTGTTTGTGTGGTGTGTGGACATTGGAGGAGGACATGTCGACTACTGCTTGTACCTGTCTGTTTAACTCTGTTTGTGTTTGACAAGGGGGTTACAGGAGCAGGAGCTCTACTCCAGTTGTCAGTAACCACCCCGCCCCCACCCTCCATGGGGGCAATAGACACAGGCATACCCTCTGACCCCCGCCTTACTCCCTCCAAGGGAACGTTCACAAATGACGTCATCCATTTTTTGTCCCTTTTCAATGCCTCACCTCCACTCCCTGTCACTATTCTGCAGGAAAATCGATGCATGCATATTCATGGATTATACATTTCGTCACCAAAACCAAAGACCCAACCCTACCCCCCAACCCATGACTTCATTCGTGAACGTTCCCCTACCCACGACCTTATACTCACAGACCCCTACCTCCTCCTCCTGCGCCTGTCTCCAAGGCGGGGCGTGACTTCTGGCCGCGTTGAGCTCGGTAAATACGACCCGGACAGGTCGATACGGCGGCCGGCGCGGCCCGCCGGTGAAATACCAATGTAATTGAATAATTAATAGGTGTGTTAGTCCGCCCATTGTTGCTGTAAAAGGCACATTAGTCGGTAAGCTGCCGGGGTCGGCGGCCAGGTGGGGTGGGAGGGGGTAAAGTGTGGGGGGGGGGCTGGTAGCAATGGTGATAGTGATGGGGTTTGCGTATTGCGAATGATGAGATATTTTAAACACTTATACTAGTATGTGGAAACAGCGGCTTGGGTGGGAATAGAACCTGGTTGGGAATAGAACCTGGTGCCTTCAACTTTAGGGAATATGGTAGTATTACAGTGTTAGTAATTTGCAACTTGTGATATGTTTGTGTGAGGATATAGTGACACACCATGGCACAAACAGCAAGTGCGTCAGGTTGGGTAATAGGTTAAATGACTAATATTGTTCTTTTATCACAAATGATCACGCACTGTCACACATACTTTCGAGGATGAAAATATACTCAATAAATTTATATTACAAGTTTCACACATCATCATACACTATCACACTAATTTGATCGGTGGTGGGGTGGGGGGGGGGGGGGGGGGCAGGGACAGGGATCCAGAGCACGGATGAACCAAGAAGGGAGACGAGGGTAAACAAAACGACAATGACATCGACATGAGTTCCAGGTTCTAATGATTTCCCACGTCAATGGTCGAGGCTGGGATGAAAATTGAAGTCAATTGAAAAGTACTTCGCCCAAAACGTTGTGTATCAATTATAAATGCCTCACGCCCGACTTGTACCCGGCCTTAGAAAGAGCAGCCGGTCAGGGTGGACGGATTCTCATGGTTGTAAGGGGTGGAACAGGGTGAGTAAGGCTAGGTAGAGGTGACGGGTGGGGGTCAGGATGGGGTGACAATAGGGCAACTAGCCAGAAGGTTTAACGCCTAGGGAGTTCAACTACATGTCGATGACTACAATGTCTACATGTCTATGACCAAAATGAATGGGTATCTTAATTTTTTTCTGGAATATGTGGTCTATGATTCAGGTGCTTTTTCAGATTCTTGAATTTTGTTGACAATAGTACTATTCAAAAATTGGTATTGTGATTTTAAATTACGTAACATACATTTTGGGTTACTGGTATTGTGTTACTGTACAAATAATCTAAACGCTCATCCAGTAAATTAGTGTTAACTTGTGTCGATATTGAGCCGACACAAGGTCCCCCAATTGGGTTACCTTGTGTTGGCACAAGATCGGCACAAGTTGACGCAAAGTTTCTCTTGGTGTATTCCTCAATGCCTATACCCAAGTCAGTGTATATATACTGTATATTGTAATAGGTTAACAAATTGGCACATTTGATGGACATTTGGCCCGATGTATGGGAAATAAGTGGCGTGAGCATGGGAAGAGGAAAGGGGATGATGAGGGAATGTTTGGAAGGGTTGTGCAAAGGGGGCGGTAATCAATGACAGCTTTCTATGCCAACGCTGTCCAACTCGTTCTAATGTCTGAGCATGCATGACTGTTGGATACCAGATAACAACAAACTAGGCGTTGTTAACGTGTAGTAAAAGAAAATTGAATGCCATATCAGTTAGATGCATTGCCACCTAACAGTAATGCAGGATATGTATATAAACAGTCCGGTATCTAAAATATCCCTTGCATGTTTGTGTTTCCTTCATTCAAAATACCCATCACCACTCTCCCATCTCCATATACTGCTTACAGTTCTTTCCCCTCTCTATATACTACCGACGGTACATCCCAGCTGGTTCCTCACATAGTATATATCTACCCTTATAGATGTTTAAGAAGGCTGTATTTCTCTCTATATATAGGGCGCCTATTTCTCCCATATAGAGCACGCCGAGCAGCTCCATTGCCGCAGGTGAGCAGCTGGAGCGGGTCTGAGCAGAAGGCAGGCAGGCGGTGTTGGCGAGGTGCCCGGCGGGGCGGGGGGAGGGTGAGACCGTGTCAGCCAACTCCGGCCCCGGCCTCCCCGGGCCCCAGCGCCGGGTGATGACCTGCCAAGCCACCTTCCTGACACAGCCACCAAACACTATTAAGCCAATAACTCGGCTGGTGGCCAAGCCCTGTGCCTGACTTATCTTGACACTGGAGGCGGGGGTTGGGGCGGTGTAGGTGGGTGGGCGGCGACCAGCTGTTGAGGGCTTAGCCTAACACGGCTTGTTTGGCCCATGGCTGATGTATTATTTCCTGTATGGTGATTATTGGTGTCCCGGGGACTGTTTCAGAAGGATATGATAATGTAATTTAGCTATTTAATACTTGTCATTTTAAGTACAAAATACAACGTACATACAATTTTAACACCTAGTGAAATAACGAAGATATGAGTAGCATAATTGAAACCTTATTTATTTCTACATGATTGCCTTAGCAAAACATTATATTCCACACTTATAAAATTAATGTTTCAGATGACTTTACTGTGAATAGTTCATGCCTTCATGCCGTCTCTATACCATCCATCACCATGAAACCTCTTCATCACATTAGTCCTCTACCCCGGATTTTCTAGAACGGCATAACACTGAAATACCCTCATTTATAGCATGTTACATATTAGTATTCATTTTCTCCATCATAAGATTTTTTGAATAGATGCAACGAGACATCTATCTTAGTACCAATGCATGGATGTCAATCCTCACAAATGTAAACAGATTAACTATATACAAATACAGGTATGTACTGCATGTGATATTAATGGTTTATGAGATGTATACATGGATCATGTCATTATCTGAAGTAAATACGGTATTCTATCGTATATCGAGCTCAAATAACTGTTTTAGGTCGTCGATCAGACCTGGTCGTCTGAAGTGGCAACTTCCACATCTAGATTTTCAGTGTAATAGCAGGATCATTTATCCGAGAAGGGGGTTGTTTTGTTTTAAACAGTGTGATGAGTTTTATGTGGACCTGGAGGATTTTGTCATGATTCCTGTGTAATGAGGCATCGTCTGCTGACACGTCCTCCAGCAGCTAGGTGGGCAGTAAAGGGGGGTGGGAGGGGGGGGGGGGGTCAGCTGCCACTGTCCTCTCCGCACCACCACACACCAGCCCCACCGTAATCACATTGTCCACACCTCACTTGGTCGTCAATTGTTTCATCCCCCACACTGGTCTTAACCCCACTCCTCTCCCACCCCTCCCCCCTTCACTCCCCCTGCCCCCGGCTCTTCCCTTTTCATCCCTTACTTTGCGGCTTTCCTACAAATCCCCCTCCCGCTGGCGGCCAGGATTTGCCGGCCGGCCGCAGCCCTTGTTCTAAGGGGTAGCATTTAACACGAGCCGCCTTTCGCACAGGGGATTTGGACGATTGATAGCGCGATTTTGATGTCAACATGAGGGGGTGGGAGCTGGGAGGGGTGGGATCTGGGGAGGGTAGGGTGGGATAGGAGGGTGGGATGGAGCTGCCTGCAAGAGCTCTCTGCCTCTCCTGGAAACATCCCAACAGTGTCACTCTGTGCGGCTCCAGTATTAGAGCATCAGTTCTATCTGTATATACTTAAGGCCATGCATGTCCCTTATCTTCTACCCACTGCCAGTCAACCAGCATAAGGATGTTGGTCCCCCCTCCCCAACTTTCAGGTTGGGAACCAGTGGGCAGGCGGGGTATAAATGTATACAGACACAGATACCCACGAACTCACATCCAAAAACGATCATCAACCTTCAAGCCCTCTCCCTATTGTTGGGTAATGACAATGTAATAATGCCTCGTGGAAACTCTATACATCAACCCATTTTACCAATATCTGGTATGTGTTGTCTTCTCCACATATTTCGCAAAAGCTTTTTTAAAAGTTAGCTTCAAGATTTATTTTACTTGTTTTCACCTAGCCCTTAAAGAGCCGCATAATGCTTTAATACACTATCATCTTTATGGAGTAAGTAACCCTTAATGACTCTTTAATGCTATATGACGACGAGGACATAATTACCATTATGTGGCCCGTAAAGGGTTATCTACAATGTGATCCAGTTAGTTTACATTTGGGGGGAAAATGAGCCACCGTGTCCCAATGCCGCTGTGATGAACAACTCCCTGGAAAATTAATCAATGAACATACCCCCCCCCCTTGCACACTTGTAATACATAAGTCTATACCTCCAGCATGTATACATGTACCTCTACCATCCACCCACCCACCCTCTACCCCTACACCCATCTACCCACACACACAGTGCTCTAAGCGCCGACGGCACCACCGTCCGGGATCACAAGACTGACAGCTTCACGGCAACCACTCGTCCGTTCGCTTCTCTTTTTGTATCGATCGTAATTAGCCGAGCCAAATAAAATATTCTCAGTGTCAAAAAAGCGGGAGGGGAGATAAAAGAATGTCGGGCGGGCAGTAGGCCATGAAGATAAGAGGCTAAGCAGGCAGATACGGCATAAACAACGGAGCAGATACGAACCATGGGAAAGGATGGATTCACTCTCTGCATGTACATGGTATGTACACAAGATTTGCGATTTACATATTAATATGAATAAATCTCAGTTTATTAACGTGTAGATTATCATGGTAACGGCAGGGTTACCAATAGAATGTAATAAATAGGGTCATACTTAAGGAGTATATATGAATGTATATCAAGTTTCGTTGAGAAGACTAGATGCAATTTATCCATATAGTATCCGCTGACAATTGACTCACCCCCTAATAAGGGCAAAAATTCAGATCTACATTCACAAAAAGTTAAACAATGTTGATTTAATGTCCTGTGCCCGATGAGAATGTGACCTGAAACTGTCCCCGTTTGCGTATACTACTCACCCTTTCCGGGACGTCGTGTGAGTAGTATATAGCGAGTAAAAGTAGTATATGGAAATGGGGGGTTGTTGGCGGCACCGTCTGGCAAGATTTAACGGTTGATATATAAAACACAAGCTTATAACTTATCTATAGTATGAATCATGAGAGAAACACAGCTTTGTCTAAATATAAAATAGTACAGCTTATGTCATAGTTATAAAGCTCAATCACTCCAAGCCCCGCATAACTTACCCGTCATAATTAACACTTAGATTAGCAACTCTCTTTAATTCCACTAATCAGGAAAAGTGTGGAAAATCCAGAACTACATGCACCTTGTGAGGCGCCTGCCTGTGTAAGCTGTAGCAGGTGACTGTGGGCGGAGGGGGAGTATGGGGACTGGAGGGGGGGGGCAGACGAGTGTAAGATCTTCTACAAACATGGGCTCCAACAGAGACGCAGGGATCATCCCCGTCATCCGGGCACCTCGCCGCGGCCCCCAGCGTGTCAATAACCGCCGGCCGCCGCTTTTGGCGCCAAAAGCTGCACAACCAAAATGTCGTCTGCTACGGGGGTTGGGGAGGGGGGGTTGTAGATGGTTTATGCTGACTGTCGTCTGCTGAGCATTTACGTTGGTGGTCGTTAGATATCCTGCTGTAGTTGCATAGGTGTATACTGAATGTACAACGGGGATACTGTGATGTATAATAATGAGCCAATTATAAAAGTCGGTACGTTTCATACAATAGTCTGGCGATCTTAAATTTCCAATTAGGGTAATGATCTTAAATGGCAATTCTACTCGCTCTTGATTCTTGGTGTGAGGAGGGTCTTAATTAGGTCACGTTCGGTTCTCATCGAGTTAAAAAGGCAGTTAATGATATGATACCAAAGAAATAAAGCTAAAAATGTATGTCCATTTTAAATTTGCCGAAACAGTTACCAAAATCAGTATGTTATTCCTGACAAACAATATGTATTCGAGACAGGATCATATGTACACCGTGTTCTCCCCATGCCGTATTCCACACTTTCCCTAGTTAAAGAGGCAAAAACCAGGCTTACACTTCCCCATCAACTTCTTCAAAACTGCTAACATCCATCCCAGTCCCACCCACCGCCCAACCCCCTCCCCCACCCCACAGCACACCCTTCGTGTGAAAACAAGTTCAACAACCCTCTTGCCGGGACGGATAACACATTTCCGACACCAACTTCTAGGCCGAATCACCCGCAGGGGGTAAGACTCAAGAAGCCCTGCACGAGTAATCTCAGCTCGGCGGCATTCGGAGGACCCCGCCCCACCCCCGTACATCTCTCGCCGCCGCTCCAATCCCGGCGGTAATTGCCTTGCTATTTTTCCAGCTGGTTGGGCAGGCGGGAGTAAGCCGGCGACGGAGTAATTATCTGTCAACTTGGGTAATTCTGCGCCGCCACTGCTTCACCGGCTGCCGCTACTTCTGCTGCTGATGCTGCTGCTGCCATAGGAGCCACGCCCAAATAACCTAGGGTATATTCACCATGAGTCGGACACATACCTTGAGTCGGACACCTGAATATGTCGTTGTATATATAATAGCTTGCTAAGCTCTGTATTTGTAATTAATGGTTCAATTTGATGGTCATTATTTCCAATAAAGAAGCACTAGAGGTCTTATCATGCATAAGCAAGGATAATCAAATCGTACAGAAATCCCATGGGACTTCTAAAAGTTATGAGCAATACCGAAATCAAATATGGAAGTGATTGACCATGCAATATCGATATTGGTCATGAATTTCCTAGTATATCCAACAAAATACAAGAGTGGTCGGCCGTAATGTCTCTATGATAAATTAGGAAATAAATGATCCAACCTATATCATACAGCCTATTATACAAAGGTAACTATTGACTATCTTCTCGATAGGCCTGGCAGACGCTTGCCTGGGTAGCTCAGTTGGCAGCAAGCATTACTCTAAATCTGAGGTTTGATTATTCATACCTCTCTCGAAAAAAACAAAAAACACTAAAACATTTTCTGAAATATACCTTGGATCAACAGACATCAGGGGGAGTTGGTGAGCTTGTAACGTTTCTGGAAATATCAACTGGGTTCCCCTCACCAGTCTCTCCTGGTTATTTTTAGGTACAAAGGCAGCTATCCAACTCTAGGTATGTGTCCGACTCTAGGTGAACATACCCTATATGGTGCCTGCCCCTTGTACTGCCAGTAGAGAGGTCTATCAGCGGCGTCCTACTTTAGGTAAGTGTCCGACTCTAGGTGAACATACCCTATGGTGCCTGCCCCTTGTACTGCCAGTAGACAGGTCCATCAGCAGCGTGCCGCATTGGCAGCTGCCTGTCAGTGTGCACGTGGGATTGATTAGGGTAGCCTGGTTGACAAGACACAGGTTTGTCAACCCAGCCCAATTACCTGTGTCGCCCCAGGGACAGGAAAGCCCATTGTTATGACATCGGGGCTATGTCAATTGCCTCGGTCCCCCCACCCCCATCTCTCCATCCTCCACCGCCCCCACCCCTGTCAGGTCCTAGCTCCTAATGCCAGGATGACTGAGGTGGTATAGGATAAGACGGAGGGTTACTACACCTCCCGACACCACAACTCCCAGCCCCCAATGGCTTCCTCTATCAAATTCTTCTCGCCCGTCGCCGATTTGAGCGCCTTGCCTTTTGATTGCTGCACATCGATGGAGACAAGTCTAATTCCACTTTTGATTTGCCAGCAATTGGGATCGGCGAAAGTAAGCGGATAAAAGAGGAGCAAGGGGGAGGCTCAGAGGGTTGGAGGCAGATTGGAGTTCTCTCCATGTCTTTCGGTGGATCACGCTCCGAGTAATTTTCCACCAGATTTTGCTGTCAGACGTCTAACACTGATGCTTTTGTTCCATTACAATTTTTACGTAGTTTTGCAAAACGTGGGTGGGCACACTGCGAATCCTTTTGGGTTTTCACTATAGTTGCATTGTAAGCTTTGCTGAACGTTTTGAGCATTAGTTCAGGGACAATTTAAATTGACTTGAATAGTCAGTGTTTGCACAATTGCAATTGACGATCTGAGGCAAAAGTAAACGTAATATCTTCATGGAAATAACATACTGTTTCATACAGGTGACCGATTAACACTTTACAAAGTTTCCGTGCCTCAAAGATTATGCATATTTATTATTCAAATGAGATCACTGCAGCAGATATACGATGTGTTAAGTGTATATCATAAATCGAGCAAAGTAAAATTTCTGGTACTACAAGAGTAGGTCCCAAAAGCACTATGGCTAAGACATGTCATTGATTTGAAAGTTAGTTGGACCTTTTAACATTACTGCTCCGAGCCGTGGGAACGTGGACAAGAGGCTGGTGTAGGAAAATGTCGTCTGATTGTGAAGGTGACCGTGTCTCCTCCCCTCCCCCAGTCACAGAGTGATTCCAGCATGCACAGGAGGAAGCCCCCCCCCGACTCATCCACCCCCACCCCCTTACCACTCACACAACGCACATGCAAATTGTGAAGAGAGACCACCCGCTCCCTCCCCACCACCAGTACCATCACCGCACCACTGTATACGCTATTGATCCGCGGGGGCGACACCCACTTGACATCAACTTCCTTTGACAGTTGTTCAAGCCTCAATTTATTACGTAGCGTTCGCTCGCCACTTCAAAAGAATATTGTCTTGGCCTCGCGTGGACTACATGCGATCGACCACGGGGCCCTCACTTTTTTCTGACTGCTCCCAACACGCGAAGAACGGAGCGCGCCGGGCGGGCAGTCGATAAAAAAGCAGGCGAGGCGTTTGCTGACTGGCATGCAAAAATTGCCGGCAATTCCCCTAATTAATTACCGAAGTCACGAGAACGTCGCCTTTCTCCCTCGCCTCCCCATTTTCTTGCTGTATGGGAGGGTTGTCCGGCGCGGCCTAGCGGCCATAATTAAAGGCAGCGTCAGCACGCGAAATGAGTGTTTCTTGGTTTAGGGCCGCGGTGGGCAGCACAGCTAATGATTTCCCCGCAAGTCATTGATTACATAAACTTCGTGTGTCTGCCCAAGAAACCTCCCCACCCCTCGCCTCCTTCTCTCCGCCACCAGATCAATTTAAGATTGTCTTCTTTTTTGGTTTCTTATTTTCATGTCTTTGAGGTCTTTTATTCCGATGCTACTTGTGTCGAAGTGAAAGTTCACAGTTGTGATTGTAGTTCGTACAGGTCTACATTGGGATGGCCCTGGAATTGTCAGTGGGAGGGGGTGTTACTGCTATTTGAAACTGTGCTGTGCCTTGTAGTATGTGGACACTCAATTTGGGATAAGGTAGATGACCTTAGCAATACCAACGATAGTCCTATCAAATGTTCAATGAATGAGGAATATATAAAGAACTCATCAAATTTGAGAGAATCGAAAGTGATTCATACAAGTATCTTTATATTTTCCTTTTCTCTTTTTTATTAAATTCTCATTGCACCAGCTTTATCATCTAATACCAGAACAACTGACACTGTACGTCTGTTCTTATAGTCAGAAAATTGCATAATATTCTAAAGATATATATCTTTATCATATCATGTTAACCCGAGCAATCTGACAAGCCAACCTCCATATAAAATTCCCATTCCACCTAGCTACACACAATTGCCCCCCCCCCCCCACCCCCACGCCACCTCTCACCCCACCCATACACACAGGAGAAGGAGGGCATCAAAGGCACCAAGTACACCAGGGCAGGGCCGGTTATAACACACTCCTTAGCTGTACAGGAGAGGAGGCAGAAAAAAGGAGGTAGAAAAATAAAGGAGGCATCAACTACACAGAGCAGCAAAAAGGCCCCCAGAGCAGGAGGAGGAGCCATGCTTGTTGAGTGAGTGCTGGCGCAGTGTGAGAAAGAACCAGTCTGCTGTTTATAGCGCTGCGGCTTGGGAACTGCCGCCTATTAATGCCGCATGTGCAGCTAGCTACATACGGCCTCCAGGGCTTAATGGCTCAAGGCTCTGCACATTCAGCTTTAATAAAAGTCCCTGGTTCCCTGAGAACGGGCGGGCGACTCAAGGCTGCGGCTCCATCAAGCATCCTGGCCGCTACCATCTCCAGGAGGCTGATGGGTCTTTTATGGTATACCCGCTCATGTGTTTTCTTGACGTGGGGGTATGAGCTGTAGAACAAGTCATAAATAGGGTGTCTTTTTTTCTTGTACATTCTAGCTGCTGGTTTAATCATGATATGGATCACTGTTGTTATGATGGGATCAAACTTGAAAAGGAGGTTGTGCAACATGAGCAACATAAGCAATACAATTCGACGATACCTTTCTATTGGTTTTCCGGTTTATTTTATGAGGGAAGGGACATTATTTTGCGTAAATATGAACTGCAATTTTATAATTTGCAGTAAGTCTATACAGCGTATAGCATTTATTTTCTTAATGTGTGCATAATCATGTTGGACAATCATTGTATGCATGGGGCAGGGTTGCTACATTCACATGTTTAGTGCCACAACTAGTCACAAATAAATATTGTATAATCAAAGTCCATCCAAATGAATAGTGTCCTATTAGATAGTATGATGCGTTATATATCTTACTACAAACAAGCATTATTTACAGTTATACCT
The DNA here is from genome assembly GCA_947462335.1 of Harmothoe impar. NCBI lineage: Eukaryota > Metazoa > Annelida > Polychaeta > Phyllodocida > Polynoidae > Harmothoe > Harmothoe impar. The sequence continues at coordinate 46,171,248 of OX381708.1, forward strand.
ATGCCAAAACATGTGTAAATAAATGTAGTTACCATTCTATGCGCATAAACAAGGGTAGAACATGAACACATGTCTCTCTTTGGCACCTTTTTTTTTAATGTCTGACAGAGGCCTACTCTATGTTCTGTCGGTTGGCTGACCTTAAAAACAGTCACCTACTGTTGTATTGTTATATGACGGCGAAGGCCCAGGTCTTTCTGCCCCTACAGCAAGATTTGGTGTGTAGCGGGGACTGGTAATATGGGCTATATATAGGGGAGGTGGAGGCTTAAGTGTGTGGAAATAAGGCACGTGTAGACCAGCTGACTCGTCCCTGCAGTCACCCCCCCCCCGCCCTTACCCCCTCCCCTGGTAGGACCCCCGACACTAGGCCACTTTGATGACATCTTCTTAATGCACCTGTCCTCACCCCATGTCAACACTGGAGGCATCAGAAGTCAGAGGGGGTACCTACCCCCTACCCTTCCCGTCCACTCCCCCAGAACTTGCCCTGAATTGATCGACAGTCAATATTTTACATTTGTCTCCATTTTGTCTTCTTAGCAGCGACTTCATGGCTGACAGGAGGAGGCACTGGAGGAGGGGGTTACTGTATGTTGGATGATTCAGGTTATGAGGAATGGGGTGAAGTGGGAGGGAGTCGTATAATGTACGGATCTTCTATAATTTATATCTAAACATACACGCACGTGTAGTATATTTGTGGGCATTATTTTACTTCACATCGTCTAACCTGCACATAGAAAAGAAACAGCGTCAAAAGGGAGTCCAGGTTGCCTACAGAATGACTCCCCTCTTTAGGGGAGCCGAGGTCGCCCAAGGGAGCCTAGGTGACTCTCTGGCTGACCTAAGGGTGTCACCTCGGGGAGTTATATAGCTCTCTAGGTCACATGACTCCCCAGGTGACTCCCTTATGTCAGCCAGAGAGTCACCTAGGCTCCCTTAGGCGACCTGGGCTCCCCTAAAGAGAGGAGTTATTATGGAGGAAGCCTGGACTCCCTTTTCTTCTCTCTGTGGGATAACTCCATGGCGCTATATATATAAAACTAAAATGACAATAATTATTTTTACTCGCATTTCATATCACAATTAATATCATTGTTTTATTGAATAATTACCAAAGTTAATATCTCAAGGTCAAAAGTTGGAAATAATACTAAACATCAAACTAGAAAGAAGTCAGTGCTCATATGTGTTTCGATTCATACATAACAAGTACTAATACTGACACAAAAGCATGGTTAAGCATGGTAACGCAGTGTCAAGTTTCAAAGTAGAAGAGCCAGTCTGGCAATGCTAGACTCTCATCTCAGAGCCTCGCACTGCTGGGCCCTGGAAACGTATTACCAGCATGAATCCTATTCCGATGGAAGCAGTGTATAAAGGGAATGGTGGAGAGGAAGGAGGTAAGACAAGTCCAACTTGGCCCCGATGACGACTAGACCTCGGGGCACATGGCAGTATTCTCAGGGCTGACAATGTCACCTTGAAGCACCCCCTAGGCCGCGCCTCTGGCCAGAGACAACAGAAGCCAATAGTTCGATAACCCTGCCCTAGACCCTGCACGCCTCTCTCCTGTTGAATTCCTGAACTGCCGACACATTGTACTGCTCTGGGAGACATTGACTTCGTTCTGAAGTCAATATTGGTGGGAAATATGCACAAAATAGCAGGGGGATTGTCTCCTCTGCTCGGTTTGAGACTCAGTCAGGGAGATGGAGATCGATGCTGGCAGCTATAGTCGTCACCCAAACACAGGGTGAAAACATCCTCTGCATGTTTGTCTGCACCTGTTATCTGGCAATGTATTATGATTCATTATCAAACATTCAATGAATGTTAAACGCTAGATCTTAAACGCCTGAATGTAAAAAACGAGTATTTTGATTCACAATATACGTGACTTAGAACTCATCCAAACACTAGTGTGCTTCTATTTAACTATGTCTGAAGATTGGGGATATGATTCATGTGTCCATCTTGTATACTAGTACGATAGATCGTATCATTGGTGATGGGTAGGAAATATTTACACTTTGCAACAATACCAATCATTGATGTGCATCGGTCAACTCACATATTATGTGTTTGAATTTGGAACCTTATCATTGTCATGATACAATTTCATCAAGAATAACATTCATACACGTTTAGTTGTTTTATTTCTCTTACCCCAGCGATGGAATCTGTCACCAGTCACTATCCATCCGTTGGCCATAAAATACATATCAACAAATGTGGTAGACCAATATTTCCTGAATCTCAAATCATGTCATGAATGTTTCTGTAGCTCAGAAGTACATGACACATATTTATATATGGAACATGTACATTGTATTATAGACTAGTGTGGATATGACATACTGACACGTGATGTTTCATTTAACCTTGACAGGAGACGACTCAGTTATGATGGAGATGGAGACACTTCACCCCTGTGCCCCCCTGGGTCCCCTGCCGCCGCTAACCAGTCTGACCTGCCTCACCCCCGTCACCCCTATAGATACCACCTCCACAGGAGGAACCATCCCCGAGATGCCGAGCCCCTCAGACAGCGAACAGTCCCTGGAGAAACAGGAAAAGAGAAGTAAGTAGATTTAGCCATTTAACGGCTGCATAGTTCCGATAGGTTGTGCTTTAAATGCATTTTTCCCTTTATTGTCATGATGCGTGGGTGGTACCTCCAGAAGGGACGAAGGGTCGTCATGATGCATTAATGCAGCCTTGGCGAGGTACCCGCCTGAGCTGCATTCATGTATCATGACGACAAGAACACGGTACATTAAAGCACTATACGGCCTTTAAACAAGAAGCATATAGGGTAGGAGGTCTCACTTAGCACCTCGCCTATGGGCATAGTGTGACAAGCCTCCCCCCTCTAGCCCCATTTACCCCCCCATGAAAGTGGGCGACCTTGTGTGCTCACTATTGAAAACTATGGAGAAGAGTGGGTTTTACGTGGTTCTTTTGAGTCTTTATTGGAGTGATACCAAATGCAAAGAAGGGGCTTTCTAGACCAAAAAATCCTGCTGAATCCAAATTTTGTGGTCTTGATTCCCAAAAACTGACCAAATCCACTCAAAAATTAAGTTTGGTGATGCTAAGTATTAAGAAAATGTACAAAATAATGTTGAAAATGTTTGGGACATTACCTATATATAAACCTGTCAATCAAAATCAGTACCTCAATCTACCTATTCAAAATTGGCCTATCCCTCAATCTGACAGGCTTTCTTCCTATGTATCACTCTACCTATCCGGCACACTGCCTATCCCTCAGCCTACCTATCCCTCAAGTTACCTATCATTAGAACCTTCTCTTGGATTAGCTCATCCCCCCAAAAGCCTAAAGGCTAAAGCCTCCTTGCTACTCCTGCCCACTTTCTGTGCCTACCTATCACTGAGTCTACCTATCCCCAATATGCCTATCACCCAACCTACCTATCCCTCTTGTGACTATCCCTCACTCTGCCTATTTGCCATGTTTTATCAGCCTTATCCATATTATATTTTTAACTATGCCCATCTGCTAAACATAACATTCCTCACCATGTCCACTATGATTTGTACCTATCCTCAATTTTCCTATCACCCAGCCTACCTATCCCTCATCGTGACGATCTCTCACTCTGCCTATCCCTCATGTTTAACTTGCATTATTTTTCTGTTTATTTGATCCTATCTACTAAAGATAACAGGCCTACAATTTTTATGGATAAGTTAATTTTCCTATCACCCAGTATACCTCTCCTTCATTATGCCTATGCTGGCATATCCCTCATGTCTAAACTACACATCCCTCAGACTCCCTAGCCCCATGGCTTTTACATATCCCCACCTTGAAAGATGCTCTCCATACCTATCTCTCAAACTACTTATTAGACACATACTACCTATTCTTTTCACACTTGATCTTCCTGAATACCTATCCCTCATGCCCTCTATGACTGTTCCTCAGTTTGCCTCTCCCTCATGCTCCCTATAACTTTTTACTGTTACCAATGGTGACCATTCCTTAGTCAACATACCCCTAAGGTATCTATCCTACAGTTTACTTGCACATATACCTCCATCTAGCTATCATTCAAGTTTCATATCTTTCAGCCTACCTATCCCTCATGATGCCTATCCTTCATGCTGTTGCGGTATATCCCTCAGTATGTCTAACCTGTCGTATACATATCCCACACCTTGTGTTCTGTTCTCTCTTTTTATTTCTCAGTCTGCCTCTTATAAATTATGCCTGTCCCCCTCTGTGCCTATCCTTCAGCCTGCATATCTCTCATGTCTCTGTGCACAGCCCTTAGCCTCTTAAATGTTCGTGCTTGTCCAGATCTATGCCTGACATTGCCTGCCCTGAAGATGCCTAGCTTTCTCTTTATCTATCCTACTTGCTTACTCTAGCTCTCTCTATCTTCCTATCCCCCATGCTGTATATCACACATTCTGTATATTCTTCATTTAACCCATTTCTCTATTTACCCATCAGCAGATATTGGCCATGGGTGATAGGAGGACAGGGGAAATGTCGGGGGCAGGGATATGCAACATGTAGTATAGATGGATACATTAAGGGCTTCACATAAAAACATGAAGGGGATGAAGGATAGGCACTCTGAGGATATAGGTAGACTCAATTATATGAAGCATGAGTGATAGGTAGATGAAGGTACATGTGTATGTACACTGTGGGATAGGTACCTTAGGTGTATGTTTACTAAGGAATAGTGTAGGTACATTGGGAAAAAGGAAGGCTGGGAGACCTTAGATAGGTAAAAGGTTATAGGGAGTATGAGGGATAGGCAGAATAAGGGCTAGTCATAACATGAGGGATAGGTATTCAGCAAAATGAAGACTGAGAGGGATAGGTAGTGTGGGTAATAAGCAGTGTGAGAGATAGATATGGAGGGTATCTTGCAAGGTGGGGATATATAAATGCCATGGGGGCTAGGGAGTCTGAGGGATGTGTAGGTTAAGCATGAGGGATATGCCAGGATAGGCTCAATGAAGGATAGGTTGACTAGATGATAGGAAAATTAACTTATACATAGAAATAGTAGACATGTTATGTTGAGCTCCATGGGGGATTAGATAAATTGAATGTAGATGAAACATGAGGGATAGGCAAAGTGAGGGATAGTCACATTGAGGGATAGGTAGGCTGGGTGATAGGAAAATTGAGGATAGGTACAAATCATAGTGGACATGGTGAGGAATGTTATGTTTAGCAGATGGGCATAGTTAAAATATGGATAAAGCTGATAAAACATGACAAATAGGCAGAGTGAGGGATAGTCACAATGAGGGATAGGTAGGCTAGGTGATAGGCAGATTGGGGATAGGTAGACTCAGTGATAGGTAGGCACAGAAAGTGGGCAGGAGTAGCAAGGAGAGGGATAGGCTTTAGCCTTTAAGCTTTTGGAGGGATGAGCTAATCCAAGAGAAGGTTCTAATTCAAGGGATAGGTAACTTGAGGGATAGGTAGGCTGAGGGATAGGCAGTGTGCAGGATAGGTAGAGTGATACATAGGAAGAATGCCTGTCAGATTGAGGGATAGGCCAATTTTGAATAGGTAGATTGAGGTACTGATTTTGATTGACAGGTTTATATATAGGTAATGTCCCAAACATTTTCAACATTATTTTGTACATTTTCTTAATACTTTACATCATCAAACATCATTTTTGAGTGGATTTGGTCAGTTTTTGGGAATCAAGACCACAAAATTTGGATTCAGCAGGATTTTTTGGTCTAGAAAACCCCTTCTTTTCATTTGGTATCACTCTAATTAAGACTCAAAAGAACCACATAAAACTCCCTATTCTCCATAGTTTTCAATAGTGAGCACACAAAGTCGCCCACTTTCATGGGGGGGTAGAGGGGGGGGGCTATAACATGGGAATCTACCGAGTCGGACATCCTATCCTTGCTTTAAAGGCCTAAACCCTATATGGGGAATATGGTTTTATAAGGAGAATGTTATGGGTCGATAACTGAAAGATGTATACTGAATTTAAATATAAAGAGTAGACATAACATACAGTCTTATGAGTCTTTGGGGCGTGGCTTTATTGATCGTAATCATCTACACCTACAGTATCACTAACATGTAATTTGTAAAAGGCAGAAACTCACTTTCAAGTAAACATCCCATTTGTCAATTACCAATTACTCCGAGACATTTAATAGGTCAGGAGAATCTTTTAATATTCAGCCTAAAAACGGGATGACTTGGCTGTCGTCTGAGTGTTTCGAGATCCTTCGGTATTCTTTGATTCGAAATCCCCAAAGGCATCCGGTTTTGACTCGATAAAGAATGAATCACGATAGCAGACAACTTTGAAGACGTTTTGTTTTTGGGGCTTGTCTGCAACACCAAGGGGATGCGTTCTCACCCAGAGTCCTTTGCGATGAAAAAAAAGTCGTCTGCGCACAATGGCGTCCGTCTGTCACGTGACTTGCCGGACCGACTGACGCGACCTCTAGCGGGACGCTGAGAAACTCAAAACGAGGTTTGTGTGAGACGCTGCCTGTCGTGACGTGACGCGCGCCGCCCCTTTCGTAACCTCCAGATAATAACTTATTGATGGGGGAAACTTTGCCACGCTGAGCAAAGACTTAACGTCAATGACGGCGGGAGATGTAAGCGCGGGGGCAGCACAATGGACCTGCCACCAGGGGTCAGTAGGGGGCCAGCGGAGGCTTCAAAGTCTCAGCTTCTCGGATCGCCAAGGCGGCTGATGAGGTTCGGGCGGCTGCCGATAGAGGCGCTGACACTCGCTGACATTTTGGTACAGCGTCCTCTCAGTCACAAATTGTCGTCTGCTTTACGTCCGCCAGGATATGGCGTAAAGCTGATACACAAGTAAATTGCGTTTGTGCCATTTCAGAGAAAGGTCAAGAAATGCCTGTTTAATAGGGATGAATAGTTCCTAGATTCAAATGAATCACATAAGATGTCTGGTAGCATATGGTGGACAATCTCTCAATGTCTCTGCCACCTAATGTATTACATGTAAATATTGTTTTCACTTTCTTGCAGGTGACCGGTTGCTTGACATCCCCTGTAAAGTGTGTGGAGATCGGAGTTCGGGCAAGCACTATGGTATCTACAGCTGTGATGGTACGTGTACACTCTCACAGTAGATTCCCCATGTACGGTTAATAATGCATGAGGGATGAGAATGGATATGTGATCCCTACCTCTCCGCGGTCTATGTTGATATCAATGTCTAAAAGATTTATTTCATATCCAAAAATGTCTACCAATCATATGCAGGCAATCATATTGGTAAAATAAACTGTGAATTATCCTGTTTTGTATTTAACATGATGATATTCAAAGGCAAGACGAATGCTTCCTTAATCGATACGTTGCAACCACATGTGACATTGGTGGAATTTCTTTTCTCAGTTGATACGTGAGTAAATTTATACATGTTTTAACTATCAACTTTTACATATTTTCAGGTTGTTCTGGATTTTTCAAGCGTTCTATCCATCGCGGACGGGTTTACACCTGCAAGGCACAGGGCGAGAATAAGGGCAAATGTCCCATTGACAAGACCCACCGTAACCAGTGCCGTGCCTGTAGGCTCAACAGATGCTTCCAGGCCGAAATGAACAAAGATGGTGAGTACCATGAACTTGTTATAAGTAGGTGATTTCACAGAAAATTAGCGTGATATTGTGCCACACTCGGTACAGTGTGATAGAAATGTGTAAGTCGTGTGAGGTTAATGCCATCTATCGGGCCTCACACACTATGTTCTGACCTCCCATAAAATATTAAGTGTCTCACATTGCGCTAGAGTGCACCATGACAACTATGGTGCTGTTGAACAGACTTCGCCAATCATTCACTTCCCAATATCATAGAGGAATCAACCATTTATGAATGGATAGTGTATTATGCGTGTGAGCTCCAGAGCTCTGTCATGACATGTGGCCGTTTGTTTGTTGTACATTGTAAATCTTGGGTTAGCATAGTCGGTCTGATCCATGTTGCATCATACCCCTCCTGTATATTAAGGGTAGTCTCTACTGTCAATGAAATAATATCCTTATGCACTTGTTTATTTGTCATATCTAGAATACATAAAGTTAGCATAGTGATATATAGATCAGATTTTCCCATTGACCTGCGCATACCTGTTAGATATCTCTTATACAACACTATTAGTAAGCTCCATTACCTGTCTGTGTTCACATCAGCGGAAGGATACTAGAACTGCGGCATGACAAATTTGCAGCCTATTTACTCAGGCCGCCGCCAGTAATGAAATCCAATGGTTACTTGACATTGACGCGCGATGACGTTTATTAACTGGGACCTGTCGACTAGCGCGCGTCAAGTGGTGGATTAATAGGGTGACGAGGACCTGCCCCGGGCCGTGGGAGCACGCCGGGAGGTGGACGAGCACCCTCCGGTACCCCACGCACCACTAGGGCTCCCTGCTCAATAGGGCCTCCTCCACCACCCATATTAACCATAAATCAAAGACCTAGTCAAAAAAAGTGATGATGATAATGATGAAGGATAAAAGATATGGGACTCCCCACCAGTCATCTAGTGTGTGTTCATCGGGCCTGGAAGTGGCGGTTCCTCCAGTCGCTACTTGTGTTGGGTGGAGTGTTAAGCTGTAAGGTGGCGTCATGCTTTTATGACTGAACATTGTCGTTTTTCTTATTTTTATTTTTCTCTCAGTTTTTGGCATGTATCCCGACATGATGTCTGGGTGTATTAAACATAACTCATGCCCTGGAGGTGACATGGAGTGGGCACAGGGTCCACTGGATCCTGAGAGACTTGCAGGCCTCACGATCAAGCATCATAGAGACTTTATAAGGCTAGGCTCTTGTGAATAGGTTCCTATGGCATTGTGGTGGGTTTTTTTTCATCCCAGACAATTAAAGCAAAAATGGAGAAAATGAGCGGTAGTTGTCACGTGAGTGGCACGTGTGGGCTCACATAATCTGCCTGCTGGTATGGTGGTTAACCCTTTAAGGACCGCATAGTGCTCTAATGCAATAGACTTCATGATGCCTGAATGCAGGACTGGCGAGTAACTCACCAGGACTGCATTCTTGCATCATGGCAAACCTTTGGTAGGGTATCAACCTCATATATTCTGCATAAATGCAGCACTGGTCAGTTACTCACCCGGGATGCATTCATGCATCATGACGATAACGGGCATAATGTATTAAAACACCCTGTGGCCCTTAAAGGGTGAACGTGACCAGGTTGGGAATTTCCCTTCACTTTGCAGCCTGCCCCCATACAGTAGCCACGAAGAGTCATTCCAGTTCTTAATCATACTGGTGTACGAAAGATCCGATATTACCATAAACTGCACATTATGCCTATTCAAATTCAAATGAATGTACAGTTACAGGCAAAATATTGAAAATTGGGTAATCCTGACTAAAACCCCACTTTCCATATACTACTCACAGAACGGCGTGACCTGGTTTTGTGAGCAGTATATGAAAAGTCGAGTGGTCCTCAGGCGCTATGTATGTACACCCCAATAGCATTATGTACGCCGTGTGTTCAAATGCCTGTGACATCCCTATTGATATTAAATGGTATAATGATGACTTCTGTAAAGATATTAAAATGTCACATTACTCTTTCTTGAGTATCATTGATTTATAGTGGGGTATCATAGCTTGTACACATACGTATGTGCACTGTACGTGTTGTTTGGTTATTTCATAACTAATATTAGACAGCCTATAGATGCTATTATTGTCCCACAACTCCAGGTTCTTCTCCAGGGTCTCAATCCCTTCCTGTGTGTCTCCCAGCCTCTCCATACACAAAACCTACAATGCGTAGCCAATACACCCCCCCCCCTCCCCCTTCCTGATCACAGACCCCTGGGAACGGGCGTAGCTTTCCTCCTGACCAATAAGCAACCTTCAGCTGTCGATACGCTGCGGCCGCAGATACAATGGTGACTTTTAATAATTGAATAGGTGACCAGGGCAGCGGGCAGCGCCCATTGAGACACTGTTATTGACGTTTGGCTTTGCCTGTCGCCGACCCCTACAGGAGCATTCAGAGCCCGGCGGGGTGGCCGAGCTCCCACCGCCAGGCGGCCAGGAAGCCCCGGCAGCCATAGGGATGGCCGTGGGCGTGGGATTCATACGAGGGGGGCTGCCGCCGCCATAAGGCAGTCCATGGGATACCACTGTGTCGTGTGGGCTGAGCGACAACTCCTCACCCGTGTAGCTATCTGTGAGTGTGGGCGCACACATTCAAATGCCCTCACATCTATTATAGGATCACACTGGTGTTGTGAGATAAGGATTGATGTGTAAATAAGAAACCTACAATTAGCTATTAGACTCTTGACATCTCTTCAGAAATCCATATCTTTTATAGAATCGATATGCCCTCAAGAAAGTCGATGGGTTTTTTTTTTTTTTTACCAAAGCCACTGTATTGCCTCCTGCTCCTCCAACTTCCTCCTATCTCGGCCTACCTCTGCACCCTATCTGCCCATCCTACTCCCCTTTTACCCCAGCCTGTACTGTAGTGACACACACGTTCTCCAGCCGGACGTTCCCAGACGGTCGCCAACGTTAACAATAACACTGACACGCTGACACCAGCGAAGAGCATCCACGCGAAAGGTGAAGCTCGCCTGCCTGCGTAAGAACTATAGCCCTTTAAGGGCCGCAGAGTGCTTTAACATGCTCTGCCATTTGTCGTCATGATGCATGAATACAGCAAAATTATCCATGAACCTTGCCAACTCTTCAGGTGTGTATCAAAACCATATGGTCGGCATGATGCTTGAATGCAGGCATGGCGATTTATAAATGCATCATGACGACAAAGGACATATTGCAGGCCTAAGAAGGGGTCCAGGCACAGGAGAATAAGCCGACATGACAGGGGGCCAGGAGGGGCAGGGCAAAGGGGCTGCTAATGTGACAGGTAAGGGGGGAGGAGACCCATGAGGAAGGTGGCAATCTGACAGGGGTCAAGAGGGTAAGGAGACAGAGCGAACATGGCAACAAGGGATACTTAAGACAAGGGGTTGTGGGAAAGGGTATGCTTGGGAGATGCACACTTTCCCTGGGAAATCTGCATTTTATCATGTGTGCTGGACCTTGACCTCTATTGACTACATATCTGGGGCAATAGAACATGATAATTATTAGGTCGAGACACTAAAACATATCGCTGGGAGACATCTGTGTGAAATTTTAATCCGTGTCTGACTGGCCTTTACTCTGCTGAGCAATCTGAATGTTTTCATTTATTCTTTCATAATATAAGTGTCTTTAAGCATGTACATAGTATATCTTTACATCAGAGTTCCATGTATTCTTTACGAATTTTGTATCTTTAGGGGGCGATAATATGTGATTTCTCCAATTTTTCCATCCCTACATGGTGCATACAGTGCCCGCCCTCTAATTCACAGGTTCCTTCTCTTCATCTGCAGCTGTCCAGCACGAGAGGGGCCCGCGGAAACCCAAACACAAGCCGGAGCACCACCACCAGTCCCACCACATGTCCCTCCCTCCCCCACCCCCGGCCTCCCTGCCCTCCCTGCCCATGCTGCCCTCCTCCATCGGGGACGGACCTATGGACCTCAGAGTGGCCGCCAAGATGGACCACCAGCACCAGCACCACCACCACCACCACCCTGCCCTGGGCAGCATGGCCGAGCACCTGGCCCAGCCCACCTTCCTGCACTCCCTACTGGCCGCTGAGCAGTTCCACGAGAGCCCCTACACCACGAGCAGCTCACGGCTCGTCGTCAATGAGCTGGGCGGCGTCGAGTCGTCCGCCTTCCGCGTGCCTCACTCCATGGTCGGGGAGTCACTCCAGGAGGTGACGGCGCGGCTGCTCTTCTCTATCGTCAACTGGATTAAACATATTCCCTCATTCAGGGCGCTGCCCGCCAGAGACCAGGTGAGCAATTCGCACTGATCAGCTGCTAATTATTTAATTAAGTAACGCTTTAAGAGCTGCTTTAATGTGATTTAATGTGCTATGCCCTTTGTCGGCATGATGCATGGATGCAGTCCTGGCGAGTAACTCACCAGTGGTGTATTCACGCAATATGCCGACCCAACGGGTTGATAGACATGAATGTCACAATTGGCGAGCTACTTGCTAGGGCGGTATGCATATCATGCATCATGGTGGCAAAGGGCATAGCACATCTGTATACACAAGAAGTGCTAATGGCTGTAATGCTAAATCACAAAGAAATAGTTTTCAAAAACCTTCAGTTCTAATACTATGGAGGTCGAAATTGATATGCTCCGTAATCTTAGAATAGATTTATTAAGATAATCAAACAAGGGTCTGAATCGTCTCTATGAGAAGTAGCAATACCTCCGAATAGCATATCAATTATCGCTTGCCCTAAGCTTGAACAAATACACTCTGGAATCGAACTAAGGTAGAAACCTCAGCAGTTCTGTGCAATGCGAAACCGATTGTAGTGAGAACACCTTCCGAAAAATTATTTAACTTTTAAAATCCTTTCCTATATTTGCTCAGATCATCCTGCTGGAGGAGTCGTGGCGGGACCTGTTCCTCCTGTCCCTGGCTCAGTGGGAGGTGAACCTGGAGGTGCACAGCGTACTGGAGTGTGCTAACGTCAACCACGACACACTACCCACCGACAAGATGGCCGCCCTCCTCTCTGACATCCGGTACATCCGGGACCTCGGAGCACGCTTCCGGGCCCTACACGTGGATAAGACCGAGTACGCATGTCTGAAAGCCGTCGTCCTCTTCCGGCCTGGTGAGTGGTGGTTGTTTATTAGTTTAAACTATAATATCGTTTTACTCATTTCTGATAGATGTTTCACTGGTGAAGGAAGGGGCAGCAATGTATCTCTGTAATCTCTAGCGTGAAAGAACTGTTCAATGACTGGGAACGTTTTTAGATGTTTTGAGTTTTTGAAGCTCTCCTATCTCACCTTAATGATCCAGAGTCACGATTTTTGTGTAGGCCTATATCTATCCTTATATGTCAGTATGGCGACGTGACTCATTCATCATATAGATCGCATACACTCCGTGCAATATTGTATGTAATGAGGGGAATAACCCTACAGATACCGCACAGTGGTAAACAAAACAGGACATTGTAAATCATAATGGCCAAAACCTCAACTTTAATGGCAGTCTAACATGGCCTTAGATAGCTATAGTCTCCCTCCAAACAGCACCCAGGAATTTAACGTTCGCAACTTGTGCAAACCTAGGGAACTCACCAGAATACCAGAAAAAGCACACGATATACTTGAGAAAATCTTGTGCCTTTTCTGGCGTTCTGGTGACTTCCCTATATATAGATTTGCCCCATTCATGAAGGTTCAATTCCCATGTGCTGTATGGAGGGATCCTATCAGCACCCTGTACCCTGTGCCACTCCCCATGCAGTCTACTAAAGGCAATAGGATCAGGAACCCAGCACACACGCCGCCTATTGTACCCCTCACAGTGCCTCCACCTGGTGAGCTGCGGCGGTAACTTACACATCAAAGGCCGGCTATTATCGGCGGCCGACAGGAGGCCTTTATTCGGAGGAGTCAGCTTAGATTCGCATTTGCTTGGCTCCATTTGAGGCCTTTACGGCTGGGATTTGCCGGACGCCGGCTGCCATTGTGACCTCCTGAATGCATGCCGCGCCCCCTGGTTTGGCCCCCACGTACGTGTGACCCTGCCAGGTGACCCACAGTGGCTCTATCCTCTCTACCCCCCCCCCCCCCACACACACACTCCTCTCACTCAGCATACAGCCTTAGGCACCATAGGATTCTGATCTGGGAGGTGGGGCGCATGAGCAATCGATGCTCGGGCATATATAGGGACGTATGGTGACGTGACTTCCGGTTACGTCAGGGTCACGTGGGTCTGTGTGTGGAGGGAGGGAAGGTGCCCGGCAGGTGTGTATAGAAATATAGCCGCAGAGGTATAGGGAGCAAGCCTGGGGATCTTGGGAAGGGTGGGTGGGGGCTAGGGGGGGTTGGTCAGGGTCAGGATCGAAAGTATTAGGGAGGGTTTGATGTTTGACAAATCAATGCATAGAGCAGAATCCAACCACTAGCAGGGGGCGCACCCGGCACATGTAGAAAGCCAGTACACAGAGCGTCTCTAACCTGCAGGCTTGGAAACACCAGCTCCCTTCCTCCTGCACTCCCCTCCTCCCACACACACACAACACACACACCCTCCTGCCCCTCCTCCCCGACCAACCCCCCACACAGATGGGCGGGCTCCCGTACCCCGCCAGTTGAACGCTTGCCTCCTACATCGATGTTAGCCTCACATACTTTCACACCAATTAAACAGATCGATGACAAGGCTTTGTTGTGCCATTACGTGCGACTCGGAGGTTAATGCTTCATTTAACCCCGGCCCGTGTGATCTGAAGCTGGCCAAGGGCCACGCTCTGCCGTCTGCCCATGTCGTCTGCTCCAGCGACGGGGGGCCCGTGCCGGCAAACGAGCGGCCCCGCGGGCACGACGACTTCCGCTTCCTGCAGCGTCTTTGCAGCGTTGGTGGCGTCAAGAGGTGGGGGCCGGGGCAGAACAAAAGGGGAGGGTCAAAAAGGCTATGTTTCTCCCACTCGGGGCCATTTTGTGTCTCCTCAAGGAGCCCCCACAGACAAAAGGGGGGGCAGGTTTAACCCTTTAGGGGCCGCTTAGTGCTTTAATGTTCTATGTCATTTGTTGTCATGATGCATGGGTGCAGCCCTGGCATGCTTCGCTCATGCAGCATGTGGACCTTTTGTCTATCAGAATGCGGTCCTGGCGAGTTATTCACCATGCATTATGCCAACAAAGGGCATACTCCTTTAATGGTTTAATGATTAAAGCGCTCTGCAGTCCTTGAAGGGTTAACTACAGGGCCGTGTGCACATAGTGCTGCACCGCTCTCACTTACACCCACAGGAAGTGACAGAGGGTATTAGCACCATGAAGACATGTTTAAAAAACATTGTGGTGATAAAAGGGGAGATAGCAGGGGAAGTGGGAGCACGTGACAAGCACTGCTAATCATTAAGGTGATCAGAGGACGACTTATTTTCTCTTCTCGCCTTTCAGACTGACAACGACGCTGTGGGCGTTAAAACATTGATTAAATGCGAGTTAAATACATGAAGGCTGAACTAGAATTAGATGTTAATGTGTTGGGCACGCATGGTTGCTATTTTAGGGGTGGAGATGGTGGTAGGTTATTTAAATCGAGGTTTAGCGTTTTCAGACCTAGTGCCGTTATGAAAAATAATACGTGTCATTTGTCTCAAACAAACGCCATATTGACCTACTGGTTCATTGGCCCTAAAAACACTGAAAAAGGGGAGCCTACACATATATCGGCGTAGTGACTGTGGCCAATACGCCTCAACCCAAGCCAATTCAAATCTCTGAATTCAACTGCCTCTTCTTGCAAATTCCTTTAGTGCTTCTCCCTGTATGACTTCCACTGCATGTCCCCATCACTATTTGTTTAAATGTCGCTGTTACTCATCTCCCCCTCCTCTTGTCCCCTACAGAGATCTTCGGGCTGAGAGACACAGGCACCGTGGAGGTCCTCCAGGACCAGGCTCAGGTCCTCCTGGGGGAGTATGTCCGGCACCAATACCCCCGCCAACCCACAAGGTTCGGCAAGCTCCTGCTCGTCATGCCAGCTCTCAGGGTCATCTCAGGGGCAGTGCTGGCCAAGCTCTTCTTCAAGGAGACTGTGGGCAACATCCCTGTGGAGCGACTCATCTGTGATATATACCACAACGAGAAGCTCCAATGAGCAGCTCGTATTTGATGTTAAGTTAAATGGGGATAGTGGGGATAATGTGTGGCGTGTACTCCTTTGTGATACAGACACGGGGGTATTTTATGGTTATTTAACCTAAGTAGTTGTTGATATGTTGAACAAGCTCTCTTTGGATGCTATATTAAATTATTGTACATAATTATTACCATGGTCCTTGACCTAAAACTCGATATGATCTTTCCTCTTCTCTCCTATTGTATATACACTGAACCAACCCTGTCTGTGTGTATTTTCACCTGTTAATTGATTGATAATCTGCAAACATGAATTTGAATAGACCTGTATATATTTTCTTGAAGTCATAAGATTGTTCATTCACGAAGTGATTTTCATTCAAACAAAATATGGAGTAGATACCGGTACTGAGTCCGGATGTCATAATCATACAGTAATATCAAGACGGCATGTTATTCAACCTGGTTTAATACACGGGTTTACTTGAATAACGCATGTATTCATGTTCGAAGAAAATATTGATTGTTGATTACATTGTGAAGGTGGAAAGTATACTGAGAATACATTAATATTCCGCGTGCTTATGAATAAAATTGTAGGTGATATATCTTTGTTCGTGTGTACAAAATCCACTTTATTTCTGTGAGAAATTGTTGTAAACAGACACCGGGTCAACATGAGTTTCATAATACTCGATGTATCGTGAATATAGAATAATTCTATTTTATGTTATTATACTTAAGATTGACATTATTTATATCCTATGAGACATATTAATATCATCTAATTTCAGGAAATAAATGTATGTGTTGTCAACGGATGTATGTGTTATTGCTGTATTCTTGCCTAAATAGAGTGTATTCTCATCACTAAATCATAACCATCGGTTTACAACATTTGCTCCGTAGTTTCTCCATCTCTTACCATCTCTTGGGGTGCTATAGGATTGGTTTTCCGTACAGTCTGAAGTTGTGAACTTGTGCAGTTCCGTGTAACGTATGGTATCTCTAACAGTGTTTCCTGCTATATCAGAGTTAAGTAACGGGGATGTCACTACAAATTAGTAATCTACACCAAAGAAAGCCAGCAATAACTGGAAATAGATCTCCACCAAAGCCGTGCCAAATTGCGCCCACACAAGGTCACCCATTTGGTTGGGCGCAGGGTAGGCGAAAGGATAATGCAGAGGTGTGTAGTGCAAATTCGATTCTCTTTCCCCTCGTTTATCATCATCACAATACAACATAATGTGACATGTGAATCCCGAAATAAAATGAATTGTTATACATGTATGAGTCCTGGCTTATCTATGATATGACATTAATATGCCTGGCATAAAATACATGTAGCAGGTGAATTGGTGCAGTACCATTATATTGGCCTGTAACCGGCCTTATAACAGATCAGTGGGTAGGTAGATAGGAGTTATCGATTCTAAATTCACAACAAGCTGTGCCTTTCACATGGTTATAGCCAAGTTTTAATCATCAGAATAAACGACCATAAATTGTTCAGTATTTTGCAATAAAGTCGAGTAGCGAACCCTTTTCAATTTATAACGACTGAAATGTAGCTCTCTGTGTGCGCCTCTATGAGCATAATTGGTGGATGGTGCATTCATTGTTAAATTTCCCCAGCATCACAACAGTGAAATGGCCTCAGGGACTCACCTTAGAGCAAATGTGCAGGGATCTGTGGGCATCCTATAATCTGCTGCAACCTTTAAGTGAGCGTCGGTCTAATGATGCGGTATGTTACATGCCATGCATGTGTTATTCTCTGTAGTGGATTGGGATTGGTTATAGACTAGAGCTCTTCAATGTACTTCAATGTTTATCGGATACTTCTTCATACAGTCATGGTCTGTTGCCACATACATGGAGTTCCAGGTACCGCACGGTATTCTACTATGTTCACAGATTACACCCGGAAATGTATGAACTAGATCCATGAACTGGGTGTACACAGTAAACCCCTGTCCGGCCTATATAAAGGCTAGGGTACCTGCCCCGACACCAGGTTCGGTCCGTGTGGGCCCTGTGGACCTGCTGACCAGCCTTCGGCTGTGTTGGTTTTAAAACTATACCATCAGCCCCGACTGTGACGATTCAGTTGGTGCGTTTGACGGAGACCTGCATAAAATAGGCTACAGCCAGTTGAAGCTGGTTCTAGGCATAACGTACGCTCTAATGCAATGAGTAGGTTGTCAGTGAAAATTGATAGCAATGTACCGTAGTTAATATTTGTCCTCGTGCGCACCGATGTGCCCCCACGAATCAACATGACAACAATCTAGGTAATTACACTCTCTCGTGGCATAATTGTGTTTAGCAACCTACAACAATTATTGGCGGTTATCCCACCCTATTTCCCTTTTCTGTTTGATTTTAGAGGTATTTAAACAATGTTGGCCTTTACCTAGACCACTAGGATTAGAATCTGAAGATCTGAAGGTGTATACAGCTAGACTCTCAAGAGCAATGTTAGGTGAAGTATGCTTTGATTGGGTCAATTTGACAAGTAGGTGTACCTACAGTCCCCTATCACTCTCAGACCACTGATGTTCCCGCCACGTGGTCAGGGCATCAAAAATGGCGGATAGTCAGTTGAATGGAGGCTAGGTTTGTCCTGATTTCAGGGTGTTCCTGGGGTCTTCAGACTTAGTTCTTCAAAATTGATGGCTATAATAACCATACCATAACTATATGAAACATTTAGTAACTGCTCCAAGGGGTGATTTGATGAATGAGCATTTCTTCAAATCAACGGGACATGGCTCCCCTGTAGTTCTATGCTAGAATGTAGAATAGAAAGGCTTGGGCAGTAGAACCAGAGAGGAACCTGTTTCTTGTCTGAGTTGTGATGTTATTCATATTGTTATCAACTTCACAGCAGTAGGAAAGCATTTTCCAATTGTCACCTTAGGTTATAAATCAACTATATTCTGAAAGACACCGCCAAGATCTTTACAATGACATATTGTGTGTCCCTATCTGACTGTGAACAATGCCAAAAACGTTGCTGGGATGATGTCATAGTAGAAAATATGCTCTGGGACGCTCCGTCACAAAATTGGCGCCCAGCGATGGTAAGAGTGGGGGAGCTGGGTGGCAGTCCTACCATTTTGCCGCCACTGCCTGGGTACTGCATGTAACCCTAAATGCTATCTTGATGTTTGTGTTAAGGGGCATCACTTGCAGACACTGACAGCGTGTTACGGGGCATCATCATGAAATCACAAACTCCCATTTTTTCACTATTTAATGGGAATTAAAGTGAAAAAGGAATGGATATAGCCTTATTACATGCGTATGAATCTATTGTGTAAATTTAAACATTGCAAACCAACTAGTAATAAGGTAATCTTAGCTTCTCTGTTTGAGCAATCACAACAAGTCTGCCACCACTGATGCCCTGTCCACGTGGCGGGAACATCAGTGTTGGTAGAGTGCCTATATAATCCCAAAGGCAGAGCTAATTTACGCAAACACCCATGCGTCGAATAGGGAAAGTTACAAATACATAATTGTTTCTATTTGTATGGGGGTGTGGTGGGCAAGCAAACCACTGTACTGTGACCCCCAGGTATATACACCATGAATCAGTCAGTTACACGTTATACTAATAGCTATTTAAATATATCTTATTTGGGATAAATATGACCATATATGTGTGATATAAATTTTTATGGTGTAAGCTGCAGAGTCATTACATCCTAGGACAATCAAAAAGCAAGTTAAGAGTAATATCCCTCAGTGGTGTGTGGCTATCATGGTGAGGTTACCTAACCACATGTAGGCTTTGGTCGCCCACACTGTGACTGGCAGTCACAGTACTCCCTAGGTGGCGCATCGGGTGTTTCTAGTCTAGCCTTCAGAAATCAACTGGTGATATGATAGTCATATGGCGGCCATATTTAAGGGTAATATTTATCTAAATTAGATAATTTTGACCAATCAGGGGGTTAATTGACATTGTCTTCTTGGCGCATCACACAAAAAGAATGGAAAATTCTGATTATTTCATTACTAGACATGGATTTTTGGGTTTGTCTTTCAATTTTCAATAATATATGATGCACAAACCTAAAATTGACCACTGAATGAATATGTATTTTATAAACCTACAATGAGTTTTATGTACATTTCAGACATAATCAATTATCTCATGAGCAAATATCTTTAGACAACATTTTATCAATGTACCTAACAAATAAAATAATATAGATGCACTTTGGAGAACAAAAAAGTAAAGAAATTAATTATATATAATGAAATAATGCCAATTTTACTGTGTTTAGAGGTGAATAAAATCACAAGAAAGCATTCCACTAAGTATTTCTTCTAATCTAATGCTAGGGAGATATGTAGGAAATAATAATAATAACAGAAGTTCCGATCACCTTGGGTAAAAAATATGGCAATAAGAGGTGGCTAGCAGGTGTTTTTTTTGAAAATCTCAATAAATCTTCTTCTTATTTTTTGTTGAAACAAATGAAAAAAATGTTATTTATTTTCATATATGCTCGGCACATAAACGACTAAACTGCTAATTTCTCGACCTATCTCTTGGTGTATACCTTAACATTTTGGGATAAAAATGTCCATTTGGCTTGTGGTCGCTACGTGTGACGTTGCAGAACCCTGTAATTATTACTTGAGATCTCCCTATCCATTCTGCCTGATCTAAAAAAATAGCCTGAAGGACAGACATCTAGTTATCAGTCTGTTGGGCTATGACGTATCCTTTCATCAAACATTGTCAACTACAATAACGCCACAATAAAAGGTCAAGTAGCCTAGATTACAGAAGGAAGTATTGGATATTCTGTTGAAACACCTCCTACGCAATATACCCTAAATTATGTTATAAAACACAGATAGGTTATAAACTCCAGATTATAGAAGCTATAGTTCATTGGGATCAAATGTAATTCAACAATGATACAACAAACAGTCTTGCTGTTATACTTATGATACAACATGTAGTAGGACCGTCGTTTGAGTTCTATCGTACCGTAAACTCCCGCGTACTACCCGCATGTCTCGTATTGCCCGCACCCCAACTCCTACAACGCGCTTTTGGATCTGAAAACTTTAATTTTAGTACTGTTTTATAGTAATAAAAACCCTCGTATAACCCGCACCTGATATCTATAGGCATGTTTGGTATCAAATGAAAGCTGAGACTGGTTCGCATGCAACCAGCGGGTATTACGCAGGAATATACGGTCGTAGCAAAAGTAAAGGAAATCTTAGAGAAAATGTATATTGTGTGTGCACATGGTGAAATGATGAATTAACCCTTAATCTTAAGTTGGAAGATTACATTATTATGATTGAGTACTTTGGCGTCGCAACAGCCATTTTCTGCATAACAATAACTCGTTTATTAAAGCCTATATAAGTACTCAAATATCAGTATATCCTCAGCTGGTGTAGACCTGGACTAGAGGCCCCTATTAGCAGTCAGAGATTTTCTGCCGATAGCTAGGTCAGTCCGACCTTGAAGACTATAGGGTAAACCGCCCCTAAGTGGCCCCCCTGCAGGACAAGTACCTATAGTGGCCCATCTATACCTCTATACACCAGTCTTTATGGTCATTTTTTCCTGATTTGTTAATACAGGTATGAAAGAAGAGACAATTATGTACCAATATCACAGTTTATATTCTCCATAAAGTAGCCACACTGTTTTCTACAGAGTGCCAAACATGACATGTTTGTGTGACATGTAGCCCTCTTTTCATTGAGAGGTTTCAAGAAAAAGACATTTTATACCTCAACAGTGTGCCTATAGTTTTCCAGTAAGATCCAAACTTTCCCCTTGTTTTTCACACATATTATCTTTACATTAACATGCCATCTTCATTTGGTGAAAATCCTATATTAATTAGGTAATTTTTGCTGATTGATTGTCACCACTACAGGAGTACCTAAAGTGGCCCAGGGGCTCAACCATGAGTGGCCCACCAACAGTATAGGTTATAATATGCTAGGTGTAGGGTGAGATCTATTCTAAGATCCAAAATAAATGGATGCCCCCCCTATGACCCAATAAACAAAAAGATGTCATATAATGTGGGGAAAATATGACTATAGAATTACATGGAAATCAACCTGATTTATGGTCAGAGAAAAACTGGTCCATTAAGTTTTGAACCCAGGATCTTCTGTGTGCTAGGGTAATACTGTACCTCTATCCTATTCTGGATACATGGTGTTAGAACTGCTGAAAGCTATACTTGTATGACATTGAGACTGTGTGAGTATGTACCTTGGTAATTAAGATCCACACCTTCTGTAATAAGGGACCTTATGTCTATGTTTTATGAGCTATGTCAGGCTATATATAGGTCCCTATAAATATAGGTTATACCTTATAGCCATAGCTTAGTGCCGAGTGAACAAAAAATGGGGGTACTTCTATGCTCCCCACACTTGTCCAGCTGCTGTGGCTACATAGGCAGGGCTTAGAACTTTAGTGTGAGAGGTCCCTGGTTCTGGTCTCCCCACAGTTGAGACCTTTGGTTTTTGGTGAACCATATCATAAGAACATAAAATAATGTTATACATGGAAAAGTTCCTAAATGTTAATTTTTTTTGTTCAGTGGTACACTATGCCCCCAGAAGCAGAAATGGGTATAATTATGCCCAGAGCTTAACAGAACAGAAGGCAGCCCCCAAGAAGGCAAGATAGAAGAGTAGGCTTAAAGCATATTCATAGGCTTGTTATTGGAACTAACAATGTGCATGAGGCTATATTTCATTATGTTCTAATGTAACATAACATTGTAACCACATTTACCAAGTTACAGATGCATAAACAGTGTTTTATTGGAGTGGGCCACTCAAGGTACAAGGTGGGCCAGTCATGGTACCAATTCAATGTCCAAAGGGTACCTTACTTTAATCAGCATTTTCACAATATATCACATAGAAATCAATATTTTTGACTTGTCTATAGCATTCCAAACAGTGTCCCAATGAAAAGTGCTGTATACTTCATGAGGATTGGATCACTCTTTCTACATGTAATCTTGTATCAAAGTCAGTCTTGTGGGTTTCAGCTCCTCAACAGGGCCACATATGGGCGGTTTACCCTAGCACTGCCGAATCTGATCCGCCGTATCTTATACGGCCAGCGAAATTGCTGTCTCATTTCATCTCGCAAGTCTTAATTCAAAGATGAAGAACCACATCACCGAAGTTCATTGGTGCATCCCTAAAGCTTTGTGCGCTAGCATTGGACTGTATTGACACATTTGCCTTGATTTGTCCACTGGTCTCTGATTCTATATCTTGATTCCCCTTACAATGAGGACAGTGAAATAATGCCATTGTTGTTTTGTAGAAGGGTCTCATTGTCGGTATGTAAATGATGGGGTTGTAGAATGAATTGCAGCAAACCAGCCAAGGTGCTAGGAAGTCAGTGACTTTTCCAAATGAATGTCCTGTTGCCATCATAGGGATTAGAACACAGATTATGTAGGGGGTCCACGCAATGTAGTACCCTACAAGAGTTCCAATGACATATAATTACCAAACAATGGTGGTTACACATAATTTATAGTATACTTATTATGATCTAACATATATAGAGTTATAAAAATGGGTCCATACATTTATATATGTATAAATACTGTTTATAGAAAACCAATGGTGTCAATGTTGGCATCCTTGGTTTGATATGAGCAGTTATTTATTGCTAGGGGTTGGGGCTAATGGTTGAAGGAAGTTGGTTAATTTTTAATTCATAAAACTATTGTAGTTGTGCAGCCCTTATCTACCAATACATTCCACAATATTTTGATTTTTATTTACTGAAATGCAAGAGAAAACTTACCAAATGTCATAATGGCAAGAGTGCGAAGTATCCGTAAGTCCCGCTTCCATTGAGACCTTTCATTTTTCTCTTTACCTCCATGGTGCACTGTGATGTTTCTGTTGAGGTCTCCTCTCTTGGTCCTTGCGAAGTAGAAGATACCCCTCAAGCATACAAAGATTACCAATGAGGGTACGATAAACATGGTTATCAAAATACCATTGGAGTACATCTCATTTCCTGCCCAATCAGGGAAACATAGAAATGTACTTGTGTAATACTTTATTTGTATACCCGATAGACCTGTGAGAGTGGGAGCTAGACCAAAGGCCACTACAATCCAGATGCTTACAAGAATGATCATCACTCTACGGGATGTAAAATAAAGACGATGGTGGAGTGGACGTGCAAACATGATGAGCCGATCTATGCTCATAAATGTCAATGTCAGAGTGGATACTCTGGTAACAATTGCTGTGACATATCCAACCAAGATACACACAGGGTCTTGGTCCTTTAAAGTGTAGTTATTCAACACTTGATGAGACATCTGCACAAGTAGGATGATACCTAGTGTGATATCGGTTGCAGCAAGGCTGAGCATACTGTAAGCTGTACTGGGTCGCATGTCCTTTATCCTGGGTACAACCACAAACACCAGAGTATTCAGTAATACTGCTAACACTGGCACAGTCCACACAACACACATCTGTAGGGCATTTGGGTATATCTGGTCCTGTGTCATATTCATGATGTTCTTTTGATATTCTATTCTGGTCAATGCTCCTCATCTGATCAACTCCATTGTGTAAATCCCTCAGTATTCAATTTGCTTCTGACATATGAAGATCGTTATGTTACAAGTCGTGATGGGATCACATGCATACTGAGAGATGACACTGATATCACGGATCCTGGTGTAAGCAAAATTTATTATCATCATGTATATTTATACTTGTTTTGATCTAGGGCAATGTGTACTTTCATTACTGCCAAACTAGGTATGTTGACCCTCATGGGCATGTCTCTGCTAGTAGAGTTGTGATACTACTCCTGGATATCGGGTTCCATCTTGTTCCCATTGGTTAATGCACCATGTCCCTACACTAGGGACATCTGTTCCTGCTGGTCCCGGCACCTGGAACTATGATTCCAATAGATTAGTAGGCCTACACGTCCCTGTACGTGGCACATCCCTGCATGTACCTGCATCCGAGAACTGTTCACAAGAACAAGGTTATTACTGGTCCCCCACATCACGTTGATGCATCCATGTTTGTTACTGCTCCTGCTTCATGATAACTCCTATAAGTCATAGTCCCTGCTGCTTCTTCAGCAAGATAGTTGTACATCCATAGGGATTTCCTTCAGTGTCCAGAGACAGTGTTGGCTAGGCTAGGGGTGTGTTAGTTACACATGTACTCAACAGCTGCCATGGATGTACTGGAAAACATCTTGGACATTTTTGTCCATATTGAATTGGTTGTAGACTGTTCCTATATCCTAATCTTTGCCGCGTTATCCCAGTCAACAGAAAAAACGTTATACAACATTGTGTAACGTTATATAACGTTTCTCTGAGTCTCTTCACTATGGCATAACGTTATATAAAGTTTTAAAACGTTATTTTGACGTAAAATAACGTGTGTTTTTTTGTTAGCTGGGATGTAGGATTCGTAGTGGGGAAGCGCTCGATACCAAGCGCTCCTTTGGTGATAATTGTTCAGTTAAGATATAGGCAATATAAAAATACTAGATGCTACATCATGTTACAATGCACCTGCTGGACCCTTACTTAGATATGAAGGGAATGTGGGCAGGCCGAGGAGGAGGCCAGACGGTGGAGACCCCGAGGTGGAGACCTTATCGTTACTGGTTACATAACATTACCATATTATCTGAACCCTCTACTTAGTTTCTCCTTTAAACTGTAGACGTAGTGGTGCCCGATTTATGTAACATAGAGTTGCCAAAGTCAGTGCATGTGATTATAATGTAATGTAATGACATAAGTATCACATTGTGCTGGCTCAAAGTGGAAGAGCATGCTACAATGAAAATCTATGCATAGCATGTAGAATATGACATGCTCTATACAAATTTATCAAAGAATGGACGCCCCTCCTCCTTTCTGATGTCCGATGGGTGTAGGAATGTAGGGTAGGCAAGGCTTCAGAATGATATGAAAACTGTTGTCAAAATGAAATAGGATTAAAACTGACTTACGGTTAAATGTAGATGGCTTTTTCTTTAGATCTATATGAGAGATCAATTTATTCCCCGAATAAATTAATCAATAAACACAACCAACAACAACAAAAGGATTTAAGAATGACAGATTGAAGTATTTATTGTCGATATACCATCACTATACGTTTCGACCTTGAGAGATCTTCATCATTATTTTCTTTAGATCATTGCTAACATGACTTGCTACAAGACAGTGCGTATTGACTCTTCTATGAATAGGGTAATACAGATGTGTATTCCCAACTTGTCTGGGATATGGTAGAGGGTTAGGTCGAGAGATGATAGGTAAGGATATGGTGATGTAAAATATTAACGGTATGTTTTACGAAAGGAAAATAGGGAGACGTTCTTGCAATTCAAGCTACACAATACAGCATTTATATAAGAGCAAAGAGTCAAGAATATTAATAGGGTCTAATTTAGATGATCTCACAGCAGTTATATGTAGCACTGCATGCCCCTTTACACAGGTGCCAAAGTAGTCTGGAGTATAGTTCTCTGAACTAGCACTAATCTGTTGTATAATATCATATATTATAAACATTTGATCGGGGTAGAATTCTGTTTATTTTCACGTAGTATCGCTAGTTTCTGTGCCTGCATATGCCATGGTGCTCGAGTGGATGTGGAGTGTATATCCCACAGAGCTCATTTTAAACAAGTTAACCCATTGAATACGCGTGCCTCTACATGGGTAAAAATCGACACGGGCGACACAGTGACACGGCCGTTTTAAGCCGTTTTACGAATCGACGGACACAGGAAAATTAGAGATAAATATCAACCCACAGAGATTTTTCTCTAAGTTCTTATATATCTAAAAAAAATCGACACGATGACACGGTCCTTCTGCTAAAAAGCAACACAGCGACATGCTCAAAATTATGGGTACCCATGTAGAGCCACATTGAACCAGCATGAGTAGCCATATTTATGCTTAGATTTGATCTAAAACTAACCTGAGGTGTTAAAAAGAAAAATGCTGGAAAAGAAATACATATAGATCTCGAGGAAATTACTTACATAATTATGCTTAAAATGGGCCTTGTAAGCTCTACACCCTATTCACTGGGGTCTGTCAGAGGCTATGGGGTCAGGAAATAGGGAAATGGACCCTCTTAGTATTCTTTGCTTATGGTATATAGAACGCAGTTCGTATGATCCTGAACCAAAGAGCAAACAATATGTGAAAGTATCGGAGGCAACCCTCTGTTGGCGGACAGGTGAACCGGTGAATTCTAAACGGTACAATTATCCCGGACAATTATGTGGTTTTTGATGTTCGATATGGGGGTCAACGCCAATGATACAATGGACTGGACTCGTTGAACATTACATATATAACTACCCAATTAGCGTTGGAATTTTCACACCATTTCAAGCCGATAGCATGAATACGTCAGTAAAATACTAGTCTGAATACAATCTATCACCCACAGACAGCTAAGCACTCTAAACATCATGTCAGAGCAGTGTTAAAGTAAATCAGTTACACAAACGGTCTTGGGAGAGTCCATTTAAAGGTGTAAAACTGCATCTTCTTGGTTTATCAATATTCTCCTCTGGTCCTGTTCACAACTATGGGAGTTAACTGATACTTTCCTCTTATTCAGTTCACTGGCATCGGAGTTGTTTGGCACATTCCTCTGGCAGTCTCCACTTGATGTTGAATCTGCTATTCGATTCTTTGAGAACCTATGACAATGGAATACAGCCGTGAAAATCTCAACAGTTGCCTTGTGGAAAGGCCTCATTGTTGGTATGTAAATGATGGGGTTGTAGAAGGAATTGCAGTAAACCATCCATGTTGTCACAAACTCAGCAGTCTTTCCAAATGAATGTCCTGTTGCCATCATAGGGATTAGAACACAGATGATGTAGGGGGTCCATGCAATGTAGTACCCTGCAAGAATAACATTCCTGTCATGGAATCAGCTGTTCTACATATTAAGTATAACTCCACATGGTTGTACATGTACCGCATAAAATAGCAGATGAGAGAGAAAAACAATGATGAATACACTAGTGATTGTTAATCCTAGAATTAAAAGAATATCAGATTGTTTGATGAAAACTGTTAATGTTCTAGGTTTTACTTTAAAACAGATGTTTAGACCTGTAGACCGATAGAAGCCATATCATTCATTCTAACCATTATAATGAAACAATAAACTATAAACTTACCAAATGTCATGATGGCAAGTGTACGTAGTATCTTTAAGTCACGCTGCCATTGTGTCCTCTCACTTTTTTCCTTTCTACCAAGTTCTCCTCTCTTGGCCCTTGCTAGGTAGAAGATCCCACCAAAACATATGAAGATAACCAATGAAGGTATGATAAACATAGTAATCAGAATGCCATTAGAGTATGCCTCATTGCTTGCCCAATCAGGGAAACACATGAATGCATCTCTGTAATACTTTATCTGTATGCCAGACACCTCAGTGATCGTTGGGATAAGGGCACAGGCAACAACAATCCAGATGCCAACAAGAATTATCACCACTCGTAAGGGTGTAAAATAAATCCGATGGTGAAGGGGTCTGGCAAACATGACTAGACGATCTACGCTTATGAACGTTAACGTTAGAGTTGAGACTCGTGTCACTACTCCAGTCACATACCCAACCACAATGCACACAGGGTCATGGTCCTCTAAAGTGTAATCATTCAACACTTTATGAGACATCTGTCCGAGTAGGAAGATGCCTAGTGTGATATCAGTTGCAGCAAGGCTGAGCATGCTGTAAGATGTACTGGGTCGCATGTCCTTTATCCGTGGTAGAACAACAAAGACCAGGGTGTTCAGTAATACCGCTAACACTGGCACAGTCCACACAACAAACATCTGTATGGCATTCGGGTATATCTGGTCCTCCGTTCTATTCATTGTGTTATTTATTTCACGAGAGGAGTTGCTGACTCCAAGTTTATCCTGCTGGACATCTCCCCTCTGTCTGTGATAGGATCTGCGAACATGTAAAGGACAACATTTTAGTACCAGGATTTGTGATAAGGCAGTGGTCATTTTTAATAACAGGGAAGTTGGTGGATTATGGGGGGGCAACACATTTTGGACCCCTTGAGAGGGGGAAATCAAACAAATTTGTATCCATCTTGAGATGGAGACCAGAATAAATTCACCCCTTTTTACTATAGTTCACGGGATCGGCCACACTCAACTTCAACCCGCCTGGGGGGGAGTGAAAATTTCTCGACCCCTGTCGCAAGGGACCAAAAACATTTCAACCCAGCTTTAATGTGTTCTACTGACTGCCCCCCCCCCCTGTTGTTTAAAAATGTCCACTCCCTAAGGCAGTATTTATTTTCTGCTCCTTGAGACTGTCATGGTGGCAAATGATTGATATGCTCAGTGTTGACTATAACTGGTATATCAATAACCCATACCAGTAATAATAGTAACCCTGACAGAATACACGGACGTGATAGTGAAACAAGATTGCTATTAGCATATCCTTTAGGATAGTTGGCGAGATATGGGAACGCAGGGTCATAAATTCAGTTAATAGTAAGACAGAGAAAAGTAAAGGCATCGCCATGACTCTTTTACCATAGTCAACTCCAGCACTATGGTAGAAGAGTCATGACGACTGGTGGAGGGGTCACAGCTTTTGTATTTTGACCCTTCATGAGGAGGCAAATAGAAAATCTGTTGACTCTGATAATAGTTGCATATGAAACCACCTGGTGGGGCAACCAACACTAATTTGGTACCAGTGGCAACAACAAGGCAGAGCCACTATCTATAATTTAGATATTTGTTACCTGTCACATAGTTTTGATTCATTATAGAAAGGTCCACTATGTCAATAGTGTGGTAAAGGGATGTCAATGGAAAAGCTTTCTAGTTGAATTATCTGAATCAAATGTGATGAAAAACTATACAATTCATTCCAAGAACATCAATCATGTAGAACCTAGCCACCATATTTGTGGGTAAGTGTGTGAAATATAATGTATGGCACTGCTTACTCTTCACATAGATCTGATATTGGCATCTAATAGTCTGCAGAATGTAGTGTGAGGAAGATATAACTTAGCCCTTTCACACAGGGAGAAGTGGTGGACATGACAACATGTTTTGCTATTGACCTCTCTTCGGCAATAACCTCACCTACTTACTTCCTCCACGGGCCTCACATTACCTGTCTATTAATTATATACACCTGTTGCCCCCCACTCCACCCTGCCATAAGTACACAACCCACCTTACCTGCATGCCATCATGTATTTGAGTATCAATTTTGACTTCAACTCTTTTGAGGGGTCAACTCCCGTTGACTCTTAGGGAACGGAGTGTTAAACTCATGTGACTCTCCTCTACAGGTGTCATGTGGGAGACAAGCTGCGACTCTGGCTGTCAGAGTCATGGCAACTCTTTTACTTTTTGTGTGAATAGAAAATTTTGGCCCCCCCCCCCTTGAGAGCGGTCCAAAATGTGCCTCCCCACAAAACCTGTATGGTAACACGCGGGCCGTTATCACTGAAAAGGATTGACACCACCTTTACCAAGAGGCTTTGGTCACTCATCCCTGACCTCTACACAATTCAACCTACATCAATGTCAACGTTTATACATCAGCAACTGTATGTTCAACTGATAGCGAGTATTATCTATATGTTTTCGCTTATATCCACAAGGGCTGTCGACCCCCTATTGTACATGAAAAGCCTGTAGTGATTTGGACGCAATAAAAACCTATCTAACTTAAACAACATCCCACCCACCCCCGCTCCTGTTGTTAAAAAAATGACAGATTTCAACTGACGTAAACTGTGGTTCTCTATCTGCTTTATTAATATTCGCTATCATTGTTTCAATGAGGTTGTCCACATAACGTTGTAATTCATGTGGCTATTTGAAAGTCATTGTCTCATGGTTTGAGCACACTTTATCTTTTGTCTAACGCTAACATTATTCAAAATAACAGCCTGATCCAAAGTAATGAAACTATCTGCTTTACATATTAGCTCTAACCAATATAAACATGCCAAGCTCTCACCCCTACCCATACATTTTGGATATCATTTGCGTTTTGTTCATGTGAAATCGAAATTCAATCCTCTGATGTATAACCAGTCTAGCTCGGGACAGCGGCCCATCTTGCCCATCTCTTACATCAACCTGTTATGTAAGCTACACTGGGCCCCTGTACCTTTCGTTTTCTCGTGTACTGGTTACTACAGACGCTCTGGGTGTCAGGTTTCATTTCCCCATTTTGGTTAATGGATTGACTGTCATGAGATATACTGAAACCGGATTCTAAAACAGTATGACTGTGGCGCAATATATTTATATGTGTTTTCTTTTCCAAATGTGTATGTGTCTCAGGGCCAATCTGCATATGATTAAAACCCAGTCTGATAAGGGAATCGGTATATACATATACCACCCCATAAAGCATGTGTGGCACCCATAAAGCACTGGCGGGTTCCATACCGTTTTTTTACGGGGGTCCACGGTCATTTGCCGTAAAACAGCCTCCAGACCCTGAAACACGAATTATTCTTGTTCCGCTAAACTAAACGGAGCCACTTTTAGAGAAAAGAAATATGTCTTAATACAAATTCAAGTACATTAAATACATAATATAAAACTACTTACCTTTTGTCTCACCATGGCGAGTGAACAAGTAGGGTGAGTAAGGCAACGTCCTGTTCTGGTCATTTCTGGTGATGTTAGCCCATAATATGGGTTAAGAAATATACCATTGATTACTAATGTAGTTCTTCTTCTTGGCAAAACACAGATAATAATTGAGAGCTGAAACCAATCAAGAAATTGATTCTAGAGTATGGCTCTCCGCCCTTCTTATATGGTGCTGTGCAGTCTTGTAAGATACAGTATAGGAGTTGAGGTTGGGCCTCTCGTGACAGATGTGTATATTCTCACACTTAACTGATTTGGGATTTCTTTTTAGGGTCAATGTGCCATTTGATTAGCATTATGCATCATAGAAACTGCCTCTTTATTGAAGATTGATGCTAATAACTTTGTAGATTTTGTCAGGTAATAAAAAGCAGAATCTCAAACAAGAGATGCAAGACCATTTTAGACATTATTTAGTCAGAATGACACAAAGTGGTTGTATTGTTATAAATGACTGAATGATAAATGTAACATAGTGAATATAGAATACAGTCTCTATGTACTTTGTATACTGGTCTTTAGAACTATGATATGCCCTGGGCACACAACTTATAAATAGATACACCAATAATTGGTTAGGTAAAGGATATGACATTCAATATAAGCATTAAGGGAGTAATTGTATTCTAACATCAGGGCTATATGGTTGGGGGTTTAGGGTGGGGTAACAAAATAATCCGACCATTTTAACAAAAAAAACATTCCCTATTAAATGTATATAGGGCAAAATGATACATTGGTGTTTCGTAATGTGAGTTTGTGTTATCAGGATGTATGTTCTACTTGCATGGGTATATTTATTTTTGTTTCATCTTATTTAATGTTTAATTCTAGTTATAGCTAGTCTGGACCATGATCACTGGTGAAACAAGCCAGTGCCCCGTAACTTGATATTGAACTTAATCATATGTGTAGCGCATGTCCTTACAGGTTATTTCAAGGGGAATTGTCGTTTCCGAGATAATCAATTTCCAATTCCAAAGACTAAACATGAACACAAAATCACAGAGAAAAGATCGTCATGGTCCAGTTGAAAAGGGTCACGGAATACGTCTGTGCTTCCTATAAGAAAGACACGATCCAATAACTTAAGAATTCCCCAAACCTACCTGGTAAGGCATCACAAACTCACAAGATAATGAGGCCACAGTGCACTTCTGTGTTGTACATAGCAGTAGTCAGTGCTCTCTCAACATTCTGTCCATTTATTGATGAGAAGGAAACTATATCTACGCATATAAGAAGCCATTGTCCTGGGACTTGAAAACTCCACACTACACTCTTGTAAGGACATAAAGTTCCATTACAATCTTCCGGAGGAGAAGGACATTCTAGCATAATGGCAGACGAAAGGACTTCGACTATGAGAAGTTGGGAGTACCTAAATGAAACCTCCTGGAATGAAACAACAGAGAACAATCCACACCCGACCATTCTTCAATGCTGTATACTTTGGACTATGGTCGTTTTAATAGTGACACTAAATACTTTAGTGTTTATGGTTATACCAAGGATGAGGAAAATTCCACCCAGCACATCTTGTGGCATGCTTAGTTTGGCAGTGACTGACATCGTCCAAGGCATTGTCATTACTATACAATTTGCATACAGAACTCAAATTTATTTTGTATCATTTGACCATGACCCTGTGTGTGATGTTGGTGGTTACATTACAGGAGTAGTCACTGCCGTCTCCACAATGACATTGACCTTCATGTGCCTCGATCGTCTCTTGATGGTTGTTAAACCCCTTCATCATTCACAATACCTTACTCCATGTAGGGCTAAAGCAGTTCTCATTGGCATCTGGATTGCTGTGGCATGTGGTTTGGCTCCAACCATCACTGGTATAGCAGGCATAAAGAACACCTACCAGAAGTATGTTTTTGTATGTTTCCCTGATTGGGCAGGTAATACGACATACTCAAGAGCTTGGTTGGTCTCAACATTCATCCTTCCAGCATTG
This sequence comes from Harmothoe impar, assembly GCA_947462335.1. Taxonomy (NCBI): domain Eukaryota; kingdom Metazoa; phylum Annelida; class Polychaeta; order Phyllodocida; family Polynoidae; genus Harmothoe; species Harmothoe impar. Next base: position 46,204,737 of record OX381708.1, read on the forward strand.
ATCATCCTGACCTGCTTCGTTGGGATCTTCTGTCTGGCTAGGAGGCGTGGACAGGAGCTTAGCAGACAGTGCAATGCCAGGGTACATCAAGGAACAATGGATGAGTCTGACAAGTCCCAGTGGCAACTAGATCTAAGAATTCTACGCACTCTTGGCATCATGACATTTGGTGAGTTGGATCACAATGAATTTACTCATACATAAGTATTGCTTTTAAGATCACGACATACTAGTTTGATAATCCTCATTGCAGTATGATCATCAAACTATTGAAAACTATGTATGTGATCATACAATGATAAAACATTGCAGATGTTCGATTATTCATATAAACAGATGCATGTGAACAGCCACGGAAAAAGGGTTATCTATGAAAATAACCAACCCTAAAAATGATAACATGTATAAGCTTACCAGTGGTATATCAGACTAGAAGATATCAATTACAGTTATTTTAGAGATGGCTTTTGAAAATATGCGTCGGCATATTCCTATCGTTTGTGTGCCTATTTCCTTAGCTAATGGACAACACAAACAAGGTTCAACTTGGGTCGTATGAAGAGGTAGTTTAATTCAGTTTGTCACAGTTGTTGTAGTAGGCACAAGTTTACAACAGAAGTCAGTTCTAGGAATAATTTTTAACATTGCTGTAGTACATATGGGCCATTCCGCCGTATATAGACAGATTTGAGGAACTTTCCCCACATGACCCCCTCAGATCCTCATAATGTTCCACCTACATGAAGATGTATGTAGTTCATGACCACATGCAAAATTGTAGCTTCCAACTCCCGTAACTTTCCGAGATTTTGGCCGCTGAACATGAGGGGGTTTGGCCCTCAGTTTGCAAAATCCCAATTTAGTGTCATCTTCAAAATGCAATATCTTCAAGATGCAATGAGCTAGAGGTCTGGTATTGCTTGAGCTGTCTCACACATTCATACACTCTTGAGAAATGCCAATATTGGGAGGTTTTGATAAAGGCTTATATTTGAACAATGAGCATAAAAGGTGGTAAATTTTCCTGTTTGAACTGAAATTTGAAAAGGTTTGAAAATTCATAGCATCAAAACCGTTACTTTAAATGCCCTAGAAATTTGGATTCCAAATGTCAATGAAGGTCTCAACATGAAAATCAAAGATGCAGTGTCTGCCATGATATGCAAATCCAGTATGGCCGTCTCAAAAAGGGCAAAAATTGATTTTTGCCACTTTTCAATGCCCAATTTTGGTAGGAGGGATAAATAGTACCAGCTAATGCTCTTCACCAATCAAAAGGCCATTATGTGCCTTAAGTCTGATAGCAATATGGTATTGGTCCTATGTCTCCTTCTGGTGAAAATCGGGGGACGGAAAATGGTAAAAATGGTATTTTCATACGATTTGTATTTTTCATAATTCTCTTAGCAATAGTTAAATATACAAAAATCAAAGCATAGTGTAAAGCAGGTGAAAGTAACTGATGCCCCCTAAATCATGGAACCAAACTTGTTTCAGTGCTTTGGTTCTTTCCATTGAAAGAAACACTGTTAAATTGAGGAAAATACAGAAATAAGAGAAAAAAAAACAGCAAACTCATTTTATTCTTATTTCTCAAAAATTCTTTGGAGTAAAAAAGAGGTGATAAGACCATAACATGTTTGTTTTGGTAGAGAACAATGAAATATACCATAAATATAATTCAGACCCTAGTTTGGTATATGAATTTGTCCATTTAGATTTGGCCAATTCAGTTACAATATCTCTCATTCATCACATTAAGATGATTTGGGATTCCCTGAGATAACTATTGTATTAAAAGGAATCAAAAGGTTGGGTACATCTAACCCTGAACACTCCTTCTCTATCAAGTAAGCCCTTACAATGTGCTATAGACTATGTAAAACAAATTTGGATTCCCATCAGGGTGGGAGCGGTTAAAGTTACATGGTCCGATAATTGGCACTCAAAAATCAATCCTGTTAAAAATAAACTAAAATGTTCCATATGGCCATACTTAATGTACTACCTACTTCATTTAATCCCATTCAATATGATTCAGCTTAGAATTCAACCAACTATCAGATTTCGGCTCAATTAGATACTTTTGGAGTGCACGCTATGATTGCACTCATTGAAAATACACTGTAAAGACTATACCTGCACCAACATGGGACATTCTATTTAAGGTATAATTTCCCAAAAAGGGCATTTTTAATGCACCCCATTCTTCAAATATGATAGTGTACCAACATTTGGAACACATTTCAGTAGGAATTGAAATATGGGAAAAATCAGACTATGCCACTTTAAGGTTGTCGCCCACCATGACCCATTAGAATTGAGGATTTGATCTCCATACTAAGTACCTAAAGAAGCAGATACATGTTACCAAACTCCTAAGCTCTTTCATGTTTATAATTATTTACTTTCAATAATGCCAAATCAGATACATGCAGTCTAAATACAATGCATTTGACATATATGTGTCATAGCCCCTGGCCAAATTGAAATCGAAGGGATTTGAGTACCAAACCGGCATTTAGAGTAGCCTATGTATGCATAGATATAAATAAATCTATATACCTTTCTGCTATATATAACATGTTGTTGTCCTCCTACTTTACACAAAATAAAGTTAAAATAAAGAATAAAGAGATTCTTTTTTTTTGCTTATTCTCTGTTTTTTCCCTCATATTGACATATTATATTTCAATGGAAAGAACCAAAGCACTGGAACAAGTTTGGTTCCATGATTTAGGGGGCATCAGTTACTTTCACCTGATTTAAACTATGCTTTGATTTTTGTATATTTAACTATTGCTAAGAGAATTATGAAAAATACAAATCGTATGAAAATACCATTTTTACCATTTTCCGTCCCCCGATTTTCACCAGAAGGAGACATAGGACCAATACCATATTGCTATCAGACTTAAGGCACATAATGGCCTTTTGATTGGTGAAGAGCATTAGCTGGTACTATTTATCCCTCCTACCAAAATTGGGCATTGAAAAGTGGCAAAAATCAATTTTTGCCCTTTTTGAGGCGGCCATACTGGATTTGCATATCATGGCAGACACTGCATCTTTGATTTTCATGTTGAGACCTTCATTGACATTTGGAATCCAAATTTCTAGGGCATTTAAAGTAACGGTTTTGATGCTATGAATTTTCAAACCTTTTCAAATTTCAGTTCAAACAGGAAAATTTACCACCTTTTATGCTCATTGTTCAAGTATAAGCCTTTATCAAAACCTCCCAATATTGGCATTTCCAAAGAATGTATGAATGTGTGAGACAGCTCAAGCAATACCAGACCTCTAGCTCATTGCATCTTGAAGATATTGCACTTTGAAGATGACACCAAATTGGGATATTGCAAACTGAGGGCCAAACCCCCTCATGTTCAGCGGCCAAAATCTCGGAAAGTTACGGGAGTAAGATGCTACAATTTTGCATGTGGTCATTAACTACATACATCTTCATGTAGGTGGAAAATTATTAGGATCTGAGGGGGTCATGTGGGGACCACTCGTTGAAATACTGTGGAATGGCCCATATAGAATCATAGTAGTGGCTCACACATTCAGGTTACAGGTTCACACAAGTTTAAGGAACAACATCCTCTCCACCAGAGATGGTCATGTAGCACGGTGCGGATCAAATGCACTCTCGTGGCTGGCAAACAGAGATATAGAGAGACAGGATCAAGAAGGGCTCGGCTCACAGTCGAAGACTGAGAGGACGATTAAGTCAGGTCTGCCTCTTATATAATGGGGTCTGTTTGCCCCTTCATGCATGCACACAGCACCATGTGGCAGCCTAACTTCACCCCCGTAAAAAAATGCCTCAGGCACTGTGTGATGTCAGTGCGACCAAGTGTGACACCACAACTCTGTCATTCTGTTTTAATTAATTAACCTGTCACTCTGCTAGGCAGATAAACAATTAGAATAGCTGTTGCTAGGCAACCAGCTGGATTAGCAACAAACCAATAAAAACATTGAATTCCTTAGGTCCAATTAGGGGGGAAGGGAGGTATGATTATAATCAACCCCGGGACTATAGAAATGTGTGTTACTAGGCAGATAAGCAATTAGAATAGCTGTTGCTAGGCAGCCAGCTGTATTAGCAATGAACCAATGGAACCATTGAATTCCTTGGGTCCATTTTAGGGGGGGGGTGATTATAATCAACCTCAGGACCATGGACATGTGTGTTGCTAGGCAGATAAACAATTAGAATAGCTGTTGCTAGGCAATCCACTGTATTAGCAACAAACCAATAGAAACATTGAATTCCTTGGGTCCATTTCGGGGGGGGGGGGGGCAGGTATGATTATAAACAGCCTCAGGGCTTATCAAAGGCTGATTGATATTACTGTTAGGGAGTACTCATTTTTTAACAACAGGGGGGGTGGTGAGATTTCGCGGGAAGCGCGCGAATTTTTTTCACCCCCCCCCCTCTAGAGGGGTCGAAATTTTTTACCCCCCCCCCCGGCAGGCCGAAAATTGCGCGCGTTCGCGCCCCTTTGTAGCATAGTAACGCGCGGGCTTTTCCCCTCAAAACAGGTTGAATTTTTTTGCCCCCCCCCCAAGAGGGGTCTGAATTTTTTACCCCCCCCGGTCAAGGGGTCCAAATTTTTTACCCCCCCCCCCCCCCCCAAATCCACACCCCCCCCTGTTGTTAAAAAATGAGCACTCCCTTATCACATAGCATAAACTTGTGTTGTGAGTCCTTAATCTAAGATGGCAGTGTCCGTTCTGACTTCTGGTAAAGTGCAAACATCATATGCTTCATCCTGGTGGTGCCTGGCGGCGCCACCACTTTGACGTACAAAAGTACTCCAGGGAAAATCTTTGACTATTTCTCACATTTTCTCACAGTTATGGTGGCATCCCCCTGAAGGCCAAAATTGGTATTAATCCCTGGTGGACTGTCCGTTTTGCTTGGCGGTCCTGTCCACCTATGAGTTATATAAAGATAGTGACTATAATGAGTATAAAACTGTCTTTTCCTGCAGGCTACTTCTTGACGTGGATACCATATATCGCATGTATACGTGTACCATTATTGCTGACTGGGCATTCCCTTGGACCTACTGCTGAATTCATCACACCAGTTCTGATTGCCAGCAACTCTTTCTACAATCCCATAGTGTATATACTTATTATGAGGCCCTTCCGCAAAGCAATGGTTGATGTGTTCAAATGCATATTACGTCGTGACTCCAAGATATATGATATCGATAATTAATGCAGAAGTAGACTATTAAAGAAGAGTACTAAGTTGGATATGTTTCATGTTGACATTGTTTTCTGAAGTGCCATTTCTGTCATGGAAAGGGGCCGCTAAAATAATTGTCATCAGCCATACTTTCACACTATTGCTGTACATAGCCCCTGAAAAGCAGCGGTATGCTTACGGTGCCGTTTATAGACTAGGCAAAATTTAGGAGAAGCTAGATTTTGGAAATTCTGAGCGTGTGCAGTTTAACTGTCAGTGCAGAGGTGCAAAACTACCCAGAGAGAAACTATGTGTCATTTGTGAGTGAAGGCCCCATTCTCCAACCGGACACAGAAATAGGGGCAAACACATGACACGACAGACGAAAATTGACAAGAGACCCACTGAAGGGTTGTCCTCTCAGAAGAGGTTGTCCTCTAAGGGCTAGAGTTTAATAGTCCTCCTTCTAATCAGTTCTACTTCCCCGAGGCATTCAGAGGAGAAGTAAAGCTACTATAATTATGGGATCTTCCAGATGGGGTGTGGCTCTGTTACTGGTCTCTGGGCACAATGTGATCACATGGGCAATAGGGAACAAAGCCCGGTCACAGTTGGAGTGCAGGGAAGTATCCTCTGTAGCAATTATCTAGAACTGCGATTTTTACTTGTTTTAAAGTACTTGTGTTTTTAAAGTACACAAGGTGTACATGATGTCATCATTTCGTTAAGGAAACAGATCCCAGTGCAGTATATTTGCACTAAAAAGTGAATAACATCGTTTCGATGTTTGATGTGTGCAGGCAGGCACACTGAAAATCCATAGATTGAAAGGGTTAGTCAGTACAGACTAACCCAGGTTGGTCATATGAGTGTTAGTCACAATGGCAAAGTTATATTCTAAAATGACCAAGGGGTCAGTCAGTAGTGGCTAACCTAGGTCCATCATTGGTGTGTTGTATTTGTATGCCACTAGTTGGGGCCACCTGTGATGACCACTCAGTGGCTCCCCCTGGAACTAAAAAGACTAAGGTGGGTTGGTCAGTAGTGACCAACCTGGCAATAATAACTAATCTAGGTTGGTGGTATAGGGATCCAAAAAATGACTAACTAGGTTGGGCACTAGTGACTGAGAGGTTGGGCGTATAGGGAGCCTAGGAATATCAGTGCACTACATTTATAGGGAATTATGCATAGATGTACAGACCGTATATATATATACAGTTGTTTTGTATCCTCTTAAAATTTGTGCACTGTAAATAGTTAGTGTAAGTACACAGTAGAATTTACTGTAGAATGGATTTACAGTAGAATAAACTGTTTACCTACAACAAACTGTAACCTACAGTAGAATCTATTGCACACCTACAAAAATGGCAACCAACCTTTTTACGGTGTGATTCATGGCACTGTATCTGGGTCATTTGCTGAAACCAAGAATACGTCCTTCTATACTGTAAATCAACATTATATCCTACTGCCCTTGTACACTAATACATTTACCTCTAACAGTGTGCGGGATATATATATATGCACTAGCTGATTATGGTTTTATACCTGTACCGGTAGCTAGGTATTGGCCTATTCACTCTAATATTAAGTCGCCTTAGATGATTCAGCACCAATATGATACCAATTGCTGTTCAATACACCGATATGATACCAATTGCTCTTCAATACACCGATATGATACCAATTACCGATACTAACAAAATATAATGATCCGCTGTGTTGTATTATTATATAGGAAGTAAGTTATAAGTTGTCATTCTAAAATGTGTTGTTGCTGTTATTATTATGTCTATGCTAGGTATAGTGCACATAGCTTGTGATCGTGATTTCGCTTGTACCTTTTTGGTAATTGTAATATGTGTTCTAATAAAGTGTCTGTTTCTTCCAAGAGGTGTATAAATACATTTTCGTATGCTCTAAGTACCTCATTGTTTACACAAACGTTATTTGCTCATTTCATTCATAATCGAAACATATACCATATCATTGGTTGAGCATACACTGGTATTGAATTCAATAAATGAACATCGTCATACCAAATATAATTTAAATACCGACGCACTGGCCCCCTGCAAAGTGTCCCCCAACACAATATAGATGACATCTTGTATTGCACATGTACATTCCTTAATCCAGGCGGGACTTTCCAGTATACTTCCCTGTCCTACACGACAAGGCCCATGGAGTCAAAATGTATTTATAGCATGGAATTTTACATTGGAAATGTACCATTCACATACGAATGTATGAGGGAGATCACAACAGTTTGTAAGAGAGAAATAGTTGTCACGCATAATGGCAGATGAAAAGAATTTGACAGTTGCTATTTGGAACTATCTAAATGATACTCATGGAAACGCAACACAGGACAACCCACACCCAACCACCCTTCAATGGTGTATTATCTGGCTTACACTATTCTTAGTAGTAACATTAAACACCTTAGTGTTTGTGGTTATACCAAGGATGAAAGCAATTCCACTCAGCACATCCTATGGAATGCTTAGTTTGGCAGTGACTGACATCACTCAAGGCATCGTCGTTATTATACAGGTGGCATACAGGATTCATATTCATTTTGTATCATATGAACACGATCCTGTATGTGATATCAGTGGTTACATGACAGGAGTAGTCACTGCAGTCTCCACACTGACATTAGCATTCATGTGCCTTGATCGTCTCTTAATGGTTGCCAAACCCCTTCACCATTCACAATTCCTTACTCCCTGTAGGGCTAAAGGATTTCTCATTGGCATCTGGATTGTTGTGGCCTGCACTGTTGCTCCAACCATCACTGGCATAACAGGTGTTAAGATTGTTTACTACAAGAACACTTTTATTTGTTTCCCTCTTTGGGAAGGAAATAAGGTATACTCAAGAGTTTGGTTGGTTGCATATTTCACTCTTCCAGCAGTTACCATCCTAATCTGCTTTATTGGAATCTTCTGTCTGGCTCGGAGCCGTGGACGGGAAATTAAAAGACAGCGTAATGCCAGAGTTCATCAGGGAACAATGGACGAGACTGAGAAGTCCCAGTGGCAACTAGACCTAAGGATTCTTCGCACCCTTGGCATCATGACGTTTGGTAAGTTATCAGTTTATCAGTGTAAGAAAAAAAACTGCAATCTGCCAATATCCAATGGTGACCCAATTAGAAATACTCTATTGTATGGATAGCACTCACAATGGTAAAATATAACTAAATGGATAGAAATAACAATTATTGGTGTGTAAAACAATATCATGAATATGACACTGTCATTTGCAGGCTACTATCTGGCATGGATACCACATATAGCATGTGTACGAGTACCACTTTTGCTGACAGGCCATTCCCTTGGCCCCACTGCTGAATTCATCACACCATTTCTGATTCTCAGCAACTCTTTCTACAACCCTATTGTGTATATGCTCACTATGAGACCTTTCGGCAAAGCATTGGCTGAGATGTTCAGATCAATTTGTCGTTACAATTCCAAAGTACATAATATTGGTACATAAGATGGACCAGACTAGACTTACACTCTGACACTGGAGAATCCCTGAGGCAACCCGCTGATGAAGATTGATATGTTAAAATTGATATATATCTAGTTTACTACAGTATACACACGTCTTGGAAATTATAGAATAGAATATAGAACATTTGCATCATAATGTGTATGATGTTGCCCGCTGACATTTTACCAAAAAGCCAAATATAAGATCAGGTTTATGACAGGTCACCTAACCATGCCTTATCATAACAAGGCAGAGACTACGTTTTGTAATGCACAGCAAATAGTTATGGTAGGCACAAAGTAGAATCTACTGTAGATTTACCGTATAATACTACTCTAGAATGGATTTACAGTAGAATCTACTGTTTACCTACAATAAACTGTACATCTACAGTAGAATCTACTGTACACCTCTAAGAATGGCAACCAACTTTTTAAAGTGTGAAGATTTTACAAAATCTGTGTATTCTTCGACATAAATTTTTTGGGCGATTTAAGTTTACGCAGAGACTGTCTACAACTTTAATATTCAAGAAAGATATGATAACATGAAAATCTGACTTACCTAAACTTTCTACTCGTGTCACATGAGCCACCCCTTCACGTTTGTGGCCTTATCATAGTACTGGGTATACATGAGGTCTTTACATAAGTTTTAAGTGCGCCTATACTCGATTTACAAAGAGCTGTCACAATATTTTGTATTGTACTTTTCAGTGAGGGGGATCTGTTACTGAGAAATCTGTGAAATACAATTATTCACCGTATATCAATTAATTTTATTACCCGTTAGAAATATTAGAAGTAATAAAAAATGTCTGGCTATCTAGTCCTCAGTTTATACATGTATAGTCAGCAGAGTGTCCAACAGCCAACGAAAAAAGGTGATATTGCTTCTGAGAGATGAAAATGAAATAATGTCAGAAATGTGAAGATCAATCTGGGCGTTTGATCACCTCATTGTAATGAGTTATTATACGGCTACCTCTATAGGATATCAAACTACACATACACAGATATTAATATGGTGAATAAGAAAAACGGATTGCAAGTAACAACACCTATGTTACTACGCAGTTACTGGTCACGTTTAACACAGTGGCATGTTTTCATACTGACAAAGGTTTATACTTAACAGATATGTTCCTGTTCTTAAAGACAGAAAACCTTAAAGGATAGGGGGGGGGGTATATACAAATCCTCATCCCAACAAAGGTAGGACAGCACTTGCAAGACCATGAGGTCAATTACCAGTCCCGATGGTTCTATATTGATATAGATCCATTCAATACTATTTGATGGGACAAAAAGGACCATGGTACACAAACCTTGTTGTTCTGCTGACCTCAATGATTTGACCTTTTGGTAGGGTGCATTTAGGTCTGATCAAATATTGCATCCACAGATTCGTGGTTTCGCACCCAGACAAAAAGAACCAGGATGTTGGCACAATGTGGTAGGTCCCTTGTTACTATTCTCCATGACTTGAGGGTACCTGTACCTAGTAAGTAGTTGGCAGACCAGCATAGCAGGAATAAAGCACAAACAGCCATAATGACAGGAGAAGGGAATTTAACACTTCAAAGTTGGGAATATATTAACATTACGCACAGGAATGCAACACAGGACAACCCAGTCCCTACCACTGTGCAGTGGTTTACAATTGGGGCTGTGCCATTCTTAATAGTAACACTAAACACCTTAGTGTTTGTAGTTACACCGAGGATGAACTCAAAGATAATTCCACTCAGTGCATCTTATGGCATGCTTAGCTTGGCAGTGACTGATATTACACAAGGGGTTGTCATTGCCATCCAGGTGGCGTATAGGGCACATATCAATTTTGTGTCATTCAGAAATGACCCTGTATGTGATGTTGGTGGTTATATAACAGGAGTAGTCACTGCAGTCTCCACACTGATATTGACCTTCATGTGCCTCGATCGTCTCTTGATGGTTGTCAAACCCCTTCATCATTCACAATACCTTACTCCACATAGAGCTAAAGGATTTCTCATTGGCATCTGGATCATTGTGGCATGTGGTTTGGCTCCGACCATCACTGGTATCACAGGCATCAAGAACACCTACCAGAAGTATGTCTTTGTCTGTTTCCCTGATTGGGCAGGCAATAAGACATACTCAAGAGCTTGGTTGGTCTCAACATTCATCCTTCCAGCATTGATCATCCTGACCTGCTTCATTGGGATCTTCTGTCTGGCTAGGAGTCGTGTACGGGAGCTTAGCAGACAGTGCAATGCAAGGGTACATCATGGAACAACAGACAAGTCTGAAAAGTCGCAATGGCAGCTGGATCTAAGGATTCTGCGCACACTTGGCATCATGACATTTGGTAGGCTACTAAGTTGTCAATGTATAATATGAATGTATATATCAAATAGTGTTGGGCATCAAACTGCTGAATTATTAAAATTTATTTTGTCATAATGAATGTAAACCTTTCTTGATATCAGATGTAGTGGAACAATGTCTAGCATTAATGGTTTGAAGGTATATTTTAGCCTGAAAGTCCCCCCGATGGTCTGCGTTAGGAAAAATCGGAGAACTTCAAAGGAACCACTTAACTTTATAATACTATTATGTAAAACTATGATGAGTATAACAACTTTGTTATAAATATATATCACTGGGTTTTTTTCTGCAGGCTACTATCTGACATGGATACCATACATCACATGTATACGTGTACCATTATTGCTGACAGGGAATTCCCTTGGACCTACTGCTGAATTTGTCACACCATTTCTGGTTGCCTGCAACTCTTTTTACAATCCCATAGTCTACATACTTACTATGAGGCCCTTTCGCAAAGCAATGGTAGACTTATTTCGCACCATAACCCACTGTCACTCCAAAGTACATGATTGTGGAACAGCAAAGAGTCCGAGCTAGACTGATACTCAGCCTACCTACTTATGATTATTGTTGAGAATGGAGAGCTTGTTATCTAAAATGTCACACATTCTGTAGAAGTAAGTGAACTATTTGATGGAGGGGTTTAAGCGCCATACCGGTCTTAAAGAGCATGGTTTGACACTTGAGTAAACGAGAGTAGGTTTAACACTATAGAAGGATACAATTCTATGTTGTATGCAGGTACATATAAATATGTTAATTTTCTAGCAAGAAGCATACGTATATATGAACATTTCTTTGCTTTTTTCTTATCCAGAAAAGCAGTAATGGTGTGCACAACGTTTATTATTCTTGTCTTAGTTTACCCAACGAAGGAGTAGTCATTTTTTTAACAATGGGGACGAGTGGTGCTTGGGATGATGGTGAAGAGGGGTAACAAAATGTTCCCCTCCTCCGCCCGCCCATGAACGATGCGATGCACGAATTCCTTTACATATGTCAATATTGATGTTTGCTCGGCGGTAAGGGGGAATAGGTTGGATCACGAGAAAATCCCCTGACTCCGCTTGGTTGTAAAGAAATCTCTCTCTAAAGGATTATTAGCCTCTATTTCCCAACAGTTTCAGTTCCAGGACAACTGTACTTCCTGGCTCATATATAGGCACCATTAGGATGCTGGTTTCTCAGGCTGGTAATCATGAATTAATTTACAGTGTCTTTAGCATTACATGTATCATAATGTAAAGGTTTGTGTTTCTGTATTGAGACTATCCATTTCACTTGAATGGGTCGGTCATATGAGTTTTGTAAACAGCAATTGTTTCATGCAAATGTAGATACATATGTAATGAATACTTGTTAGTATTTACACTAGCCTAAATCCGCGAGGCAATGAATAGCTTCACATGACGTTGAAGCCATCGGATCTGGTGGCTCCAACGATATATACCATTTAAAAGGTTCAAACTGATATTATATCCGTCAAGGTCCACCCAGCTAACAAAAAAAAATTTACATCAAAATAAGGTTATAAACTTTACATAACGTTATACCATACTAAAGAGCCTTAGAAAAAACGTTGACATATAACGTTATATAACGTTATAAAATGGTGCATAACGTTATTTGTTTACTGGGTATTATAACTACAATCAGACAATAAACAATGTATCATTGTATGATAGATGTACGGCTACAAGCAATAGTATGGCAGTGGCTCCAACTGCAGGAATGTAAATGAACTAATTAGGCCTTATTCACTCTGGATTCCTCTCATGGAAAACAACTATTGGATTCGTCTCCATCCTTTTTTTGGCTAATTGATATGAAACCTTATATGTTATACGCAAACCAGGAGCATTGAGATATCTTTCTGTGTCAATAGTATAGGTTTCATAACCAAGAGGATTGCTATAGTCAATGTACAATGTATCAAGATGGCGCTGAGGTAGACCTACATAACTATGAAATACTGATCTGCAGAGGAATTAATGTCCTCTATGTCCTCTCTGCCCTTTTATACTGTAAACCAGCAGTTTATTCTTCTGCCTATGTACACTAATACTGTAGTATATACTGTTAAACTAGGGTCTACTGTTCATAGATCTACGCGCATGCTATACAATAGGCTACATTATAACTGTCAGACATTTCTTCATATGTAGTAAGACGGGCTATAGCTTCTCTCCGTATTACAAGACTCCTGTGAAAGGCGAGGCCGGGTATCTCTTGACGGCCAGTGTTCATTAATTTTGTCAAAGTGCCAAGGTGTTACTGTGGAGGTTAAGCAGATACATACATGTATAACATTAAATACCCGAACATAACTCTTTGTGTTATGTTATTGTTATATAAGATGATTACCAACATCGAAATACAAATGCTACAAATTTAATTATTGATCTCATGAATAGAGTTATGATAAGAACTATAATCTCATCACAATAACATGTGTACATATGCATGTATACCCAGAACTGGCGTCCGGAATATGCTGACACTACATAATTACCCGTTTAGCACCGTGTCATGTTGTCATATTGACAGGGGCCTGCCCACAGAGAACTATTTTTTAAACATTGCTTGGCAAGCTTGATACATTGACATAAAGATGAACCATTCCACTGTGGTGATAGTTTTATTCACCTTGTCTATTGTCTAACCAAAAAGAGATTAACTTGTGGCCAAACTATGATAAATGCACCACTATACTCGTTCGTCCCAAACACAAGTATTTTATCAGACTAATTTATGAATGATAAATTATCAGTCTCGCCCCAAAGGTTCTGGTAATAATACACTATTAATAACTCGCATAAAAATACTTGTATTTGGGACTGTGTATATTATATCTTTGATAAGATGTTCAGTTCCATGTGTTCCTGATACATGTACCCAAAAGTATATCATAATGGTAAAACAGTAAGACCATGTTAGACTGACATCCTGATCAAAGAAATTCCCTGGACAAACCGCTGAAAATATCAAGGTCGGTATGGATATAGTTCACCATAATGAAAAACCTGTAGAAACACAGTTCAGGTGTACTTGGCTTAACATTTCAGGAAGCATGACAAATAAATGATAAATGAAACATATGTTTCCTGCTGATATTTTAACATAACCATACAGTACAGTAATAGATACGTTTAACGTGTGGAGGCCTATACTATGAATATTATGGTTGACGTTTTATATAAATTATGTTTATAAATTTCTCTTGTTACTCCTCCATTAGCCGACGTTCTAAAATGGCTATCCCTACAATTCCTGGTCACCTATATAGTACAGTGACATGTTATCATACTGACAGAAAATGTGCATAACAGATAGGTTTCGGTTGTCAAGGACACAAAATCATAATTATATGAGTGGGGAGTGTTTCATATACAAATCCTGCTGCCAAGGTAGGAGAGAACCATCCAAGACCCAGCCCCGGGCCTTTTAGCCGGACTGATTTTCTGATGGCTGTGTCTCACGAACGTGGGCCAATGTAAACGTCTCTGACCGGGTGACATCTCTGACCGGGTGCCATCCCTGACCGGGTGTCATCTCTGACCGGCCTGAATAAAAACGGTTTATTTAGGGTAGATGATGATAAAAGTGGGCAACTAATTACTACTTTAAAGAGTTATAATATCCATTAACCTTTTCAGCCAAATTCTATCTACATCTGCCCTAAATAAACCGTTTCCATTCAGGCCGGTCAGAGATGTCACCCGGTCAGAGGTGGCACCCGGCCAGAGATGGCACCCAGTCAGGGACGAAAACATTGGCCCAAGTTCGTGAGACACAGTCTGATTGTAATGCACCCACCTACCCTCTGACCCTCCCTCCTTCCCCCACTATTTCAGCACCCGTCACTGCTGACGACCCGTAGGTGACGAGCGCATGGAAGTGCTGACTCCGTCACCTGTAACTAATAAATGGGAGCCCTAGGCCGCCCATTTGGAATGAGGTTAATATTGAAAGATAGATATGGCCATGTCTAGGCCTCCAGGACCCTGAGGCCAATAACTGATTTCGAGGGGTGTATATTGATACAACACCATTTCAAGGGACACAAAGAACCACACCTCGTTGTGTCATACACAATAAAAAAAACTTGTTATTCTAATGACTTCGTAGATACGAGCCTTTGGTACTATACATGAATGAAACCTAGCATCCAGTTTCACACAAGGAAAGAAATCAGGATGTTGGCATAATGTGGTAAGCCTACCTGTCAGGGGGTCATCATTTTGTGATAAGAGGGGAGGTTGATAGACCTAAATCATCCAAACCTAGCCTTCTATGCATACTAATATGCTGTATTTTATGCTGAAAACTGGTGATAATATGTTTTGCCCCTACCCATCAAGAGGGATTGAAAGACTGTTACTCCCCCCCCCCCAGCCAAATTGTTTGCTCCTCCCGAAATTCCCAACCACCCCCCTGTTACTATATCACATGACACTCAGAGGGACATGATACCCACACTCAGAAGGTGGTTGGCAGACCAGCTTGACAAGTATTAAACACAAAACCCGATAATGCCAGAAGAAGGGAATGTAACACTTCAAAGTTGGGATAATTATAACAAGTGCAGTGGTTTGTTCTCTTGGTTGTGCCATTCTTAATAGTAACACTAAACACGTTGGTGTTTGCAGTTGTACCGAGGATGAAGTTAACGCGATGCAGCACATCCTCTGGCATGGTCAGCTTGGCCGTGACTGACATCACTCAAGGCATTGTCATGGTCATACAGGTGGTATACAGAGATCAAATTCATTTTGTATCATTAGAACATGATCCTGTGTGTGATGTTGGTGGTTATATAACAGGAGTAGTCACTGCTGTCTCAACACTGACATTGAGCTTCATGTGCCTCGATCGTCTCTTGATGGTTGTCAAACCCCTTCATCATTCACAATACCTTACTCCATGTAGAGCTAAAGCAGTTCTCTTTGGCATCTGGATCATTGTGGCAAGTGGTTTGGCTCTGACCATCACTGGTATAACAGGTGTCAGGAACAAATACCAGAAGAATGTCTTTGTCTGTTTCCCTGGTTGGGCAGGCAATAAGACATACTCAAGGGTTTGGTTGGTCTCAACATTCATCCTTCCAGCATTGATCATCCTGACCTGCTTCATTGGGATCTTCTGTCTGGCTAGGAGTCCTGGACGGGAGCTTAGTAGATAGGGTGATGGCAGGGTATATCAGGGAACAATAGATGAGTCTGAGAGGTCCCAGTGGCAACTAGATCTAAGGATTCTGCGCACTCTTGGCATCATGACATTTGGTAAGTTGTCAACTGTTCAATGCATTAATTGTATAGACAGAGGTCCAGGAGAATCTGTCCATCCTGACAGCTTTTATAAGAGTTGAGCATAACACATATCACAGGAGCTAGACGTACGCAGACACAGAACAGACAATGAGTGAAAAAACTGCCATTTTGTACCCACTCAAGTGCATCTCTTTATTTCACATGATTTTTCATATCTGTAAATTCCTGCGTATGACCTACGGGTCATACACAAACCAAACCTAGCACTCCAGGGTTGTACAATATTCTAAATGCGGGTAATAGGAGGGTCGTGGAAGTAGAGATAGTACAGATCTAAAATAACAATTCCCAGACCCTTGGTGCGGGCTATAGGGTTCTCTCTATGTCTGGGTGCGGGCTATGTGCAAGATGCGGGTTATACATAGGACTTTATAGTAATTGAATCAAAATTGTCAAATTGGTTTCAAAGATATTTGAATGATGTTATAGTGGAGAACATGGCCATAGAGAATGCCATCATGTTTTTCTTTACCCCTGTATGGAACAGATCTCACTATGCCTCAAAGGGTCGAATGTTATAAAAATACTTAAAAGGGTGTATATTTGAATATCAGTATTGTGAACCTACCCTCTGTAGTAAAGCATTACCTAGGCCTGTTATTGATAGTAGAATTCCCTTCTGTTAGTCTGTGCAAGGGAAAATAACTGATATCTTCAGAAGAAGAACTTATCATACTATTTATGTAACAACTGTAATGATAATAACAACTAAATCATAAACATATTACTGTTATTTCCTACAGGCTACTACCTGACATGGATACCTTACATAGCATGTATACGTGTGCCATTATTGCTGACGGGGGCCTACTGCTGAATTCATTACACCGATGTTGATTGCCAGCAATTCTTTCTACAATCCCATAGTGTATATGCTAACCATGAGGCCTTTCCGTAAAGCAATGGTTGAAGTGTTTATAAAGATAACCCACAGTCACTCCAAAGTCAATGATTCTGGTACATCGAACACCACTGTTTTGACTGGTACTCTAACAAACAACTGATACCTGTAATAGTGCTTTCCATTCAAAACGTCACATGTTCTGTAGAAGTAAGTGAACTCTTTGATGGAAGCTTTAAATTTAGGGCCTCATGAATGCGGTCCATGCCATTGTCATGTAATAACGCATGGATCTACCATACCATCTTCCATAGTGATGGGGTGCTTGCTATTCAGGACTTCCAGACTTCATGTAGCTTTATTCCTGACCAATGTGTGAAATAATCAGATAATGATATATAGTGTGTGTATAGTATGGTGAACATTCACTTTGTATCACTGGGGGATGTATTATATCAAAGATACTGGACGTATTACTATTGTATGAATACATTACTTATTTACTACATGAGAGACGTACATGTAACTCTTTATATACTAAAGAGAACTACACGAGAGAGGACCTGTGAAATACTCCAGAAATAATGTAGAATTGAAGTAAATATAGTACATAGGCAGTAGATTGAGGCATTAGGATTGTTGTGTTAATGTATAATCGAGTCCACGAAATCCGTCATTACAAATCTAGACAGGTAGAAACTACTTTATTAAGCCGGCACTCCACTACGCAATTTTCTCATCGAATCGGATCTATATTTTTTTCGAATCCTACATTGCATAGTGGATGTGAACCTTTAGATATTGTAGCTTCAATAGAAGCATCTACATTAATTTGTGTACTATAGTCTAGCTCATAATTATAGTAGCCTGCACATTATCCCAGTTAATTGATCCTGCTGGCTAAATAAACTCCTTGTCTATCATGTATACCCAATGTGTTCCTCGTTTGCTTCTTTTGTGATCTGTTACACATCCATGACGTTCTCAATTAAGTTAACCCTTTAATGGCCGCATAGTATCTTACCATATACCATAGCAGCAAAAACTCGCGTATAAGCCGCACCCTGACCCTGGGCCGATCTGACTCGCGTATTAGCCGCGGCTTATACGCAAGGTTTTACCGTAATATGGTAAGCATTTGGTCGGCATGATGCATGCATCATGAGAATAAAAAACAGCATGATGCATTTAAGAATTATGTGTGGCCCTTAACCGGTTAGGATGTTCCAGACCCTGGTATTAAATAGTTGCGGCTGTAACTCTCAGATGGGGCCATGGGCTGTCTGAGAGTTACGGACAGAAGGGTCAGTTTTCTATTGATTGTCTTTGTGTCAACCAATCATGTAGATTTCTACTCCCAATCAAGACAGACTATGAGTGGTTGTTTATGCCACTTAGGGCCTTAATTGGGTGAACTGAAATGTACAACTAGGTAATTATAGTCATGTCTAGACCAATCAACAGGAGGTCCAAGAGGCTGTAGATCGTTTGTCTCTTTACAGTTTACCTCCATCAAAGTGCCTCAATGTGTGGAAATGAAATAACATCCATACTTCAATTTATGAATCAACTACAGTATACATATGTAAGATACTACACATTCATTTTTAAGTTTGTAAAGTGTATATCAAGGCCAGGGGAATGCGAGGCAAAATCAACTCGCATTTGGACCATAGTTCCCAAAGCTTTCTGGACACCTCCGGTCTATACCCACAACGATAGTGCCCATGGGTATTGCAGGCTATACTAGGTATTAAAGTGTTGATGAAGAAACCGTATATGCTATTTATCATGTCACCATTAGGGCCACTCCAAATAATATCCTCGTTTCTCATTACCGCGCGCATCATTGAAATCGTCTTTCTGAGATTTTTTTGTTTTTGTCAATTATAATGGAAAAAACATGACAAAATTAGACAAAATATTTGGTATCAAATTAAAGCTTACAGCGCAGGAAATGTAATGGGGTGAAGATGCATATTTATAACTTTCACAGATCCTTAGTCTCTTCATTACTAAAATATGAATTTGGTTCTTCAAGAGCCTGCAATAATCTATATGACTTCAGCCTTAGAAAAAAAAAGCGATTTAGGGGTAAACATTTGGCTTGCCACAGGCCTTATCAATTAAAAAACACATTATTGTCTCCCTGAGTTCAGACGCGTTTGAGTCCATATCACAGCACAGGTCTCATTAAATAGATTTACTTCTTGATAAAAGATGAATAAAAGTGGCATAGCATCAAATGCATTAGGCGCCTTCGCATAATTATGTATGTAAATAAGAATAACTGTTTGAGCAATATGTCTGGGATGGTCAATGTTTATTATACATAGATCAATAACAGTTCTAACACCTACATGTATTCATACAGTGACAGATGAGGGTCCAAATAAATATAGTTGATAATGGATATCATATAATGAGAGAGATATCATAATAGGCCTACTCCCAAAATAACATATGTGGTAGTATACATTACATACAATTAAGGGAGACAATCACAATAGTACATAATTTATTTATCTGGACAAATTGCATAATGTAATTTGTAAGCGATACATTAAACGCACCTTGCATTACAAGAGAGATATAACAAGGATGTTTTACTTGTGTAACTGGACAAACTACATGATGGTTTAGTCATATCACAAATTGTTTAAATATATAATGATTATCGACCTTACTCTGATAGCACCGGGTAACACATGCAGGCAGGCATTTGAATCTGGTAGCAGTATTAGGTGTCAGAATCGATAGGACCCCTGTATTTAGTAAGGCAATATTCAACAATTATGTCACTGTTTTTGGGACATTTTCAGGAATCACCCACCCCTTTGTCACTGTTTTAAACAGTAGTTGCATGCTAGACTAAAATACCCCCACCCCAAACCCCAATAGCAGTGACGTAGTTGTTGAACAATCCTCAATCATGTGATCACAATGCTGTGCAGGTCTAGTCATAGATGCAGCCAACGCTGTTCAAGACTTTATAGTGTCATGTCTAATTTTCTCATGTCAATGATTAAAGTGAATTTGAGTAAGCTCTTTTATATCTAGGAAGGCCACATTTGGGGCACTTGTGTGTCCTACTGTTAAAGGGGAAGTAAAAGCTTGTTCAAAACAGTATGAAGCAGCAAAGGAATAAATGTGAACCTGAGAGGATCACTGGGGGCAGATTGAACGTGAAGGATCTAATGTACTCTAATGCTCCACCCAGGTGTGAGCTGGCGAACTACTAAGTAGATTAGGTATAGTGACATCTGGTGTGAACATGCACCACTAGCCACCAATGACGTCTTGTGGATGCAAACTGTAGGGGTTCCAACCGCAGTGTACCAACCATTGACACAGTTTCTTTAATGAAGAATGTATTCCCCACTCCCACTCCCCTCTACATATAATCTTTTTTCATCGACTTTAGCCTGAAACACGTCTCGCACGTCCTGGAGAGCCCTACAGGTGGCATCCACTCAGCCCTATACTATAGAGAATTTATAGATGCAGATGTTCAGGGAATGTCTATATGGTATTATTCCTAAGATTGTGGTTTTATACTGGTGCAGTGGCAATGGAGAAAATGTCATGTTAAAGACTTAACCATGTGGAGAAGAAACGCATGCAAATGAAATAGTAGTCTAAAAATGTTCTCTATTCGCAGGGTGAAAAAGGTGTGACGAAAAGTTTATATCTGGGTGAATTCTTTGTAAAACAAATGTAAAATTGTCCAACAAAATAAAGATGCAATTCAGTACAAGACACACTCTTTGTCTACTCAGGTCTGTTGATACTGATTATTGTATTTGACTTTCTTTCCTGAAAAGCACATCATATTAAACGCCCATGATCGGTATCGACTTTTTCAGCATGAGAAATTGGATGTTCCTGTAATAAATCTGACTGGGAACCTTGGAATGTATCAGAATCCCATTTTATTTATGTGAATCACTTATTGATGCTTGTGATATTCACATTTCCTCCATTGCACTGGACACTATCAATATTCACTAGCACATTGGTGAAAAAAAAAGATTAAAAGACTACTCATAGAAATTCCTGCAGTTTATCTAAAAATGAAACTGAAACTCAGCATGGTTGGCAGGCACATGCTGTGGGCTGGACAAAGGAGAAGACACCTGGCCTTGTTGTGGGGGCGAAACGATCTACATTGCAGGTGAAGATGACATTGGCCTGTTGTTGAGCCATAGAGGTGGGCTGGCAGAAGTCACAGTCCTTCCTGGGGGCCAGGGTGACCGGGTCCAGGTAGTAGGTGGTCCAGCAGGCACCGTTACACCTGTGCATGAAGAGGGTACCTGTGCACACCACGCTCCTGTCGAACACCACGAAGGTCCTGTTCACGCGTACCTGGATGGGGTCGGGCCTGCAGGGGATGGAGTGTGAGTGGGCGAAGTAGCTGCCAGGCTGAAATAAAGCAGTGGGTACTGGCTGAGTAAGTGTGCCAATGATCCAGTGGACAGAGAAGTCAGTTCTTCATTGAATCAACGTTGAATCAACATTGAATCAACATTTACGACCATTTATTAATGTTGGTTCCATGTTCTGTGCCTACTGGAAATGTGGAGGTAGAGGTACACCAAATGGAGTTCACCAAGTTGTCACTAGTCATATAATTAAGTGTCCTACAGCCAAGTACTAGAAAAATTGTTAATTACAATTATTACATCTGAATAGGCTTAGCCGTGTGATGTTCATATTTAATTCATTCATAACATAGTCGTTCTCTGTGATCTCACTCTATTCTCATAACATTTGACAATTTGAAAATGTACTTTGAAAACGAATCTCCTGTTCCGACTTGGAAAAATAATACTATTGCCAAGAACCAGTCTGATTATGCCCTATTTAGTACTATACATAAGCCTACTGTATGTTTGATATGTCCATCATGACGCTTTTATATTGCTTAGAGCTTATCGGTTATGGAATCATGACACTTGGCTAGGAATGTTTATTAATAAGAAAAGATGAGGCTGCTGTGTGCAGCTTCTTAGATGTAGACATGTAGTGGAATGTAAACGGGAATGTAAGACAAGATTGTCCACATTCTACGTGGCTAATTTCCTACATTCATCATGTCAGTATCTCATGTTCGGATCCCATGGTGTTAATCCTTTAAATAAAGGAAAGCATGGTAAGTGCTAACACTTGGTGGTCCAAATAATGATATGCACTATGCCCTATTGTTACCATGATGTATAATTCAGCCCTGGTGAGTGACTCGCCAGGGCTGCATTCAAGAGTTACTCGCCAGGGCTGTAATCATGCATCGTGCCGACCCTATGGAGGTGATAGATTCCAGAAGGGTCGACATGACGTGCAGGGGTAACTTGTCGACACTGTGCTATTTAGTGGACCATGACGACACATAAACATGAACCTTGAGGCATTATACAGTCCTTAAATGCCCCCCCTCCCCCAACCATGTGTTTGGTGATGATGTTCCCATTACCAAGTACCAGATTACGTTTGCGCACTCGTGGCTTGGAGATTGCTTACCTGGCCTGGGATGACACCGCTGGGATATCCAGGGTAACCAGGGTAAACTGAAAATAAATAAAAGCATAAGTAATCTGGAGTTCGACGAGTAAATAAGGTATGTAACATAATAAACAACCTTGCTTTTACAGAGACGCTTTTTATAGGATGGTTTCTATAAAACAAGTATAATTATTTTTAATATATATATATATGATAAATTAAAAACTATGTATCTATACATATTTTGTACGGGGAGATCAACAAACGTTTCAAAGCTCACGCGAATATCTAGTCCCCCTCCAATCTTTAAAAAAATGATCATTCCCTTATATATATGTTAAAGTTGATGCATATTTTGACTGTAAGAAGTTGTAACAGGCTTATATCACTCCAAACCGCTGGTTTGCAATCTCGTGTGTTGCTGCATAATCATGTACAGCTAATAATATGAGATAACCAACTTAACGATGAAATATCTGCAAGGTTATTTGCAAATATTTACAATGGATGACCAATTGATCTTCACAAACTTCATTCTTCCTTGGACGTCTTTCCCCGGGATCTATTCCCTCTAATTTATTTCCCTCCTGTTTGTATTGTTTTACTGACAAGGGCTATTGTGTGGCAAAAAAGTGGTCCCCACAGAATAACAGTTCAACGTTGAATCAAGATTGACAGCCATTTGTTGATCCAATGTTCTGTGCCCACTGGGAGGAATTTGATCCGGATTTCCAGCTTTGGGTGTAGGAATATACATGAAACTTACACAGAACCCCACGACCAATTTATTTCCTCTGTCTTCTAGGACAGACATTATTGAACTGGATCCCAATACTACCAAGATGGCAGGGGGTGCCAATAATACAAAATCTCTGTTTGAGATTTGTTTAAGTTCTGTATTTGCCCGATAGATTGACCTCGAAAGTCCCTGTATTTCGTTGAAACCCTTTATAAGGGTTGAAACGATGTACATTAATATTAGTTTCAGTAATAGTAATAGCCAAACTCCATTTATGGTGTAGAAAGTGCACTGTAAAAACAGTATATTGTACATCTGCCCTCAATTAAGTAGAAATTCCATTTGAAAATTACTTATGCAGTTTCTTCATAAAAGTATAAAACATACCTCTGTGGTTGTGGTGGACAAACGCTGGTTGACCATGTCCACTCTGGGGCGGATTCTGGGCTGAGGCCAGGTATGTGAGTGTCAGGAGGAGGGCTGCTCTGTACATCATAGTGCTGCAGGAGTGGAGCTGGGTAGTTGCAGGTACTGGAGGAGGTGTAGGATGAAGCTGTATCTTCTCAGGTTAAGCTCCTTCAGGCGTGTTACTCCAGTATCTTAGCGAGGCCCTTATATATAGCACCTTCCCCGGGCTTGACAATCTGTATCCCTCCCCCTGATTGGCAGATGCCAGCACGGGCCACCACTGAGCTAAACCTCGGGGGGGGGAGGTCAGGTGTTTCTGTTCACAGAAACAGGGTAGTCAACTCTATGTTCCCCCTCTGCTTTGAGCATAGCATTCTGGTGAAAATGCATGCATTTGAATGCATTAAAATGCCATAATCTAATGGATTTGCATAATAAATAATATTACTGGGATGTAGAACACACAATTTTGCATTAAACTGGCAGTCAGAGTGGCCCACACTGTCCTACTTGACGGTAGGACTAGGACTCTGCTTGGAGACAAAGTCAGTTGGTGCGCGTGGATGCCAGAGACTTCCTAATGCTGTTCTGGTTTCATTATTGTTTTGGACTTCCTAATCATCACTTGGGGGAGTGGCCCATAGCATTCTTGTGGCATTATGATCTTATTGGTATGTACATTCACCCTGCCTCCTACCTGCGTAGTTACCTGCCGTATGCTGCCTCCAGGGCCGTGGTAGGATCTGGGTAATTAGTGATACGTTTGGTATGTTAAAACCCTTTATACGGGCCGCATAGTACGTTACTCTGTTATGCCCTTGGTCGTCATGGCTCATGCAGCTCTGGCAAGCCTACCCACCAGTATACTGCATTAATGCATCATGTCCACCCTTTGAACAGGTGTGGGTATGATGCTTGAATGCAGTCCTGGCGATTAGACACGCGGTTATTTATATACATGCGTCATGATGACCAAGGGCATTATGGATTAGAGTACAATGCGGCCCTTAACGGGTTAATCACACAGCTCAGGTGATGAATATAAATTTAGTTTTTAATAACACGTGACTTTCACATCTTCCTCAATGGCTGAATGATATGTTTAGAACTGTTTTGATAACATCGCATGACAGTTTCTCAAAGTATCTCTCCACAAGAAAGGCGGCGAGCAATCTAGATGCTTTTTCTGATAAGCAGAGACTTTGCCTATGACTTTATACGTTGTCCCCCTACTCTATCTCCTCATTTGGTAGTAGTTAATGGTAATCCTATATAGCCAACCAACCATAGTACTGCAATGTTTGTGCAGAAAGAAGTCTAAACTATAGTTCTAATACCTACATGTGTCGTGTATAAATACATGGACATGGTTGCCTATAGTATTAGTAGTGTATGTACATGCACTTTTTATTCGGACATTTTGTGCTTTGTAGATTAGAAACCAGCACCCTGTGCTTCTAAGGTCCAAGTCTCGATATTTCGGTCTTCAATACGTCGGTAGACTCACTTATCAGTCATATATCCAACAGAACAGATTTGATCATTCCTACTGATTTCTATATTAATCCTGCTTCAGAGAATCGGCCGATTCAGTAACCAGACATTTTTATCTGAAACGGAGGTGACCGATTTATAGAGCTGTATGTCTCTAATAGGCTTGTAACATATTTTACGATATTTTTAAAACAACTCAAGGTCTTGAGTTTAAATCGTCAATTCTTTAATCATAAAAGTATCTTGATTACATACACTAGCACATGGTTTACTTATATTTACAGAGAGATAAGGGAGGTTTCATAAATGTTACCTCACAGGGAAGTTTAAAGGAACGCAGGATTAGTTTGTTAATAACGAATAGTGCGGTAATACTAGTTGTTTTAATAAAAGCATTCTTTCAACGTTGACGATATCAGTCCATTTAAATTCCATAAGAGGGACTGCATTGTTTCCTTGCTTGCCGTTAATACCAAGCCATTAACCCTTAAGGGACGTGTAGTGCTTTTAATAATGCAACAAGCCATGTGTCGTTATGATGCATGAATGCACTCCAGTGCTATGGATGCATCATGCTAATCATACAGGGTTGATACATTTCCGAAGGGCGAGCATAATGCATGGATACATCACTGGCGAGTTACTTGCCATTCGTTCCTCATGTTGATTGGGGCATAGTAAAGTTAAGACCCATTAAAGCTCTACAGATGACCATTTTAATGTGTTAACTATGCGTGCTTATGGGACATTCATGGCCTGTGGTCAGTTAATAACCTTAATTTGAGGGTACAGTCGTCATAACCTTTTACTTCTTAATGGAGATATCTGTTACATGTACATTGTATTTAAGGATATTTTCTGACTCACTGTGACACATTCTGATGGCATGATGGTGCCTTTATATAGATAAGGAATCATATATAATCAATATGGCGAAGTGCCATACTTAGAGAGGGACAGAGGTCTGTAGAGAGCTAGGGACATGCAGAGAACATTTCAACTTTGTTACATCATTTTAGTGATTTTATCAAACGGACAATGTACCACGAAATGACAGAGCGAACAAAGTGGGGATAGAAGGGCTCGTCGTGTAATTGATGGAGTTGCATGAATAGAAAGACAGTCATGAAGATTTATGATGCAATAGATGATAAGATCATAATTTAATGTGACAGCTCCCATGGAGAGTTCCCAAAGAGGGCAGCTGTACATCAAACATGAATCATGGGCGCCAGGTCATTTAAAAAATTAGTTTCTCCCTATGTCACGCAAATCTACTTGTGTCACCAAAACACCAAGAACTAGAACCCAGCATTGCCAGACTGCCATAGATACTACTAGTAAACTCTTCTTTCAGAGTCTGACAATGCTGGATTCTCGGATCTCTTTTGCAATCCGTTGATAAGGAGGGTCAGTCAAGCATGTCCCACTCTTTTCTCTGTGTTCTAGAAGAATCGTCTACAATCTGAAAGTTGTGTGGTTCAGAATAGATTTGCAGAATGCCTTTTCGGTGACGACCTGGTTTCGTTTTGGCACTGTCATTAGTATGATGTCATTACCAATCAACACCTGGTTGGAATTCCCCCTGGGGTGGTCGCTCTAAAACTAAGACATAATATCGGAATGATTATAAACTAGTTGTCCATAATATTAGTCTATGCACATTGGTTGCACGATTACGGTAACGTTTGATAAATCGGACCTATAAATAAATGCGACTATAGCTGGGCCTACACTATGCGAACTTCGGGTCATATTCTCCTGGCAGATGCTCCAGGATATGTCTTAATTTGGAAGTTCAATTATTCATGATTTAGGCAGTATTTGTTTCAGCATTTGTAAGAGTAGATCCGCTTCTGAGCAGAATTCACGTAGATGAGTCTCAGTTTATGTATTACCTGGTTGGTGCTACAGATACAGTTTGGCAAGGTGCCATGACATATAGCTTTCACTATCTTTGAATCGGGTATTAACTGTGGAATGTTAGGGTGGGCGTCTATACCACTCCCTTGGGCGGCCGGATAGAACATGGCTAAATGATCACCTGATGATGTCCCGATTAAATGTGTGCTTTTATTTTCAATATCATGAAGCATACCTCTTTGTCATTGTGTAAATATGTGATACTGTAATTATTATGTATACTTTATGCCACAATGATAATTATATGTTATAAACGTCTTTGAGAAGCAGGGCTAAATAAGATAGGTAGCCTTTACATATATGGTTAGATTATAAGCATCTTAGTACATAAGTGACATATGGAAAAATATAGGATTACCCTGGATCATGTATATTGTTATCAGTGGCTATGATGATTATTAATTTTGTTACAATAATATGCAAACGTCTACTCCAAGGCGATCTCGGATTATGATAATCAATATGTTACGAAGTATATGTAAATGTTATTTCCGAAGAATGTAATGGATTAGAGGACGTATTGCGGGCAATACAAGACTGGGTGCCATACTTGCTTCAGAAGAGCTAGGCAAACTATGGCATAATGTTATATTTCAGCTTGGACTATGATGGAGAAAATCATATGCTTGTGATAATATGTGGCTCTTGCAAAGGCATGAGTGGGACTGCAGAGAGTGTACATTCATGCCATATCCACAACACAATGACTAAGCCTGAAACATACCTCATATTTCTGCCTCATATCAATTTGGGGAAAGATTCACTTGACCTTGGGTTGACCTTATGAACCCTCATACTAACAGGGTTTCCGGATCCGGTTGCGGCACTTCCTGGCCGCCACAAAGCGTCTGATGGACGTCCATACCCGGTGGCGGTACCTGGTGGTGTAAACCACAAACACAAACAGATTAAAGGTAGGCCTGGCCACAATAGACAGATTCCCAAAGACATTCATAAAGAAGAAGAACACATGGGGCCTGGCGCCCTTAAACACCAAACAGAAAAAGTTGACGATCCTGAAGCCAATGACGATTGATTTAGTAGTGAGGCAGATGAGGAAGACGTTGGAGAGAACACTGGTTGCCATAGCAGTGTGAGCCGCCTCTATCGTAACAGGGTGTAACGTGGTCTTGTTCCTGAGAAGAAACAACAGGTCTATGATATCCTTATCTGTGCACCCAACCAGGAAGAATGGGAGGGCGTAGATAACAATGAAGTAGAAGACGAAGAAGTAGAGCACATAATACCAGTCAGAGGTCTTCCTGATGGTCGTACTGAGGTCCCAGAGGTCATTGATGGGGATGGTGCAGGGGTTGAAGATGTGGTGGAGTTTGAAGATCTGGATCCGGATGTATGGGACGAAAGGGATGTGGATGACCAGTCCTGTGAGGATCATAATGACAATGTTCCCACTGTGTTTTTTACAGGTCTGTAGTTTCTCAGGGTACCATGTCCCCTTTACTGACCTGTATACATCCCTCTGCATGAACAGGAACAACCAGTGCATGTAGAACTGAAACAGACTCATGACACACGTGACGTAACTCATGACGTCTACGTCATGACGGAATTCTGACTGACGGAACGCCACAAAGGCCAGAACAGACGACAGGAAGAGCACTTCGCAGATAATCAATATCTGCATGATTCCATAAGATACCTTACGAAGCTGTGGATCTTTCTTCAACAAAATAGATAAGAGAATATTCAGGAATATCCCTATACCGGCCATAACGGGGATGATTCCTATTTCTGAGGTTGCTTCAAGGCGCATGACCACTTCCGTTTTGTTGAACTGCCACGTTTCATTGGAGCTGTTAGAATGGGCAAACATTAAGTCCAGGATTGACGCCTCTTCATCATATTCAGGCTCCTCTGTTGCCATGAAAGTTCCATTGGCGCCTGCAAATGTTTCATTACGAAGGAACTCACAGAAGTCATTTAGGTATATATCCTGATGTCCTGTTTCTGGAGTTGATGTTATTGCAAGGTTATCCATTTTTCTGGCGGATTCCACTGCCTGTACTGCTTAAAAACGTCTATATCTCATGAGCAATGGTATGATATATGCCCAAGATGAATTGACTTATATATAGAGTCTCATAGAATGCTACTGACAAATAGTTGTATAGACATACCGATTACAGCTTTTGTTGTGTAGAAATAGAATAGCTGATAATAATCCCATTGAACGTAGAGGCTTTCACGCGGAGATGTTGTAAAATGTCCTTGTAGTCGATTGAACCTAAAAGTGAAAGTTAAAATCCAGATCCTTCAGTTATCCCACTGGTAGAAATAATGATAGATAAGCTCAGGGTCGGTGATGTTATGTGAAAGGTGGTGGTTAACAGGTATCTGAGGTAGAAGTGGTGGGTGCAATGGTCAAGTCCCAGGTGTGAGTGTTAAACCCCGGGTTACTAGCACCTCCACCAAAGGCTCCTCTCTCTGTACTACTCACACGGCTACAGGAGGAGTGCGGCTGGCAACGGCCGGCGGAGGCTATGGTGGAGACAATACACAATAGATGGCCATACTTCTATATTCAGGTATAGAGTATAATTATGAGGCAGTGACCATTTTGGCGTTGATTATCCTACACTGGTCTGGAGGTTAATATACCACAGTGACTCTGTAGGGTACATGGCTCCCGTATGGCTATCCCAACATGTATATCTGGCAGAAATTGAATGTCAATGAAAATATTTTCTCTCAAGGTGTTTTGCTAATCGATGGCCATGATTAACCGCTATGTTTAAGGCTGGTTATACAACAGTAGTGCCTCCCAGTTAGTTTAGTCCTACTACCTCCTGGTCCACACACGGGTCTGTCAATGCACCAATAGATCACCCCCACATAGATCACCCCCACACCCCTACATGCTACCTCATGGGTATTGCCAACACCAAATTAAGCAAACAGTGCCACCATGGTCGCCTGGGGCCCTAGGGCTATCAGCAGCATACATGCTTATGAAAGCAACATAAATTGGTATCAGGCTCCCTTTGTTTTTATTATTATAGTATTGACAATACTTTTGTTCTCCTATATAGCGCACAGGCTGATCACTTCCTTTTTTTGTTTTGCAAAAGTTCTATGGACACTTAATATCAAAGCTCCAGTTATAGTGTTGGCTTTATATTGTTCTTTTGTTTCTTTTTAGTTTTTGTTTTGTTGTTGTTTCTGTCGTGGTTACTCATTAAATATAGAATATTCTGCCTTAACCAATTTGACGTTTCAAACATAGGAACTGACACTTCCGTTTAAAAATGTAATCCTAGACCAAACTCAGCTCTTGGTTCTGGAGATCTATATAAGGAAATATGTAGGAGGCCCTTACCTACCTCTCATCCAATGAGGATGTAGATTACACTGCCCTATGTCAATGCTTTAGAATAATTGTTTCTAGGCCTATATTTTTTCTCGCCTCTTTATACATGTAGCAGCACAATTACCTATCACTTGGAAGCCACTATTCTGGGCTACTGCTCCATACAAAGAACGTGACTGTCCTACATATTTTTGGAGTAGTTCTAAGTAGATTCACGTTAAAAAAAGAAAAAAATGCGGTGTAGAAAGAAAAATGCTCTGCCGAGGTTGATTCATTTATGCACTAGTATATCCATCCTGTATTGTATTCATTGTTTTAAGTATAACTCTATGGGCCATATTTTAATGGACAGGGCCTAATCTAAATGGGTCGTCTTGTAGTTGGGACATGTTTGCATGGGACATCACCAACGACATGCAGTCTCAGAGACCAACAAATCAAATGCATATGGAGATTAAATTGAACTTTGAAAATATGAAAAGCTGAATAGGTTAGAGCTGTGCGCAGTCACCTCTCACCCGAGCTATGCTGACAGCATTTTTCGCCCAGCAGAATAAATATAATCAATTGCCTTTTATTGCAGCTCCCTGACACATTCTGCCCCACCCCCATGACAGCGGCGTCCCAGACAACATCCACACCAAAACTCCAGTACATGAACACGGTGGCGCCTACCAGTGTTTACCATGGTATTAAAAGGGAGTGATCATTAATTCTTTTTTACAACGGGGGTATGGTGACATTTCGCACAGATACGCAATTCTTTTTATCACCCCTAGAATCTAACTGGTCAATAATCGATCGTGCATACGCGCTATCATGCAGTATAGTAACGCCCCAGACGTGATGAGCAGGTGTTGTCACTGGAAACAGGTGGAAATTACCCCCCCCCCTCCCCCATCCCCTGCCGTGAAAAAAAGATCACTCCTTAATGGGAAAGGATAATTTCTGATCTGTAACATATCATGTACATGTATGGTCATTTTGTGCTTCCCACAGTTCAGTATAGCCATCCCAGAGATATGGGATCAGTTGGGCCTTCATGGGTCGCAAAGTGCTACAAGGTCCTATACCCTTTGTGATCATGATGCATGGATGCAAGCAGATCTTTTGGGACTGATTTATCAGTTAACCCCATTGGTACGATACTTGTATCTGGGATTGAATGCAGTACTGATGGGTTACTATCCAGGACTGCATTCATGCATCATGACGAGAAAGCACATACTGTATTAGAGCACTATGCTGTCCCTTAAGGCCGATGATATCCGCACGAGGAGCTCGTGCGTATAACGGCCGCTATACGCACGAGGAGCTCGTGCGTATAAGAGTCCTTATTCGCACGAGGAAACGGGGAGATAGGCGACGGCGAGAGAGGGGACATGCACGAGGAAACGGCTAGAGATGCGACGGTGAGAGAGGCGACCACACGAGGAAATGGCGAGATCTTCTGTAGCATTCTCTGAGGTCTCTTGCAGAACAAATAAGCATATTATTTTGTTTAGCAATACAATTTTGACGACATAATTTAATCAATAGGAATATACATCAGAATAATATTCTATAGCTGGGGATGAGTATTTGGATAGTTTCTTTGTTTTTAACATGAGATAATTCTTAGCTATCTTTGGTTCTCGTTGGTGAAATATTTAGTATTGCTTAAGTCACTAGTGGTACATCAGTGGTCTTATCGTCAGTATTCCAATGAGCCCAACGACCAGCCATGAGTGGTCGTGGAGCCCATTTTGTCCTTTGCACAATGTCAGTCTATTAGGGGGTCAGAAGGTCATTTTAGACTGAATTCCTCATGATATCTCAGGGTGTATATATCACATACTGTTAAAAACAATGAATACATGGTCATAGTAAGGTTAGTTCCATATATCAAGTGTTTATTATTGATGGATTCCGACATATGAATATCAAAGATATAGCTCATCTCGTTGTGGATCATTATTGTTGATTACCAACCTTCTTCAGATGATTACCAACCTTCTTGTAAAGGGAAGATACATAGTAAAACGTTAACCTGGATCAATGTAAGAACTTATTCAAGTGATTACTTGGGTTATAGACTCTTAATAAAATGCACTATACTTAACTACCTGTTTATTCTGCAAAGGACACTAGGAATCATCCAACGACCACTCATGCTCGTCAGCAGCACTATAGTGACGACCACTAGTCGGGCCTAGTTATAGTGTGTTGCTAAATACACCTTCATTTAAGAATTTCAAAATCGTAAAAATAATGTAATGTTTGACCTTATATAGAGATGTAATTATTGGGAACATAATTTATATCAATACATGTATTTATAAGTGGGAGTAGTTATATGCATGTATAACAAATATAGGCACTTATTGACTGGCATTCTGCAATGCCCCTGGTATATCTTCTGACGTTTCCTTTTCCAACTAGTGCATTATTTTGGTCAATTCTGTGCTCGTCACTATCCCATGAGAGGAGTTTGGGTTCTGCAAAAGACCTCTGTGATGCCACGTCGCCTCTCTCGCCGTCCCGTTGCCTCTCTCGCCGTCCATCATTGTCACGTCGCCTCTCTCATCGTCACGTCGCCTCTCTCATCGTCACGTCGCCTCTCTCATCGTCATAAAAAAGGTCATAATTTTCTCTGGGAATTGAACCCTGGCCGCCTGTGTGGCAGATGAAGAGGCTCACCACTACACCACCATGACTCTTGCTGATAAGCATGAGAAAAGTGTACATGTATTATGTCCTAATGCATGTCTCCTATCTCGTCATGTCACCTCTCTCATCATGTCGCCTCTCTCGCCATGTCCTTGTGTATGTCGCCTCTCTCACCATGTCCTCGTGTATGTCGCCTCTCTCGCCATATCCTCGTGTATGTCGCCTCTCTCGCCATATCCTCGTGTATGTCGCCTCTCTCGCCATATCCTCGCGATCGTGTATGTCCCTCTCTCACCATGTCTTCTTACATGTCACCTCTCTCGCCATGTCGCCTATCTTCCCGTTTCCTCGTGCGAATAGCGGCCCTTATATGCACGAGATCCTCGTGCGAATATCGCTGGCGGTCCCGGCCAGGGTTGGGACAGCGAGCATGGCTATGGCTGGTTGCCTGTGTGTGACTAGCTTGTTGTCACCACCTCCACTGGGAAATCCAGCCTGCATCTATACATTGGTGATTATAGTCTCGTGACCAACGCTATCTGATAACAGCCAAAGGTTATGTTGATCTTGGAGAATTAATACATGACCAACACGTGACTGATCTATGGAGAGGGGCCAAAGGTGTGTTCTAGACCTATCTTTGTGATCTTAGTCTATGAAAGAACATAAGCATTTTAAGAACATTATGCATGTGCAGAATTTAAATAATTGTATTTTCTTTGTGTAAAAGCAGATGAGAGCCTTATTGCAAACTGTAGCTCTTTTTTTCTTTTCTTTTTTAAAAATAGATTTTAATAAATTTGGCTGAAACCGAGCAGAATTATATAAAAGATTCCTTTAAGTTCCAACGCCTTCATGGACCCATGCTTAATATAACTAGCAATTGTCTCGGACTTCCATACTAACACTGCTCCGTCCCCTCTGCTGTGTATGGTATGGGAGCAGAGCTTATCTTCAGTTGATACCAACTTGCGCCAGATTTGTGGCGCAAATAGATGTGTATTGGTCAAAACACATCCAACTACAGACAGATTCTTATGTAGATCAAAAGGGTAATTAAAGTTGTTGGGTGCTACTGTGGAATTAACACCTGGACTTGACAGAGATACATGTGTATTGGTGTACGATGCCAGCCTGTTCCCAGGCTATCCAAATGTTAGGATAGGCGCTGGCCGAGGCTGAATTAACAATGACACCAGACGGTTATGGGACGGAAGATGGGACATGAATAGCAGTATCACATGGAAGTTATTCATTATTGGTTTCTTTAGCGCTGAAATATCACACGAGGCCACATGGTACTTGTTTACATGTAACAAAGATTATTTTATTATCCAACACAATCATTCAAATTACTATTAATTCAATCTCAACATCACCATAACCATTGTGTCCACATAATCAACAAATTTACCCATTTACTTCAGCAAAGGAAGTTCAGCCATAGCATTGTGACAGACCGAATATTGCACAATATTACCTATATATACAAGAATACAACAAGCTTTCCAATTATCTTAATTTCTCAAGTATATAGCACATACCTTGCCAGCATAAATTGTAATTTACAGGGCAGGATATGTTGCAATCAATTCATTCATAAGATATTACGGGAGAAAATTAACATGATACAGGTCTTGGTTACACCCCATGCATTCTTCTATGAACCCATGACCTACAAATGGCACTTCTGGTAAGTTTTGATCGTGTCCTCATAAGTTATCCAAAGGAGTTCTTGTGTAATTTGGAATGTTTTCATGATTATATAATTTAGGGTTTAAATTCCTACTACCTGATATTAGGGATATATATATATGTGTGTGTTCTCTTAGAGAATTATCTATTGCATTCACGTGTCTGTGTAAAGAAATTATGCTGAATAAATGGAAACAGGGACGTTAACTTCTATCCCTTGCTAATTCAACAACAACAAAAAATCACCTAAGGTTATCGAAATATCCATTGGAACTGGGCATGTCTCATTTCCCATTTCGATATAACTCTACTCCCTGCGTATCATACCATAAGGCACTGCAACCATGTCTTGTCATTCTAAGCTAATTCAACACCTCTAACTCTCTCAACTAGCAACACGGAGACAATATCCTGGATATGTGCCTCAATCAACTGCCTAACTCTAATACAACAAAATATGTGGAATACAAATGCTCACTAAGCATGCAAATGCGTCTCTTGGTCCATAAGGGTGATACATTATGTTCAAGTGAGGTAACCCTGCCCAAAACATTTGAAAATTGTAGCACAAATGTCTTTTCTGCGAAAGATCATTGCACATCTATTGGCTTCTACTCTTCACGCCTTTTTGTTTCTACTTCTTTTCTAGTTTTCTAATTTCCTCGTCCCACAATCACATACATACTATAATATGATCGCCTATGACACAAAGCTTTGTAAAAATAGAATTCTGCAGTTCAGCAGCTCAACAGAACATGGATATATTCACCATTTAATGACAGCATGGGGATGTCTCAAGGCTATATGATGCACCAATGCTACATCGGTGAGCCGGCGCTGCATTGGTACATCATGCCGACCTTCTGGGAGCGGATCATGCAACCTCATAGGATCGGCATGATGTGTGAATGCAGCTAGAGCACAATACTCACCAGGGCCACATTCATGCACAATGACGGCAAAAAGACATAGTGTATTAGATCATTATGTCCTAGTATGATGCCCTTAAAGGGTTAAGTTCTAGACAGAACACCCCTATGGTCACAATATACAAGCTTATGGAAAAATGGATATTGTTATTTTGCGGTGTAACATTAATCACTGAACTCTGTAACAAACTGTATCTCCAGATAAATATGTCAAGGCACAACGCACTCCATGTGGCGGTGGTATCATCAAAATATAGTCATTCTGTAGTATTAAATATATATGTTCCTATATTCGGCAATTATGAAAGCATATATAAACAGAAAGATTCCAAAAAGCTGCTTGTCAAGCAAGGCTGGGACTTCAGCAACTATTAACTTTATATATAGGTGAAAAAGTATATTGATATATATGCTACCATATAGGTTCTGCTATCGCGTGATTTCGACTGGTACTGAGTTGACACACTACACGATTCTATGGGCATGGTTACCGGCGGACTGCGAGCACAGAGCCCATCTTACCCGAGAGTGCCCATTCCTATTACGCCACCTGTGGGCCTGGTAACGTTATTTGACTGTATAAAGTTATATTAATCTACAGTTTCAAGATTTCACAAAGGGCACACCGGTTTAGCAATGAAAACTAAACGGTAGCAATACTCACATACAAAATGTGCAATACAAATGTAGTAACCAGAGGTAATAACAAGTGAAAAGGCAAAGCGGCACCATAGTATACATATTATATAGTACTATATTTACAGTTTGTAACAGCATATTTGGCCAAATGGTCACAACATTCAACACATTTTCAACCACTATTTCACTAAAAGGCACTTAGTCTTATGCAATATAGTGATGCTTCCACAACAATGACCAATGTATGAAAATAATTCTCCATAAGCATTTTGTGTACAATCAGATAAAGTACATGATGTGTAAGGCTATAGGTACTCGGGTGCGTGTACACTATTGATACGGACATTAACATGTAATATCTAGGTCTGAAACTATACCCAACATCAACAAAACAGAGATGGAAATAATCTCTCGTGGTTTGAGAAATACAATAAATACATCCACCTTTCACCTTTAATACATGTAACTCGTTAGGACATGTGACTTCACCTTCATAGCAATGGCATCTAGTCATCTGACGGAACTACATTTTAGAAAAGGATCAATCATCTTCAGATATTTCCACTTGCTACTGCTGCGTTGTTGAGTTAACTCTTTCCTCTAATCGCCCATACATGTGCCGAAGCACTTCTTCACTGCGTCTCTGTGGAAATAAATGGCGTTGTTTAGGCAATGTGCTTACAGTCCATGTATGATGTAGTTATAATATATATACCTGGTACTTCAATACTTATCACTTTTTGTATTTTATCTGTACTATGGATACTTTAAGACTACAGTATTGCAAGGCGCATGTAATGTTTCAAAAAACAGTATAGACGATCTGGTTCTTGGATTAGGGTTTGAAATGTTTCGGCTACTAATAATGGTATGCGTCTAGTTAATGATACTCAAAAAGCTGAATTAAATGTTTTAATTATGTTAGTAACATTAACATTACCTGGCGAATGGAATGTACGATATGGAGTACCATGCCATGGCCACGAACTGAATGGCACAGAACAAGATGGCTAGTCCTGCAATTTTCCACTGAAATTGTAAAATAAAAAATGTCACTCTTGAATTAAATGAATTTATACGTTTTTGATCTTTGAAATTGTATTGTTTTACATGAAATATGATTTGAGGTTTACAGCCTTTTAGTACAGTATAGCATATAGATATGTGCCAAAAAAATGTCCTTGCTTTTGGAAGTTGAGTGAGCATATAGAACATAACTGAGAAATGTATGATACTCAATGGTATAAGGTAAATACTTCACAATGACGAGGAACTACTTACCCATAGGGCTGCACATAATGTCAGGGCTATGCAAATCTGTTTAAAACGGAAAGAAGATATTGGTATTAAGATATAGGTACAGAGTGAAATATCAATAAACCTTTCGTCATCTATATACAGTAACAACGAGAAATTAAACCATTGTACTATAGAATTATCATTATGCTACGCGTTTTCTCTTTTTTTCCCTTAAAATTAAAAATTAATACAATTCTCCTTAACGATTTCAGTGTTTACCTTTGTTCCGATGTTATATAAAGAAAGGACTCACCAGCATTACAATGGTGGCAATAAGCCGTGTTTCAGAAAACATCCGTTGTAGTTGTTTGCATGGTCCCATGAGGAAGCATGTGCTGTAAATTATACATGAGGTATTTTGACTACCGGTTACTAATACCTGTTTAGATTTATCTTGTACAAATAGACAACTACAAGCCATCACCTGCTCCATATTGCAAATAAGACGCTCTCCACGATAATATGTGATTATCTGATATTCGCCACCAAGTATGTGAAAAGATGTTAATCACAGTACAGTGATCACTCCCATACACAAAATAGAAAGAGGTTAACTCAAGCCTTGTTCATAAAACGTCATGTTAAACACTTACATAAGTCCATTGTTCATGCTAAATTAAAGTGTCATTTCAGTTTTATGATAGATAATGCTATGGCCAGGAGAATCACTGCTAGTGTACATTATATCAGACTGTGTTGTTATGTCTCTCACACTTGTATATATAATTCTAATCACTTAGCCCCTCCCTTATCACAACATAATGTATTAAAGCACTATGAGGCCTTTAAAGGGTTAAGGGGGTGGTTTCCTTGATGTGGAAATGCACATTATAAGAGGACAGTAATGATATGGTCTGTGTGAGGAATACTTACCTTGCTAGTGCAATTATATTGCCTAGTGAATAGAACAAGGCAAACATTACCAGGCCATTGGGAAGAAACAACAAAAATGTTCCCTAAAAGACAAATAAAAAAGAAATAAAGAAGTATAGTACATACATAAAGAGTAAAATGAGAGAAATCACTATCTAACACTACGTAATCGATGAGATGTGCACATAATAGAGATTATAATATGTCATAAGAAAATAGGATATCAGACAAAAAGGACAACCTACACTAGGTTCTCATATGGCTACACTAAAAGTACTTGAAGTAACACATAAAGATTATAGTTTGAAACATACACTACTCGATATTTGATAATAATAACTAATAAATTAGATCTATACGATGTAAAATCACTAACCAGGAAGCTTAGAGCGATTCCTAATACAAAACATATGATGAATCCTTTGATTCTCGTTGACCAGCTCAGTGAGCTCGAATCTGATATCTGAAACAAATTTAAATATAAAAATATAAGTTTATAAAAGCTATAAAGCTACGTCTTTATAATCAGGGACTTTAACAAGTCTACTCTTTCATATACAAAGAAGCTCATAGAATGACTGAGCGTGTGAGCGTACTCACAGATGACTCAGGGTTAGGTAACAGAGTGTATGAAGATAAATAATTTGTGCTTCTGTGAAAAGCAATTGTACATGGAGAGAAGGTCGACTGGGTTAGCGCTAGGACTTGTATTCTATTAGCCAGTTTGGCGAATTTGTATCCATTTTTATTCGCCAAATTCAAAATTGATTAGCCAAAATTTAGATTAGGTATAAATTCTTATCACTATTTTTGCACCATTGATGATAGATCTACAGTGATTCCAACGACATCTGTTTTGTGGAATACGGGGGAGGGGGGGGGGGGAAATTGAGATAAATTATATATTGAAAACATGGGTGGAACTGCTAGCATTCTCCATTGAGAAGTGGTGGGGTTGGGGTTATAGTTTCACTTGATCAAAAATTATCATGGAATATGCAGTGCTTTTGAAAAGCTATTATCCAAACTTATTCTGCCCCTCCCTTAGTTCTCCTCTTTACTCACTCCTGCCTGCAACCCTCCCAAACTTCGCCCGCTGACATGAATTGTGGGTTTGGAAAATAGACCAGAATGCCCTTTCTTCTGTTATTCTAGCAGAAGGTTACCTTGGCCCATAGCCCCGGAGAACTTCTAATCAGTCTAAATCTAATGTCTTACAGTGATGATTTTACTTTCTTTTAGAAATATCTATAATGAAGTTTAGTGTATCAAAATATGATAAAACTGACTGGCTTCTCCGTAAAACTCTCTTTCCAATGACATCTTACATGCCCGTAGTGAAAAGGCAAACCTGTTCTACAATGGGTGTAGACCCCTAAAATCGACAGGGCGACATGGCCTTTTCTTAAAATCGACAGACGACATGGGGCCTAGTGACAAATGACAGGAGAAATTAAAAGATATTGACAAGGGACATGGCCTTTTCTTAAAATCGACAGGCGACATGAAGCCTAGTGACAAATGACAGGAGAAATACAAAGATACTGACAAATGACATGAGCATTTCTTTAAATCGACAGGCGACATGGGGGCCCCCGATCTAGACCCCCTGTGCAACCGTTATGTGCAGTAACTAACGTTAACTGCAGTACTGCAGATAACAGCAGTCATGCAAACGTTATCTGCATCAAATTAACGTTATCTGCATCAACCATACTCACTTTATCTGCAGTAACTAACGTTATCTGCAGTACCTAGAGTATGGCACATCCAACCGTTATCTGCATCAATTAACGTTATCTGTAGCAGCTGCTATACCTATTTGAATGGTAGTTCTGGTCGCCAGAACTATGTCCCTAGTCCCTATGACTATGTCCCTAGTCCCTTTTGACTATGTCCCTAGTCCTCAGGACTACGTCTCTAGTCCTTGGGACTTTGTCTCTAGTCCCAAGGACTACACTGTAAAAATTATGTTAAAAAATAAACACCAAATAATCTGAACATGTTTCAATCCTAAACATATATTATCTGAAGCATGTTTCAATATAGCAGTTTAGACTTTAAACACATTCGATCTAAATCTCTAAACATGTTTAGGTGTTTACTCATTAAACACACCTGTTTAGCTAAATATAAAACACTTCAGACAGTTTCTGATACTACTTTTCGGGAAAATTCACTAATGATTCCGTTGATGCAGATAACGGGTTTTTACAACACATAAGTTGCTGCAGATCACGTTATTTTGATGCAGATAACGTTTGCATGACCTACCGTTATCTGTAGTACTGCAGATAACGTTGGTTACTGCAGATAACGGTTGTACACCCCCTCTACAGCCACAATTAGCCAATTTGGCGAATTCTCAGTGGGTAGCATTAGCCAAATTCAACTTTGATTCGCCATTGGCGCTTTCGCGGGTGGGCTATGGGTGTTCTGAGCCTCTCCCTTTCGTTTTTTGGACATTCTTTGCGGGTCTACCACCTGGAGCGGAGTCCTGAATCGTTCCCCCACTGGCTGTACCTTTTTCTCTACTTTGCTCTTCACTTTTCTGCGATCTCTGCCCATTTTAGTTAGTTCTATTTTACTTCTGCCCTGGAACGCTGCCCACTGGAGGAGGAGTGAAGCAGTGTATTGTGGGAAGGGAAGCTCCGTGGGGCAGTCCTCACTCGCAGGGCCGGGACAGCTCGCGGGGCACATTTTACTCCCCCCGGCACTTCCCCATACCCATGTGCACTTTGGTGGGCCTCTGGTGTACTTTGGTGGACCTCTGGTGCGCTTTGGTGGACCTCTGGTGCGCTTTGGTGGACCGCTGGTGCACTTTGGTGGACCCCTGGTGCACTTTGGTGCACCCCTGGTGCACTTTGGTGACCCTCTGGTGCACTTTGGTGGGCCTCTGGTGCGCTTTGGTGGACCTCTGGTGCGCTTTGGTGGACCTCTGGTGCACTTTGGTGCACCCCTGGTGCACTTTGGTGCACCTCTAGTGCACTTGAGTGGACCTCTGGTACGCTTTGGTGGACCTCTGGTGCACTTTGGTGGACCTCTGGTGCGCTTTGGTGGACCTCTGGTGCGCTTTAGTGCACCTCTGGTGCACTTTGGTGCAACCCTGGTGCACCTCTGGTGCACTTTGGTGGACCTAAGGTGCATTTTGGTGGACATCTGGTGCACTTTGGTGGAGTTCTGGTGCACTTTGGTGCACCTCTAGTGCACTTTTGTGCACCTCTGGTGCACTTTGGAGGACATCTGGTGCACTTTGGTGGACCTCAGGTGCACTTTGGTGGACCTCTGGTGCACATTGGTAGACCTCTGGTGCACTTTGGTGGACCGCTGGTGCACTTTGGTGGACCCCTGGTGCACTTTGGTGCACTTTGGTGCACCCCTGGTGCACTTTGGTGACCCTCTGGTGCGCTTTGGTGGACCTCTGGTGCGCTTTGGTGGACCTCTGGTGCACTTTGGTGCACCCCTGGTGCACTTTGGTGCACCTCTAGTGCACTTGAGTGGACCTCTGGTGCGCTTTGGTGGACCTCTGGTGTGCTTTGGTGGACCTCTGGTGCACTTTGGTGCACCCCTGGTGCACTTTGGTGCACCTCTAGTGCACTTGAGTGGACCTCTGGTGCGCTTTGGTGGACCTCTGGTGCACTTTGGTGGACTTCTAGTGCGCTTTGGTGGACCTCTGGTGCGCTTTGGTGCACTTTGGTGCACTTTGGTACACCCCTGGTGCACTTTGGTGCACCTCTGGTGCACTTTGGTGGACCTCTGGTGCACTTCGGAGGACATCTGGTGCACTTTGGTGGACCTCTGGTGCATTTTGGTGGAGTTCTGGTGCACTTTGGTGGAGTTCTGGTGCACTCTGGTGCACCTCTAGTGCACCTTGGTGCACCTCTGGTGCACTTTGGTGGACCTATGGTGCATTTTGGTGGAGTTCTGGTGCACTTTGGTGGAGTTCTGGTGCACTCTGGTGCACCTCTAGTGCACCTTGGTAGACCTCTGGTGCGCTTTGGTGGACCTCTGGTGCGCTTTGGTGGACCTCTGGTGTGCTTTGGTGGACCTCTGGTGCGCTTTGGTGCACTTTGCACTCGCCCCCGGCAACTCTTCCAACACCCATGTGCACTTTGGTGGGCCTCTGGTGCACTTTGGTGGACCTCTGGTGCACTTTGGTGGACCTCTGGTGCGCTTTGGTGGGCCTCTGGTGCGCTTTGGTGGACCTCTGGTGCGCTTTGGTGGACCTCTGGTGCGCTTTGGTGGACCTCTGGTGCGCTTTGGTGGACCTCTGGTGCGCTTTGGTGCACTTTGCACTCGCTCCCGGCAACTCTTCCAACACCCATGTGCACTTTGGTGGGCCTCTGGTGTACTTTGGTGGACCTCTGGTGCGCTTTGGTGGGCCAATGGTGCGCTTTGGTGGACCTCTGGTGCGCTTTGGTGGACCTCTGGTGCGCTTTGGTGGACCTCTGGTGCACTTTGGTGCACCCCTGGTGCACTTTGGTGGACCTCTGGTGCACTTTGGAGGACCTCTGGTGCACTTTGGGGGACCTCTGGTGCACTTTGTTGGACCTCTGGTGCACTCTGGTGCACCAATGGTGCACTTTGGTGGACCTCTTGTGCACTTTGGTGGACCTCTGGTGCACTTTGGTGGACCTCTGGTGCACTTTGGTGGACCTCTGGTGCACTTTGGTGGACCTCTGGTGCACTCTGGTGGACCTCTGGTGCACTCTGGTGGACCTCTGGTGCACTCTGGTGCACCACTGGTGCACTTTGGTGGACCTCTTGGGCACTTTGGTGGACCTCTGGTGCACTTTGGTGCACCTCTGGTGCGCTTGAGTGGACCTCTGGTGCGCTTTGGTGGAACTCTGGTGCGCTTTGGTGGTGCTCTGGTGCACTTTGGTGGAGCTCTGGTGCACTTTGGTGGAGCTCTGGTGCGCTTTGGTGAAGCTCTGGTGCGCTTTGGTGGAGCTCTGGTGCGCTTTGGTGCACCTCTGGTGCACCCCTGGTCCACTTTGGTGGA
Organism: Harmothoe impar; assembly: GCA_947462335.1. NCBI lineage: Eukaryota > Metazoa > Annelida > Polychaeta > Phyllodocida > Polynoidae > Harmothoe > Harmothoe impar. Next base: position 46,248,482 of record OX381708.1, read on the forward strand.
CCCCTGGTGCACTTTGGTGACCCTCTGGTGCACTTTGGTGACCCTCTGGTGCACTTTGGTGGACCTCTGGTGCACTTTGGTGCACCCCTGGTGCACTTTGATGGACCTCTGGTGCACTTTGGTGGACCTCTGGTGCACTTTGGTGGACCTCTGGTGCACTTTGGTGGGCCTCTGGTGCACTTTGGTGGGCCTCTGGTGCGCTTTGGTGGACCTCTGGTGCGCTTTGGTGGACCTCTGGTGCACTTTGGTGGGCCTCTGGTGCACTTTGGTGGGCCTCTGGTGCGCTTTGGTGGACCTCTGGTGCGCTTTGGTGGACCTCTGGTGCGCTTTGGTGGACCTCTGGTGCGCTTTGGTGCACTTTGCACTCGCCCCCGGCAACTCTTCCAACACCCATGTGCACTTTGGTGGGCCTCTGGTGTACTTTGGTGGACCTCTGGTGCACTTTGGTGGACCTCTGGTGCACTTTGGTGGACCTCTGGTGCACTTTGGAGGACCTCTGGTGCACTTTGGTGGACCTCTGGTGCACTTTGGTGGACCTCTGGTGCACTTTGTTGGACCTCTGGTGCACTCTGGTGCACCAATGGTGCACTTTGGTGGACCTCTGGTGCGCTTTGGTGCACTTTGCACTCGCCCCCGGCAACTCTTCCAACACCCATGTGCACTTTGGTGGGCCTCTGGTGTACTTTGGTGGACCTCTGGTGCACTTTGGTGGACCTCTGGTGCACTTTGGAGGACCTCTGGTGCACTTTGGTGGACCTCTGGTGCACTTTGGTGGACCTCTGGTGCACTTTGTTGGACCTCTGGTGCACTCTGGTGCACCAATGGTGCACTTTGGTGGACCTCTTGTGCACTTTGGTCGACCTCTGGTGCACTTTGGTGCACCCCTGGTGCACTTTGGTGCACCTCTGGTGCGCTTGAGTGGACCTCTGGTGCACCTGTGGTGGACCTCTGGTGCACCTGTAGTGCACTTTGGTGTCACCCCTGGCGACATTTCTCTTACCCCTGGCGCCTTTCTCCTTACCCCTAGCGACATTTCTGTCACCATGTATCTGGTGCTGGCGGTATAATATGCCCAGTTTTTGCCCGGTTTTGGGGTAGAAGAGAGAAATAGGAGCAGAATGGTGAAAAATTCCATTTCTATCTTCCACCCAAAAACTTAATGCCTTGCAGCCTATGGAGGCCCATGGAGGTGGTAGCTTTTTTTTCCTACATTTACATAATAGCGAAAGAGAGAAATAAATTCGTAAAGATCGCAGTTCAATTTAGTCAAGAAAAATTTAGATTTTTAGAAAAAATTTTGCGCTAGATGCTGTCCCCCGACCTTGCCTGTCTCATGTTTTTGTCGACTTTTGTCTATGTCGGACGATAACCAAAATATAAAGATTCTCCTATGTCACAAAATTGTCTTAAAACGCAAAATTAGTAGGTGTATATTACTCAGGGTTAATACCCTGAGTCAACAACATACAGGTGGCTGAATGTGAAGTAATATTTACTGCATCAGCTCTATACATGTAGGGGCCTACATAGAGTTACACTGGGCTATGTATCCCATGGCATAACAGAAACAGGAAGTTACCATTTCTCTAGCCAAATACCCCGGTAGTATTGATCACTTTCTACCCAGAAAACAAACTGGGGGTCATCTAGACTAGAGTTTATAATATCTTATACCGGCACCATACTGGTAATGTCCCGCTTACTGTATAAGCCAAACCCGAGTCGTATAAGCCGCATCTCAAGTTTTAGGAAATCTTATAAGCCGCATTGCGGCATAGGGGATTTGACCATGGCGACTTTTAGTGCTGGAGTTTACCCGGTACTTCTAAAAAAAACTCCCATATGATTGGTATCAAATTAAAGCTGAGACAAGCGCACACAAGTTGCGGCTTAATTATCTCCCTAAGGCCACTCAAAAAAAAAAAGTGGTTTCTCATCACCAAGGTCTGAGAAATCTGACGAGGGAGGTTTTTTTTTGTTTTTTTTTTACTAGCAGGCCAAAATGTATAGGACAATTTACGGGTTTCTTTGGCCAAAATTCACATTATATTGGTTAAGAATTAATTGATCTTTAGAAGTTGGGAAAATGTAAGTTATTTCTATACGACTGCATTGCTGGCATTATTAGCTTTAATTTGATACCAAATATGACCAATTTTATCCATTTTGATGAGGTTTTTCATCAAAATTTGGCAAAAAAAAAGAAAAGTTTTCCACAAAACCAGATTTTTATGATGCGCGCGGTGATGAGAAACCATTTTATTTTTTTGAGTGGCCTAAGTCTAAGATAACAAATCCCAGGAGGGATCTGGCTGAACAGGCATGAATGTAGATCTACTAGAAAAAGGGTGGGAGAATTCTTATTGACAGAGATCTACTTTACCTACACTACAGTTAAAGTTTTAGTAAAAGGCAATAGGGCTACAGCATCTGAACGACATTTAACTTATGATTTAGAAATGAGATGCAATATGTCCTCATTATTCGAGGAGAAAACAGCAAAAATACTACCTTTTCTAGCACAATTGCCTATAACATGGCCAACCCTTTGGGAAACTGCCTAGCAACAAGGTCTGCTCCAGAGAATTTGGCATTGACATTGGGGACCCCCTAGAGATCCGGGTCTCTCCCTGCGACTGACTGGGACACCCTGTCTAATTTTTTAGGACCCCCATGCCCATATAGATCTACTAGTAGTCTAAACAATTTATACAATGGACCCATCCGATGAGTCATTAGCATGACCTCATGATACTAGGGCTAGGCTCATGCTGAGATGACGGCTCATTCCAATTTTAGAAATAAGTCACTACCGTAGCTAGTCAGATCGCAGGCCCTAGGCTACTATATAGCCCTACTGGTACTAGTAGTAGAGTCTAGTAGTAGTAGCCTAGGCCTATATATATTGTCTAGTCTATGACTATCTCATAGATCTAGATCTAGCCTAAGCTAGGAGTTGAGTTGTAAATTCTTTAATTTAGCCAATCCTGGAAAATTACTAGGCTAAAAAAAATGCTAATAATAATAGAGTAGCCTATGTCCCCCATAGCCTCGCTAGATTACTAGGGGAGTGTTCATTTATTATTTACAGGGGGGGGTGGTGGGTTTGGGGGGGGGCGTAAAAATTTCCGACCCCTCCTGAGGGGGGGACGTAAAAAATTCTGACCCCTCTTGAGGGGGGGGGGCGTAAAAATTTAAGCCCCTTTTTAGCAAAACAGCCCGCGCGTTAATATAGTTCAAAGGGGGGGGGCGAAAAATTTTCGGCGTCTTCGGCGAGGGGGGGCGCGAAACATTCCACGCGCTCTCGAGGGGGGGGCGTAAAAAATTTTCGCCCCTCCGCGCGAAATCTCACCACCCCCCTCCCCTGTAATTAATAAATGAACACTCCCTAATTAGTAGTAGAGATTTATGTACCTGGTACTCACGGTGACTAGGCTAACTGTCCCTGAGTCCTCCATAGACATATAAATGGTATAAATTTATGCCCACATAGTAAAATAGGCTAGTGTCACTGAATCCCGAGGTATTTGACGGGGAAGGGGGTCCACCCCTTCCCACCTGTTGTTGAAAAAGTATCACCCCTGTGGTCCACAGTGTGGGAGGTGTGTCTGGACCTCAAACATTGAAACAAGGCAGGTGAACGGGTTCCTCTTTTTTTACACCAGCGAATAGATCACCGTACAGTAACATGATATAATATTAGTATATAACTTACTTGGGCAACAATTCCCTGTTCATCATCACCATCGTCGCCGCTAAAAGCCCGCTTTAATTTGTCCATTTCTGTATTTTGTGTCAATATCAACAAGTAGAATCCACTATCAGCCGACACGTTTCCTCCCTGTTGGTGGTGCCCAGTCGTACTTCGTGACCTAGATATGAGAACGCCGGAAACAAGTTGAGTGCGCTGTCGCATACTCAAAAGGCGCCCCTGTGTTCACATCGCGTCAGCCTCTCGTGCACCACCATTAGGGGAGCCCTAGCTGGGAGAATTGGGACACTAAATTAAAAGCATAACATGTTGCTTGTGATTTCTACAATGCCAACAATAACCAAATGTCTTTGTTTCATGAAGAAATGCTACCAATAAGCCTTTCATTTCGACTATTTAGATTCATCCTAGCCTGCCATGATTCCCGTCTTTAGTAGTAGTCCAAGATTTTTAGACTTTAAGGTTAAACAAAATCGGAACAAGCCAATTTTTGGACAGAAGATGCCCAGAAGGGTACTGAAGCACATACTAAAAGTCCTCGGACATCCTCCTTGTGCTCGCTCGGAAATTCAAGATGGCGTCCAGGATGGGCAATATGCACCATTTCCCTCATTCCTTTTCTATTTTGACTTTCCATAGGTCAATTTGAAGTTTACTTAGCCCCCCTAAACCAATTTTAAGCTTTTCAATGGTCTTATCCTTTTGTTGCTAGGGCTGGTGGTTGCCTATCAACAGGTATTTCCTATTGGATTTCCCTAGAAACTAGGGCAATTAACAGTCAGAAAGGTATTGTACCCATACTTACTGCTTCTAAAGTGACCCCAATTAAGCAACAATGATATAACTGATTTGCTATAGTCCATGGTTACCTAGCAACAGCAGATACTTACCTAGCAACCACATGGAAAGAGTGTATTTAGCTCTTTGGAAAATACTTTTGCTTTACAAAGGGCCATCTGAACATCATCTACCCCCACGATCCATCGGAAGCTTCATTGATGGTTACATTTTTGTGTTGCTAAGGCAAGTGGTTGCCTAGCAACATACATTCTATATTATACTTCAACCTAGAAACCAGTCAAAATATTAATCAGATATTTATATCTGATTAATATTTTGACTGGTTATATATTCATCTACCAATACCTCAACCCCACGACATGTAAAGGAGGGTACTGAAGCACATACTAAAAGTCCTGGGAAATCCTCCTTGTGCTCATTCCGGAATTCAAGATGGTGTCCAGTATGGGCAATATGCACTATTTCCCTTATTTTGACTTTCATAGGCCAATTTGAAGTTTACACAGGCCCCCTAAACCAATTTCAAGAGTTTTCCATGGTCTTCTCCTTTTGTTGCAATGGTTGCAATAGCAACAGGCATTTCATATTGGATTTCCCTAGAAACTAGGGCAATTAACCGTCCGAAAGGTAATGTACTCATACTAATGCATCTAAAGTGACCCCAATGGAGCAAGGATGATATGTATGCGTAGCTATGGTTCATGGTTGCTTATCAACAGAAGATATTTACCTAGCAAACTAGAGTGTTCATGCCTCTAAAATAGAATTTGGCTTTAAAAAAGGTAATGGTAGGATCACCTACCACCACAAACTATTGGAAACCTTTTGGAAGGTGTCATTATTGTGTCGCTGAGGTAAGTTGCCTAGCAACACATTCTATATTGTTATCCATGAAAGGCATTCTTCCGCTACAACTACTAGGGTTGATTCAGGTAAAGTGGGACACCTAAGCCATAGTCTGACTTTATGTACCATTCACACATTTGGTACTTATAGTAGAAAATGTCGAATACATCAAATAGTCTCAGTATTTATTCCTTTAAACCAAAATATAAAAAATACATGAAATACCTTAGCCAATGTGGCCTAAATAGCCCATTTCTTAGAGATGCCATTTTAAAATTGAAGCGTCCCACTTTACATGTATTTTTGGTAAAGTGGGACACTTGCTTCATGTAAAGTGGGACAATTGATAAGAGTTGACCCCCATGCTATATAATCCATATGACAAAAATGGTAAATGTCAATTTTTGAAGGTGAGATATATATTTTGATAGACTGCATCAAAAACATTAAGGAAATTTATGTAGGGTCCTTTACAGGATGAATCAAATACACAGAGTATAAATGTAAAACTGGCAAAATACTGTGCATCTGGGCTTAACTTTGGGCAAGGCTACACTACATTATGTTACATGACTACATATTTGTACCCTAACTGAATCTCTATCCTCAAATTATTTTACATAGTGCTAAATACTGTTATGCACAATTATATAACTCAAACTCTTAATTGTAAGCATCTAAAATAAAATGTTTTGTTAATGAGGTAGTAATGCAGGAGCATTTAAGGGGCATACTAATCACTATAAATAACTGTAAATGGCAATAATTTCTATAAATCGTAAGAAAGCAGTATTGGTTGATGATTTCTATGGTTTTAGCCTCAATGTATATCAAGTACTAATTCTAAATGAATTTGCTTCCGATTTTACCATTTAACATCATAATGTATAATCAAAAATCATTAGAGGTAAGAAATCTCACAATAATTATCTAAATTATGATAGAGGTCAAGGGTTCACTGATGGAAGTCAAAGGTTTGCTCATCTAAATAATGATCATCATTTGAGTCACTTGATAAACCACAAACTAGAGCACTAACAAAGTCCTATTCAGGCTGTTATACTTAATAATTTGGTATTATTTACACAACTAAATATTGTTATGATATTTGCTATGATATTTCTTCTCCTTATAAATCGAGATATAGGCATATCGGGTAATGCTACTCTGAGAAAGGGAATTAATACAGTGTCCCACTTAACCTGAATCTGCCTGTACCACTTTACCTAACACCTTCAGCTAAAGTGGGACACTTGCATTTAAGGTCTCAGTGTACTTCATTTCCATATCTGACTAATAAAAAAATATCAAGATGTAAAGAAGCAATATATGTATCTAATATTCACATACATTTTGAAATATGATGTTACTATTCTTAATGCCACTACTAACAAATATTTTTGCTATTTCTTATGTAATTCCAAATTTATAGTGGCAAAAGCTCTCCACCCATATCATGTCGAAATTTAGAAGGTATAATTACCTCTTAACTTTGGTGAAATAGGTAAAATTAAGAGGGGTCAAACGTATATATCTAAGAAAAAAATAACATTTTACACCCAGGAAAGAAATCAACCCCTAAAAATGGCCTTATTGTTAATTGTCCCACTTTACATGATGTCCCACTTTACCTGAATCAACCCTACATATAAATGTACGTCAGATGAAGTGGGATAATGAAATGTGTTGGTATGGTGTGAAGTTGCCTAGCAACATCAGATATCTACCTCTCAACCAATGTATTATAAAATCAAAGTATTTTCCAAAGAGCCAAATATACTCTTTCCAAGTGGTTGCTAGGTAAGTACCTGCTATTGCTAGACAACCATGGACTACAACAAATCATTAATATCACCCTTGCTCCATTGGGGTCACTTTAGATGCAGTAAGTAGGGAATATGAATATGAAATGCCTGTTGCTAGGCCTATGGAAAGTCAAAATAGAAAAATAGTGCATATTGCCCATCCTGGACGCCATCTTGAATTCCGGAAGATTTCCTGGGACTTTTAGCATGTGTTTCAGTACCCTCCTGGGGATGTTTTGGGGGTTGGGATATTGATAGATAGATATCTAGATAAATATTTCTGGTTTCTAGGTTAGAATTTGAATATAGAGTGTATGTTGCTAGGCAACCACTTTCTTTAACAACACAATAATATCACCATCAATGAAGCCTCCTATGGATTGTTGAGTTAGGTGATCTTCAGATGGCCTTTTGTGAAGCCAAAGTATTTTCCAAAGAGCTAAATACACTCTTTCCAGGTGGTTGCTAGGTAAGTATTTGGTGTTGCTAGGTAACCATGGACTATAGCAAATCAGTTATATCATTGTTGCTTAATTGGGGTCACTTTAGAAACAGTAAGTATGGGTACAATACCTTTCTGACTGTTAATTGCCCTAGTTTCTAGGGAAATCCAATAGGAAATACCTGTTGATAGGCAACCACCAGCCCTAGCAACAAAAGGATAAGACCATTGAAAAGCTTAAAATTGGTTTAGGGGGGCTAAGTAAACTTCAAATTGACCTATGGAAAGTCAAAATAGAAAAGGAATGAGGGAAATGGTGCATATTGCCCATCCTGGACGCCATCTTGAATTTCCGAGCGAGCACAAGGAGGATGTCCGAGGACTTTTAGTATGTGCTTCAGTACCCTTCTGGGCATCTTCTGTCCAAAAATTGGCTTGTTCCGATTTTGTTTAACCTTAGGTCCTATTCTGAGCTTAAAATCTTGGACTATAGGCCTAGGGCCTTTTGAAATTTTGAGAAATTCCAGGGAGAACTGGGACACTTCGAGGAGAACTGGGACACTACCTGGGGAGAACTGGGACACACCATGGAGAACTGGGAGAGTGTAAATAGTGTGATTATTAACCAATGAAACATCATTTTGCTTTACTTTATGTCCAATATGATCATATGTAGGGCCTAACATATAAGCTTCAGTCATAGGTCTGAGAGAAAAATAATTAAAGCACATTAAATCTTCACCCAGAGTGTCTCAGTTCTCCCCGATAGTCAAGAGTGTCCCAGTTCTCCCTGCAATGAGTGTCCCAGTTCTCCCCAGGTTGAGATTTTTAAGCAAAATGTTAATACAGTTCAAAATATGTTTACTGTGTTTTTGTAAGTAGTTGGTCATTTTGCCATCTAGGCCCTATGCTACATAATGCAACACTAAAATATTTTCTCATCAAAAGGTAACACTACGTAAATTTAATCATCTGAGATGTGGACATTTTTTTTTTTAAATCCCTAAAAATGTTATAATCTGTTATAGTTCTAAGTATTATAACATCACAGTATTTCTTTTCATAAAAAAACTTAAATATTATTGGCCCAAAAATAGCATCGGTGGTTATGCATTAAAGTTATTGGTAATGGGCAACATACACAGTGTCCCAGTTCTCCTTTGTCCCAATTCTCCCAGGCCTCCCCTAGGGACCACAAGCGAATGAAATAAAGGGAATAAAATTATTTTTCAAATATGATCAGAAAGCTAAGAATATTGGGATTTCAGAAATGTTAGTCATAGGCCCTAGGCCTAATAAGAAATCGTAGTAGAATTTACCCAAGAAAAAGTAGGCCTAATAAATCATTTCCCCAAAGATCAGACCAAATCTGCTAGCTGCTCTTTGTGACCAATATATCTTCATGGGGGAAGTATTTATGCCACCAATGTATTAGGTACACCCTTATAGGCCAATACGATTCTAATAGAGTGCACCTCTCATATAGGCCTACCGGTAAAATAGGGCCTAAGCAATACCTAATGCTTGAAGGCGCACTGAACCCACAACGTCATTTGCGTAGGAAAACTCGGCAGGGTTAGGTCCTGGGTTTAGTGCGCCTTTAAAATCCATACCTGTCTCTCATTTTACCATGTTGACCCCTCGTCAGACCCAAAAGGAATGAGGCCTGAGTCTCAGAGTCGTATTCACCAGTAGTGCCGGTAGGGACTCCAGAAAAAAAAGAGAAATATTAGGCCACTTTAAAAAAATTATCAGCTTTGCAGACACCGCCCGCATCTTGCTTTTTATTACATTTTTTCCTTAAAATTTTTGCAAAAAACCCGCATGCATAGGCCTAGATATGGTAACCCCAAACATATGAAAATAATCTTCTCAATGATCAATTGCAGTAGAAACTTTATTTAGGCTAAAAAGCATTTTCTTCCTTGATACAATTCCTATTTGTTTACATTATTGTTTTGCTTACTTATAATGGATAAATACTTAGAATTATATGCATATTTGCCTCTCTAAATTTCTTTAGACTGAAATAAAGATAAAAAGGGGCCACCCTCATGGTACACATTTTGGAATATCAAATAAAATAAAAAGCCGCCCTCCCGCACCCATTTTTTCTCAAAAGTATCCGCCAAGCTCATAATCAATTTTAAGCAGGCTTACCTAAATGATCAATTTTATTTCTTCTATGTTGTAGAATGTGAGAGATGTAAACTAAATCTTTTGGAATTTTCTTTCTATATCTATCATAGAACCCAGACAATCTTCAAATAGGTGTAAATAAAATCCACCCAGTTCCCCTAGTACATTTCCTGTATAATTGTTATCCAGCTTTGGAGTCCCAGTGAACCTGTGGGTGAGGGTGACAGGGTCTGCTAGGTGAGTGGGGTATGTGGGAGGTAGTTAGGCCTATGTAAGGGGTTTGGAGAGCATTTGAAGTACTAGCCAGGCTGGTCCACGATTGACAGACCCTCTCAACATGATCACACATTATACTAGTATAGAGTAAACCAATTGTCTTAATGACCCAATCATGGGTATTATTTTGTTATGGTCTAGGAACAGGTCAGAGCATCCTTTGATTGCTTCCACTTTTTTAACATGATATAACGATATATTGGATGAGATCACAAACCTAAAAGCAACCAAAGCATTCATAAATTCATAGGGTTTTGATAGAATCTATTTTATCCCCCCAAAATAGGCAACTTCTCTTAGTTGCAGTCACTTATTATAGGGATGGCTGGATAGGCCTTTCTCTTGACTGCATTTCTGTAACAGTAAGTAAAAGTAACAGATAAATTTCACTCCCTAACAGAGGAGTTTTATAACAGTGTCTGTGAGGCACAGCTGCACCAAAATACTCTACTGCTGTGTGCATTAGCTGTGCACAGGGGCTCACCTAGCGGATTCTTGAGTCCCTACCAGTAGGCTGACACAGCCCAACAGCAGGGCCATGCAGGCACTGAGGGGTGAGGTGGCCTGGAGTCGCTATTCACCTACTCTCGTTCCCAAATCCTTCCGAAGGAAGGCTCTGGTAACTGCCAAATGTTGGGATTTTGCTGGGTCTGGGCAACCCCTGCTGGTACCTTGGAACCAGCAAACAGGAACAGGAAATGGAACCAGAAAGGCTGATGGTAAATCTACCTAAAACTACCATCATACATTCTGGTTCCATTTCCTGTTCCTGTTCGCTGGTTCCAGCCTACCAGCAGGGGTTGCCCAGACCCAGCAAAATCCAAAGTTCAAGGTCATTTGGCTGTCCCCAGAGCCTTCCTTCGGAAGAATTTGGGAACGGGAGTACTATTCACCTAGTATTTGCGATAGGGTGGAAGGTAAGTTGATTGTCATGGTATTTGGGGAGGAGGTTAGACCAAGGACTTTTTCTTGCAAATTCAATATTTATTTTGGGCTCATCTAATGGGCTTAAAGCAGATTGCAGGTCTGTAGCAGACGTTTCATTCTATCTTGCGCAATTCCCATAACCACCATCTCACTATTTTCATAGGAAAATTTGATATTTCCATGGAAATGTCCTGTTTAAAGGGATCCCTTCATGCACAGAATGGAATGTCAAGGTTTAGGGACATTCAGAGAAGGGGTAAGCTGGAGATGCAATGTGATATAATACTGTAACGGGAACGCGCCTAGGGCGAGGCGGGAAAACCGCAAGTCTCGCGAGCAAGCGAGATCCCGCGAGGCAGCGTCCTAAACGAGGAGACAAACTGACATACCTTGAAGATGGACCCCAATTGTGGCACCTTCTTTTAGGCTGTGTTCAACTCCCTGATCTCTCTACATCAACATATTTATAGCAAGGAATATCAGGTAGGGTGTGCTGGTCATTGTGATATAATATTTATGTACCTGTCTGTGGAAACAATACAGTATTTTGATCTGGAAGTCAGTCAGTTGTGAGTTATCATTTCCTATCAGTGACGTCGCCATCCCAGTAAACAAAAAACGTTATACAACATTTTATAACGTTATATAACGTTAAATAACGTTTCTCTAAGGCTCCTTACTATTGCATAACGTTAAATGAAATTTTATAACGTTATTTTAACGTAAAATAACGTTTTCTTGTTAGCTGGGATTGGGCGAGGTCCACCCACATTTCCATAGCTCTAAACCCTCTCATTCCCTCCCTCTGGCCTCCTATCACAATACCACATGTCTATTTCCCCTCCTGGTGTGAGGGCCTGGGGGCTTACCCACAACACTAGATAAGAGTATTCTATATCAGATCAATTTGTTTTAGAATCAAAGTATGTGATGATAACACATCTGATATAGAATACAGTGTGATGGAACTTGGGAGATTGTTATCTAGTGTTTTAGGCAGCCCTCCAGCCCCTCACACCAGGAGGGGTGATAGACATATGGTAGTAATATTGCATCTCCAGCTGCCCATCTCATATGAAAGTCCCTAGACCTTCGCAGCCCTTTCTGTGGATGAAGGGATCCCTTTAAGGGTGAAATATTCAAAATTGAAATAACTTTTCGCGATGGGGGTATCTTCAGAGGGTTCTATGGCTTACTGCATGCTATATCAGAATTACATTATGTCATTAATATCCTCTGTAAAGCCCCCCGTATACCATATTGCAGCAGTTGATTTCTGATGACTTCAATAAAAACACTCGACCAACCATCTGGCCTAGGCTATCTGGGCTCAGCCAAATCTTATGCAATAAATATAGACTAGCATTTGAGGTTTGGCTTAAAGTTGGTGCACTTAAGTACTGCATCTGCTAATGGCGGGGCTACTAGCAGGCTTTTAATGTATAAGTCATACCAGTACTATCGGGGAGGCTTGGTGGATTTTCCCAGAACGGTAGGCGACTTTCCAACCTGAGGGGAAGGGGGGGACCCCTCGTCATTGGGGTTGTCAATAGTGACGACCTAAGGTCATCATATTGATCACATTTTTTGAGAAGCTGAGCTAGTCAATATGATCACCATGAATGGTCAATGTGATCACCATGGGTAGTTAATAATGACTAACTCCCACTCAACAAAAAGACGTTATTTAACCCAGGATAAAACGTTCTTTGAAGGATTGCAAAACGTTCGTTTTTAACGTTTGTTTTACGTAAAAACGTTGACTCCAAATAACGTAAATAAACGTTTTAGAAAAACGTTTGAATGTGTAACCTTATTCCCATGTTAAATAACGTTTTCCAATGATCAAGATAGCATTTTTTAAGGGTCAAAATAACGTTTTTGCTGTTGTCTATAGGGCACCGAACCCAGTTGAAAAATGAGCATACCCGCAGCATATATTTTTGGTTTCATTCATGTTGTATTATTTTCCATATAGACTTAGTTCTGGGGCTGTAATATACATCTAGCTCATTTATCTTACATACAACCATCAGTAAGATTCAAGGCCCTTCTAGGCCATTCACAACCTTTGAGTAGTCAGGATACACAAAGAAGCCTTTGATACCTAGGTAGGTAATACAAATCCCCATTTGAACTGATGTGGATATATTTTTTTTAAATACCCACCAAATGGGTGTACACATATATATTCCAATCCTTGGTTGCATAAATACCATTCATCTTGCTGCTAGGGTATGTAAAAGGATTTGATTTGAAATGTTGCAACTACACTGATTAGAATAAATTGAGATAATCGTCATTATGGCACCTTTTGTATGAGATAATGTGGTAAAGGACCAGCAAAATACCATCTGATGGATAGTGCTGCCTCCTGGTAGCAGATACTGGCATCAAGAGAAACGTTAAGCAACATTAAAATAACGTTTATATACAAACGTTTTTCATCCAAACCATGTGAAAATGTTCAATAATGTATTGGATAAAAACGTTTTTATCTAAACCATTTAGAAATGTTCAATAACGTTTTAAATACCAACGTTTTTATTTAAACCCTGTAGAAACATCATATAACGTCATGGAAACAAACATTCTCCTCTGAACCTTCTAGGAAGGTTAAATAACATTCTAGATAACAACGTTTGTAATATGAACTATATAGAAACGTTTAAACAACGTTTTTAAAGAAACGTTTTCCTGCAAACCCTGTAAAAACGTTTGCAAATATTAGATAACGTTTTTTGTTGAGTGGGCTTTGTATTTAGATTTATTGGCTAACGTTTCTCTACCCCCCACCCCTCTCCCCGCCCCCTAATACCCCCTCTTCCATCCATTCAGGCCTCATCTGAGGCATCTACCTTTTAATAATAGCCCCAATTAGGCAATATGATTGTATATAACACGTGCAATGTATTACCAATGGGAGTGACCTCTCATACTTCTAACTATAACTTCACACACAAAAGAGGTGTCTATCCTCTAAACACATTACTTCCAATTAGATACAAATCAGCATTTCCTTATCTTATCATATTTTGTTTTAAAATGAGATAAATTCAACATCCTCTATTTTACATATGTGTAATCTAGCATTTATCATTGATATTGACATAGATATTTGCCAAACCAGTTTATAGGAATCAAATATAAGTGTATAGTAAGGCCCCCTAGTGTCTGAATATGGATGCATGATGATGCCTTTAGGTGACCATTATGAGTAATTTACGCGTCAATTGGTATTAATGAGCGGGCGCGGCAAACACTCAGCGTCCCATGCGGTGGCGCCCCTGCCGACCACAGGTGGAACTACAGGGTATATAAACATTGGCGCGTGCCACACGCGCCCTCTTTCTCCCCGGGACCCGTGCCGGTCGCACCTTTAAAAGTTTAGCAGTGTTAGATTAGTTTAGCTTTGTAACAGTTAGTCAGTCAGTCATTATGCCACCTAGAAAGATGCCCGTCACTCCTCATGCCACTAGATCGGCAACAAACAAGGCGCAACCAAAAGCTGCGCTTAAAAAGAAAAGCAAGACTCCAACAACTCAGCAAGCACCGCCAACGCCGCCAACACCGCCAGCTCGCCCAGACCTGCAGTCACAGGTTGACGGCATCAATCAGCGTGTTGGGCAGCTTGAATCACGGGTTGACAAAGGTAACGCAGACATTATTTCACGCCTTGACAAAATGATGCCATGCACGGACGACCAAAATCCCGGGGGAAAGATGTCCAGTAAAGCGGCCACGCGTGCGGCCGCTAGGCCTACGCCTTACACAGCACCCGCGGCAGGCGCCGGCAACCACGTGGCGGCCACGCGCCAAATGACGTCACAACCAGACGTCGCGGCGCCAGGCGGCTCCGCTGCGCACACGGACCCTCCGCAGTAGCCTACAGTCGACCTGACGCCCGCGACCCCTCCACAAGTCCCGCAGGCACCATCGCAGCGCAACAATTTGTTTGCTCTGTTCAATGGGGCAGTCCCACCATCACAACTCGGCATGCCGCTCTGCTTCGCCGACGCCAACGACCCGGTGGTTGGTCAAAAAGTCCAATCTCTCCTAGACAGCGCGCACCAATTAAATGCTATAAAAGGTAGGCGCACACACGCTCACGAGTTCGTCCAGCGCGGCCCGCTTCGCCAGAGAACGGCCCTGCACCAATTAAATGAGCTTGAATATGTTTATGGTATGTATAGGCTTAAGGACGACCCCAAAACCCCCGATTCTGACAGGTCTCATTTAGCACGCCACATTTACCACGTGATTGAGGACGGCGCTGAGTTCAAATGGCCGCAGGTCAGGCGGTGGTCAGAAACCCTGTTATCAAAATTGGCCGACTCCAGGCTCACATGGGCGGACAAGCTTGAGATCCACTCTTTAAGAACCTGCATTTCCCATAACCAACAAGGCCTATTGTACCCCAATGTCGTCAGTCAGCCTCAGGTTCGCCAGGCTGACAGATCTAACCCTCTCGCCAGCATGATCCCCGCCGCCAGCGGCTCTGCTCCCAGCGCCGCCGCCGGGGGACCGGCCCACACTCAGGCTCAGCCTGGCCAAGGTGGTCAGGCTCAAGATAGCAGGCGTCAGGCTCAAGCCAAGGTGGCCCCTAATCGCGACATGCCATGCCCAGCATTCAACTCCCAATTTGGCTGTTCCAAGCCTGACGGGCACACTGAAGGAAGAGTCCAATATGGCCACCACTGCTCATGGTGTAGGCCTAACAGAAGCAGAGTACATTATCACTCCGAGCATGCTTGTAGGATCAAGGTCGACGCCTACAATGTCCAGAGCACACAGGACTACTTTCAGGCCTAGGCCGGCTAGTTCCGGCCTTACACCGGCGCCCACATTTGACGACAACAGCCTGCCCATCACCACTCGCCTGTTTAGCCTAAGTGAGCAGGGCCACAGCAGGCCTACTTCTTCCTGCAGCCCTGCGCCTACACTGCAAGGCCCCCTGCCTCTACCTCTCTTGCCGCAGCCTCAGGCACCTAGTCAGGCTCCAGCAGCGACTCCACGTGCCACCACTCCTGACGCCAACAAGGTCCCCCTGAAGGCAGGCTCATGCTCTGGTGCCCCAGCCATCGGCCTGGGTCACATCCCATTGGACTATGACTCCAGCTTGTGTGACACCACAGTCCCACCTCCAGGCCCACCCCCCCACGAATATGCAGCAGTCAAGGACACATTTTGGCCTGGGCTATCATACAACATGTGGGCCCAATACCCCAGTTATGCCTACATTTACAGCGCCGCCAGACGCTCTTGCCTCCCAAATAGGCTAGGCCCCAGGCTCCCTGTCCCCTCAGGTCTTGACATAGCAGCATGGAAACAGGCTCTCAAAGGGTATCACGACGCTGACTTAATAGACTACCTCAGCTTCGGGTGGCCCGCAGGCTACACCGCCAGCTCACACCCCGAGCAAGTCTGCGCCAATCATCAATCAGCAGTTGACTACCCAGACCACATACAGGCCTTCATAGATAAAGAACTGTCCCTGGGTGGTATTCTAGGCCCATTCCAGGAACCCCCATTCCATCCATGGTTCAACACTGCCCCACTCCTCACCGTCCCCAAGAAGGACAGTGCCTCACGCCGTATAGTGTTGGACTTGTCGTACCCAGAGGGCAGAGGCGCCAACGCGGGCATCACCAAAAACGTTTTGGACGGCGTCCACTGCCCATACACACTGCCCTCCATACAGGACTTAGTCACTAAGGTCCAGATCCTGGGCCCCAACACATGGATATGGAAAGGTGATTTAGCTCGCGCCTTCAGGCAGCTGAGATCAGACCCAATCGACACTCCTCTGCTTGGCTTCTCACACAATGACCAGTATTATGTGGACATATGTCCCCCATTCGGCCTCAGGTTGTCATCGGCAGCCTGTCAGCGTACAACAAACGCCGTTGTCTTCATCCTAGCCAAGATGGGCATATGGTCACTGGTCTACCTGGATAATTTCTGCGGGGCAGCCCCCACCCGTGAAAAAGCCACAAAAGATTACAACAGCTTCCTCAGGCTCACAGCGCGCCTAGGCCTAGCCCTGGCCCCTGATAAGTGCACCCCCCCTACATGTGACATAGAATGGCTGGGGTTCCGCCTGAACACTGTCAACATGACACTAACCATTCCTGAAGAGAAGCTGACCAACATAGTGGCACAATGTGACGCGTGGGCACACAGGTCATTTGCCTCCAAGAAAGACATTCAGTCTCTTACAGGCAAGCTCATTCACATAAGCAAATGCATTCAGCCCGCGCGCAGATTCATGTCCAGAATCTTGCGCACTCTGAGCAGGGCTCCGGACACGGGCAGAGTATGGCTCACGGCACACTTCCATGCAGATGTAAGCTGGTTCTACCACTTCGCCAAGGACTCAAATGGCATCTATCTCCTCCAACCCCCCCGCACTGAATTCTTAATCGAGTGTGACAGCTGCATGGAGGGCGGCGGAGGAAACTCTGGCTCTCACTACTACCATCTTCAATACGACTCAGCCTTCAAAGAGTCATACCCAGACATCGTGCAGCGGGAGGCAGTCAACCTCCTCATCGCGTACAGAACTCTCTGCCCCGCCCTGTCCCAAGGCCTCCACATTGTCATAAACACTGACAACATTGGCTCACAGCAGGCACTCCAGTCTGGTAAAACCAAAGACAAAGTGCTAGCTGCCTGTGCCAGGCAGCTCTGGGTAGACTCTGCCATACATGACCACACATTCCAGATCTGCTTCAAGAAGGGGAGTGACATCCCTTTGCCTGACGCCCTGTCTCGGCAGCACATGCCAGCCATGAAGGTCAAAGCTGCACAGCTAGTGGCAAAACAGAGTCTCGCCCACCTCAATCACGTGTCCCCTCACCCTTTCTTTTCATGTATATAATGTTATAACTGTTGTGTTCTAGGCACCCCCCTGGGAGCGCAGGCCCTATCTTCATACAAAGCAGCGTGTACATTAGAGACTGAATCCAACAAGACCAGGCAGGCCGAATATTACTTAACATTCGCCATATACTATGGGGTTGACATCCTCACCCCCAACGCCACGGATGCCTGCATGTTTATTCAATTTTTGGCAAATAGTTTGGCATCCCCGCTCTCTTACAAAAACTACATATCCGGGGCTAAGAACTGGATACTTAATCACGGGGGCGACCCCTCAGCACTCACATCACGCCAGGCCAAAAAAGTGGAGCAGGGAGCGGCTGCCATTGCTCCTCATGCACCGGCGCCAGCCCCGGCTCTCCTCCCACAGGACCTAGTGAACATTTGTTTAGTCATGAACCATCTCCACGACGGCCTGTCATACAAGGCAGCATTATGTGTAGGTTTCTTCGGCTTCCTGCGCACCTCCAACCTGCTATAGCGCCAACTGCCTCACTGTGGGGAGGCCCCCACACCCTCAGGCGGCGCGACATAGCCATTACTGAAGCTGGACTGTCAGTGACACTAAGATCCACAAAGACGAGAAAGCACAACCTAAAGCCAATAGCCATCCAACTCCCAGCTATACCAGGTTCCCCAGCATGCCCGGTTAGCGCATGGGCGATGTACACTGCAGCAATCCCATCTCATGAACTAAACCCGGCCTTCAGCCTCAGGAGCGGCTCAGCCCTCACTGCACCGAAGCACATGGAAGTCATCCGCACTGCTCTAATACAGCTCAGGTGCCCGTACGCCAGGCTGGTGTCCTCCCATTCCATGAGGCGCGGGGGCGCTCAAGCCGCCCTAGCGGCCGGTGCCTCTCGCGAGGACATCAAAAACCACGGCACCTGGAAGACAGACTCAGCCATGAATGCCTACCTCCCACATCAGTCCTCCTCGAGTGTGGCATCCCAGATGGCCACTCTTTTTGCACCTTAACTCATAGGACTGACTCATTGTTATGTGATTATCCAACAATCAACTTATTGTGTATGACATCATATGTCAATTACGGTATTAGGTCACACTCACCCATGAGTGTATAAAAATGTACTTCTCAAACTTGTTAACACACGTTACCCATTGTATGACAATGTACCTTTAACATGTTCGGTATGATTTACTCATTGTATAACAATGTATGTCATGTCATGTTCATAATTACTCATGTTAACCAATTAAAACTTCTCCAACTTAAATTGTGTGTGTCCGCGTCCTTTACTCATTATGAGTAATTTACGCGTCAATTGGTATTAATGAGCGGGCGCGGCAAACACTCAGCGTCCCATGCGGTGGCGCCCCCGCCGACCACAGGTGGAACTACAGGGTATATAAACATTGGCGCGTGCCACACGCGCCCTCTTTCTCCCCGGGACCCGTGCCGGTCGCACCTTTAAAAGTTCCCACCCACCCACACCTTCATCAAGATGCCATGGACATGCACCTTAACTCATAGGACTGACTCATTGTTATGTGATTATCCAACAATCAACTTATTGTGTATGACATCATATGTCAATTACGGTATTAGGTCACACTCACCCATGAGTGTATAAAAATGTACTTCTCAAACTTGTTAACACACGTTACCCATTGTATGACAATGTACCTTTAACATGTTCGGTATGATTTACTCATTGTATAACAATGTATGTCATGTCATGTTCATAATTACTCATGTTAACCAATTAAAACTTCTCCAACTTAAATTGTGTGTGTCCGCGTCCTTTACTCATTATGATGACCATAGGCCGTCATCAAGGCATGACGACCCTAAAGTTGTCTGCAGTGACGACCTTGCCATAGGGCTGGGTTTTCAGTGTGCACTGATGCACTTCATATGGTAATGGTGTGGTGACAGTGGTCATTGACATATGTAGCTCACTGGCATTATATCCTATAACCAAGAAAGACCTCCATTGACCATTAGCACACTTCGTTTAGGTAATGGAGGTAGCTACCTAACAAAAATGCTAATAATTTATGTTACCATTCTAAGTATCAACCTCTTCTATTATCCAGTGGAATCAATTGCTTTCACGTTTATTGAGATCAGCGGAACAAAAACTGTGCAAATTGATTTGAATTGAATCTATTCTACTCATTTATGCCAATTCTTCTATTACATCATCACATATCAAAATACGTAAACGATTGTTAGTAGATTAGAATTTACCGAACCCTCCCCAATACATTTAAAATCGACGGGGGACATATGGCTTGAAGCGCATAATAAAAAGAAGCGAGGCAAATTGCTCGTATTTGATTTGTTTAATTCCAATACATCTGAAAGAAAAATCAGACAATCTGAACCTTAATTTCACTGGTTCTGGTCCACATAACATTATAGCAGCGTCACTATGCAAGATGTGTGTGAGCTCTGATCCCCTGCGGAGGGAGAGCAAGGGGACCTGGCCAATGTAGGCCGACGTGGTCCTCCTATTCCCAACAACTGCAATGCATTCATTCCTGATTTAAAGAGATGGAGTCCCCTGCAGGTCATACAACTAAAAGGGAAAATCTACTGGAGGTAGGAGCAGTCCTATTGCCGTGGAGTAGGCCTATGTATACTGGTATAGTATGAGGTATATAAAAATAAAGTACATTTAGCAAATAATTATCATGAAAAATATACAGCAGTCCAACATTATAGCACTCCAATGCACTATATGGATATATATCTAAAACTGGACATCGACATCCATGTAACAGAATCCTTCCAACAGAAATCTATATTTAGTAGAAGTAGTAATCCATGAATATCTATATGAAGGAGAACACCATGTTCATGCCTATGAATATGTCTGTGTGTATGTTCATTTAAAGATTCAAGATTGCAACCATTCATTGAATGCCACCATGCTTTCAATGTAATCTCAAATTGCAGTTGCAGTAATTTGATACTAATAAAAAAAAAATCTATTCCATTTTTCTTTCATGAACAGTTGGCATCCCATAGATTCAAGATGGCTATCACTCATTGAATGTCCCGATGCTTGAAACGCAATCTTGACTTCATTGAATGCCACCATGCTTTCAATGTAATCTCGAATTGCAGTTGCAGTAATTTGATACTAATAAAAAAAAATCTATTCCATTTTTCTTTCATGAACAGTTGGCATCCCATAGATTCAAGATGGCTATCACTCATTGAATGTCCCGATGCTTGAAATGCAATCTTGACTTGTAGTTGCATTAATTTGATACTATCAAAAAAACAAATCCTATTTGATTTTCCTTCATTCAACCCATTCAAGATGGCTACCATTTACTAAATGCCACAATGCTTTCAGTGCAATGAAGAATTGTAGTTGCATTAATTTGTATAATTCATATAAGAAAATTTCTTTTTGATACCTTTTTCAAACACAGTTGGCACCCCATAGGTTTAGGATGGCCACCATTCATTGAATGCCACAATGCTTTAAATGCAATCTTGAAATGTAGTTGCATAAATTTTATACTGTTAAAAGAATCCAATTTAGTTGTTCTTTTCATGAAGAGTTGGCACCCCATAGGTTCAAGATGGCCACCAGTCATTGAATGCCATAATGCTTAAATGCAATCTTGAATTGCAGTTGCATTGATTTGATTCTTAAAAAAAACAACTTTCTTTTCTTTCTTTCATGAACAGTTGGCACCCCATACATTCAAGGTGGCTACCAGTCATTGCATGCCACAATGCTTTAAGTGCAATCACAAATTGTAGTTGCATTAATCTGATACTAATAAAAAAACTAATTCTATTCTTTTTTTTAAATTCATGAACAGTTGGCACCCCATATATTTAAGATGACTACCATTGATTTAAGATGCTTAAAATGCAATCTCGAATTGTAGTTGCATCAATTTAATGCTAATAAAAAACAAATTCTTATAGATTTTTCTTTCATGAATAGTTGGCACCCCATAAGATGGCTACTATTCATATTAATGCAAATACAATGCTTTAAGTGCTAAATTACGAATTGTAGTTGCATTAATCTGATACTAAAAAAAAAAAAATATTCTATTTGATTTTTCTTTCATGAACAGTTGGCACCCCATAAATTAAAAATGCACCCAGCACCCAGGTCAACAGCTATATAGGACACATGAACCTCCCCTGCCTGTTCTCCTTCAATGCAGAGTGAAGTGGGTGGGAGGGGGTGACCATCAACAGTGCATAAACACTTTGATTGGATGACAATGCAGTTTTTATATTACAACCCTAAATTTGTGCAACGAAAATCATCAAGAAATACTAAGTATTTTTTCCAAAGAATAGCTTTTCTAGAATGGCTCGATACTCAGAAATCCTACTGCGAATAAAAAAAAGTCAAATTCTGATTCTAAACACCTGAAAAGTGAGAAATGCTGGCGTTCACGGTTTATGTAGGAAATGTACTAAAAACACCAAAAATATGCAACAAAACCCTAATTTTCTCAAAAACTGTTCAGTAGGATTTTTTCTTACTGAGGTTCCAGTGTTTTCTACCCTCATATTACACATTGGCATAGAGAATATATTGGCATCTAGGCAGGATTTTGCCCTAGAAGCAATCTGTGAGGCAAAAAACAGCCAAAATGAGCCACTGGTCTGAAGTATAAAACTGGGCATTGATCACTATAGAGCTACAAAGAGAGAGAATCGATGTCCAGTAATAAAAGGTGAAGATATGAATAACGAATGTGAAAACATCAATTGCAGTAAATGCTATGGCTGCCTGGCATTTGAATTATGAACATGTCAATTTAATTGACACTTTTCTCTGAGGACATTTCTGTAATGATAGTTTCATTAAATGTATCACAGTCTACCATCTGAAGTCATATATATTATAATCAAATTCATATTAATGCACTATGCATTTTGGAAGTATATACCCTTGGTATATCAGGTATCCTCAGCAAAAAGCATAGCTGTTTCTACACTTTGTTCATCTTCCTCGTCCTCTGACTGATCATCTTCTTCGGACGGTTTGCTGTGGCGTGCACCTTCGCTGTGTTTACTTGACATGCCTTTAGAACTCTTGGGCTGCTTGGGCTGTTTCTTGGGTGAACTTTCCTCTGTTGGGAAGAGCTGCCTTAGAAATTCCCTTGAGCGTAGATCAGCCTAAAAAAAGGTCGACGGTAAGTATATTAATTTACATTGCCAATAACTCTTTTGTGGGTGCTATACATGTATGTATTCGCAGATTAATTGAAATGTCCTTTATGTGTAAACACTGATTCTTTATTAAATCATGTTTAATGATGTTATTCATTATTGATTAGGAAACTAGAAATTTGATGAAGGAAATTTAGTCCATATCAGTAACGGTAACGTGCTTAGTGAGAATCACTATGTGAATAAACAATCATTGGATAAAAAGGTAAAACTAAAATAGTATTTTTAATCAATTAAGCATTAGACGATTGATTATTGCAGATTTCTTTTTAAAAAAAGTTACCTGTCTGACGGGTTCTGGTACCCTGTAGGGGCAGCACTGCTGGACCACCCACACGGCAGTTTCCACCGTCAACTGGTGGCCGGGCGAGATGTAAATAGGGTTTTTCGTCTTTGCATTACTCCTAAGGGCCTGTGAATTGTGTAATCAATGTTTGGTCACTTCATTAAGATTATATAGATGTCTGCTTTAATTTAGGGACATGATATTCTTATCATACGTAATTTAGGGACATGATATTCGATTATACGTAGTTTCAAGGTTACAGCTTAATTTGATTACCCCTGTTTTCATTTAGTAGTATGTGAAAAGAATGAGTTAATTCAGAATTAGAATTGTTGTGTTAAGATACTTACTACTCCAAGTACTCTGCCGTATTCTCCGACTAGAGGGAATGAATCCTGTGGATTCTCCAGTTGTTCAATCTTTATAGAAGAACAAAATGGAAGTTGAAGGTAACTCTTTAATGACAGTATAGCACCTATAATGCAATATGCTCGTTGCGACAAATAGAGAGAGTAGTATACCCAGAAAACAATACTATAGCATAATGACAAAACCTGTAATTTGTATTTTGGTAATTCGAATTCATACAGAACCATACGAATCAGTCGTTGTTATCCCCTACCTTTCTTTTGTGGGCTTCATCTTTCTCTAGGCCGAACACCTGAAACAGTTTCTTTGCAGCTCCGAGGGTTGGCAGGTCTAGTAGTACACCGAGATGACATGCGATACCAAACTCTGTAAGCAGACAGGAAATACATGACATGTGTTACCATGTACTGTAGAAACCACAATCTATGAAACCAAAAACTACAGGTGGATGATTCATGGGCCCCATACAGGGATTGGGGCATATTAAGATTGTACATATAGCCTTACCAATATTTCTCGCCTTTCATTCACCTCTGCATGCCCTTTCCCATAAACATGTATGAAATGTAAGTGGTACTCATTGTGTTAGTGTCACTGTACTTTATGCTAGAGATGAGTGGTTCTCGAGACCCATACAAGGGATCAGTGTATGCCATCACAGCTTTATCACTGTGCTGTGAAGGCCAGTTCCCGCCTTATGTGACCACTCAATGACCTTTCATTACGGCAGAGGGGTGTGAGATTTGGAACCACCCAGGGGAGGCTTGCTGTGGTAGTATATACAGGAGCCGTGGGCCGACTCTGGACTGGTATTGCTCTATAATTATAGGTTGCATTTGATAAAGGGATCTAGTTAAGGTTGTTCTTACCTCGAGGGTGAAGAATTCCATTTCCGTCAGTCAATATGACCTGTAATAAAAATGAATATTTGAAATAGGTTGTCAAGACATAGAACTATAAAGACCCTAGTAGCAAACACACTGTGGCCCCGGACGGGGCCAGACTGTGTTTGCAAGTCTGGCCCGGAGTGGGCTAACCGACGGGCTCCCGTCGGTTTAGGGCACTGGGCTTTGGTCTGGCCCCGTGCGGGCTTCCCATGTTGGGCGCAGATTGGGTTTTGGACGGGTAGCCCACTTTGGGCTCAGATCAGTTTTTGGACGGGCTTCCCACTTTGGGCTCAGATTGGTTTTTGGACGGGCTGAAAGTGGGTTCAGATCGGTTTTTGGACGGGTTGAAAGCGGGCTCAGATCGGTTTTTGGACGGGTTGAAAGCGGGCTAAGATCGGATAATTATGGGTTTTTAGAATCTATTCAATCATTCTCCAATGATTTCTAGTATTTGTTGAACCAGATATCCTAGGTCCTGCTAATCAACCCAAGGCATAATCATACTCTTCCTACCCAATAATGGAAGTATCAAGCAGGCCTATTATCATCAGGTTTGAGCCACATGCAGCATAGACAAGTGTCTATGGTGCACATTGGCCGTCAAAGCCATAGTTCATACCTACATGGGGCACATGAGTCTTGTATTAAGACTGTAATGCCACAGAAATAGTGTTTACACTGGATAGCTGCTTAGAGAACCTCCTTTTCATCATTCGAATATATATTCTATCTTTTTTCCAAACTGTGAGAACATCTATTTATTGTTTCCTATTCTACATCACTTAAACATTTTATTGTATTATAATGTTAATTTCATCTGGCTTTGTTGGAAAACTCTAGATATTGTATAGTAGTGACATCTGGTGTCAATCATCAGAACTATTAGACCAGTTGCCCTGTCCAAACCCAACCTCAGCCCTCATCGGCCCGGAGTGGGCTTACCAACGGGCGCCCGTTGGTTTAGGGCACTGGGTTTTGGTGTGGCCCCAAGTGGGCTGCCCGAATTGGGCTCAGAACGGGTTTTGGACAGGTTTCCTGTCATCTGGCCAACATGAACCCAAAGCGGGTAGCCCTCTTTGAAACTGATCTGAGCCCAAAATGGGCAGCCCGATCGGGGCCACACTTCAGCCCTGCCATCTGCCCAACATGAAACCCAGCTCAGTTTTGCCCGACTTCAAACAGCCAATCCGAGCTAAAACCAAATTGGCCCCGTGCGGGCTTGCTAATAGGGGACATGACACAATTAACTAGCTGGGTACATATTGTAAATCTAAATTTACATCTAGGCTATGTGTTATATTCATTAGGGAATATGAAATTTGAACTTACTTGTGGCATCAGTTCTGGTGAAGTGGCTTTCAACTTTTCTATCTTGTCAACAAGGAATTTTACCTCACGGAATGCCAAGAATCCAGGAATATAAGGAGCTGTCAGCTCAACGTGTGAGCAGTCCTCATACACCACCTACAACACAATTCTTTTTTTAAAGAGCGAAAAGGGTAAAAATGGCTCAGTCTCATGAATTTGTAACAATTGAAATGTCTTTGACCGGGTGTAGTCTTTGACCGGGTGTAGTATAGCAGAAATGAGATATATGTAGTAAGAAAAGCGGTGAAATACTCAATTTTGTTATATTTATATACTGAGCATACTATGTATAGTGCAGCATAGTATAAGGTTTTGTACTAAGAAATGACCAAAAGAGAAGGAGAAAGACTCACACTGTACAATTTTGTCCCCTCAAATACAGACTGCTTTCTATAGCATCAAACACCCCGGGATCAAACACTTACCTCCATGGAGGGTAGTTCGATCACCACTAGAGCTGCAGCAGCATTAACATGGTCCCCTTTGACAAAGGAGATGTCCACACCGCCCAGGTACTTCAGGGGCTGTACCCTAGGGTGGTCTGACGCATTGCCAGGTGTGACGCGACGTTGGGCCCAGATGGCGTAGTCCTCCAGCACCAGATGTGACTTTAACTCGATCTGCTCCCTGTAGGTATGAGCAACTCATCTATTAGTCTATATAATTATAACTACACGTACAGTCCTGTGCAATACTACTGTAAATGTCCAGGTTCACCTAGCTGCATCTCGGACCCTGACTTCTCAAATTTTACAAATAGATGTATATAACCCGCACTTCGAAGTTATATAGGTCGCACTGGAAGTTTTTGAATTTGAATTTTATCCCTAAGATTGTGCAACTAATGAACATTTCATTTTACATTACATCATACATCATGTACCTTATCCATCTCTTTATTACATTATACCGTGGGTAGATCTATAAGTCCATGCACGTATATGTGAACCGAGAAGATATTATTAGTATAGATTTTTAGATTTATGATTACCTGTTTAATAATTGATTTCAATTCAAAGACAATATTGTAATAGATCACCTCTCCCATTTTGTTTTGATTTCCTCCTCAACATGCAATTGCTCTGTACCATCTGAGGTCGTTGGTACTTGGTCTGTGTTGCTCGACATTGCATCAGCTGGATCTATGAAATGAACAAAACATTTTCCTATCAATTATGTCTATATAAATATATATTATTGCAAGCTGGGGGGAAGGCTTGGTAAAGATTGGGGGGGGGGGGGCATTATCAAAAACATATTCACAAACCTCCCCCACTATAAATGACTTGGCCCTAATACTAACATGAACGTCCATAACCACCTGAGGTTAGTTGACTACTTATTTTCCAGCAGCTATCAGTAGTTTATAGTACCTACCTACCGCTACCCATATCTTCCACAAGATTTAGATCCTATAGTCTTATACATGCAGTAACATACAGGCAGTATGCTGTGGTCATGTAGAGTCTGCACAGTTCACGCGGCGCGGGAACGCGATGGTACTGACGTCTGGCGTTTCCCGTTTTTCACACATTAGTTCTGCTTTATAACTCTCCGGTGTTTGGCGCTACTGTTTATTTACCTGTGGCCAAACCATCACCTGAACTGTCTTAACTAGGCCCTTGGACACTTGATAGCCCAAATACCAAAAATCCGTATGCTATCTATGACTTGTGGTTGCAATTCTTACCTCTATATGCCGTATACAACTCAGGTAGTGATTCTTGAGGACTACTATAACCCCCTCTGTAGACACTTCCACTGCTCCAGTTCCTTGGTTGGATTGGGTGTGTGGTTGGTGTGTGGATTAGGCCAAGACTGAACGGTATACTGTTGACTGCTGTCTATGTATTGTAGTGGGGCTCCTTAGCCTCCAATATAGATTCAATCGTTCATTTTGTGATAGAAGCATGAGATTTGGTCCAGATATAGTTTAAAGTATGCATTTTCATATTAGGATGGGAGGCCTTCGGAAATTTAATTTTTTCAGGTCGATTTTGACGACCCAAATTAGGTCAAATTTAGAAGGTGTAAATATGCATATGATATTTATAAAAGATAATTCCATACCAAATTGCATTATATCTATCATCAAAATATGGCCCCATACATGCAATAACAGGCCCATTTGCTTAATTTATATAATGTGACCTAGTTTGACCTAATTTGACCTAGTTTACATATTGTCCAGTAAAAGCAGTGGTCAAAGTGAACAATGTTGTTGGAAAAAATATGTCAGTGGTTTTCCACTCTTTGATATGTCCTCTGTCAGGAAAAAATATGTTTGCCAGTCTGTGTCCCTGAAAAGTGTCTGAAATCAAACATGGCCGCTGTTAAACTAGGTCAAAGAGGAAAATCGTCATAACTATGGAACCAATCAAGGAAGAAACATGTTTAATAGCTCTATTAACATCAGCATTTCAAGATCTATCCATTGGCATTACTTCTGAAGGTCAAGGTCACATGCATTTACTAGAAATTTAAAAAGGTTGCCATAGATGAGTAAAAAGTGATGAATTTTCATGTAAATTGAATATAACAATATCAATCTGAACATAAAAGTAAGTGAATCATAACATTATCTCTTTATTTTCTCAAGTATCTTCACCACATACTTTAATCAGTATCATGTTGTAACTGAAATTCATTCAAGATGGTAGTTATTTATAAGGAACTGAAGGTGAGGAAAAGCT
This sequence comes from Harmothoe impar, assembly GCA_947462335.1. Lineage (NCBI taxonomy): Eukaryota > Metazoa > Annelida > Polychaeta > Phyllodocida > Polynoidae > Harmothoe > Harmothoe impar. The sequence continues at coordinate 46,277,103 of OX381708.1, forward strand.
GCAGCAGAGAATCAGCTGGAGATATACAAACCGGTAGAAGTTTAAATTGTTATTAGCCTTGTTGCTTTGACATTTGCTTCTCCCTGATGAGTTTGACATTTGCTTCTCCCTGATGAAATCCATGTTGGCAACCCCTAAAATAGGTTTAGGTATCAAAGCACAAAAGTAAGTTAAATAGAAACGCATAGGCCTGACGACTGACTCAAATTCTTTTCACTAAATGCCCTGTCGTTAGCTAAACCTTTCGACTGATAAAAGACATTAGTCTAGAGCTTACCCCCCTTAGACACCAGTTTGGGACCAGTTTCTTGGAACATTGGTTGTGTTACACAGCAATGGTTATACTTTTTCACACAGCAGCAAACCTTAAGCAGAGGGTCAGACTTAGCATGGTTAAGTGGTTAAGAAAGCCTTGCTCTGACCCCAAACCATGTACACTAAACCCTGCTGTTGCCACTGATCAGTTCTGCCTTATGGTTCCATTTTCCAGACAGCTGGTATATTGATGCACTTTGATATGCTGATAGTGCAACGATGCACTCTGAGAAGGGCAATACTGGTATTACCTGATATTGTCCAGAGTACTGCCCATACTCATTTCCCCCGAACATGAGATATTTTAATGGTATGATGTGCAAGGAAATACGTGTATCTTGGGTATTTACAGTTTGAGAACATGTGTGATGAGCAACACTTCTCTTCATTTGTTGATTATCAACCCATGAGTCATTGCAGCTGATTCTGGCCCATTAAAGGGCAGTAGGCCTACTCTGAACACTTCAAACCAACAGGGAGGTGGCTGGAAAGAGTGTTTGTGATACTGCCCTGGAGCAGTACTTTCTATAAACACATGCTGCATTCAAGACATTCACTGCCCTAAGATACTGTAAATGGTAATATTAGCACATTGACTTGATTATTGTTTAGATACCTGTTGTGAAACCCCTGATACTTCAATGACCCATGTCAGCTTGCATGGATTTACATTTGAGACAAACAATATCTTCTACAATTTCCCGATTTTCTGTATTTTCTCACATGCAATGAACAATGAAGTCCTCCATGTTTAGTTTTGCATACAACCACCAGTTGATCACTGACACTGGTTAGTGGATTAAGCTGCACCCTGTGCAGTAAAGCTTTTATAGTCTGGACATGTCAACAGCTCTGAAAATTTAGCATATTCTGATAATATCAAGTGAAATGTAGTCTGCTCATTAAACAAATGTATTACTTGGAGAGAAAACTGCTCCATAGGGAAGTAAGATATTGTTGAGCATGACATGGCTGGTAAAATATGTCCATAGAGCCACTCAGCAGGTAAGAGGAGGAGTTCAAGGAATTGGAACAGGAAGGTTAAAACATGAATGTTGTATTATGGGCTTTGAGGTCTAGGAATATTTAGGATATTTATCTTCCAGGGACACATAGATCCAGGAGGAATTTCATATTTGAAAATGGTGCTCTGGAGGATTTTAAGGTGTGAACTTTCTCATCCTTCAAATGGTTAAATGGGAAGAGCCAACTTGCATACTGAGAGGGTCTATTGAACAGGCATGTATAGTGTGGGCTGATGTACCATTCTGCATCATTATGCTATATCTCTTAGAGGTGTGCCAGCTTGACCGGATCAGTCCTGATCCGACCCGGCTAGTACCCCGGTTGCAGCACTGCCTGGTTACTAACCTGGCCTGGGTAAACTTGACCGGCCAGTGCTACCTACCCGGCACAGTTGCAACTAGAACTGCGCAGTTTCTTCACTGTGAGCTCCACCTACGAGGAGACTCACTGAGACTTCCTAGGTAGCTGCTACTGAAGACTCCACTGACAGAACCTTCGACTGGACTCTGCTCCCCAGATAAACCATCCACCCATTGGGTAGAAGCAACCTGGTCCAGGTTCTGCCATACCATCTGTGATGTCTCTAGAGGTACACTGAGTGTAGCCATGACCGTGCTTTATATATCTCCATATCCTGAATAAAGAAGGCTCTTTACAACTGTACAACCACTTGTGTTGTTCCTTGGGAGGTAGCTGCAAGTCATACAATCCTTACAGTTCCCTAATGGTCAGATACTTGGACGGTTCCCCGACAGTCCCTAGTCCTAGCCTACCAACCCAAGTATTGGGATCAGTACAATATTTTATCAAATGTCATCCTGGATTGAAGTGGCACAGATGCACCAGGGAATTATTCACTATCTTGAATCTTCCTACATGGTAAATTGACCGAATATATTTAGAAGGCAGTAAGTGAGAGCTTGATACCTTTCTCTTCTAGAATATAAGCACAGTTTCTCAATTCAATTTACCATTGTCTGAATGCTTCTAGAGTGATCACCTACTTCCTCACTGTTCTTGTAATCAATTTCTGTTGTTACAAATAGCACTGACAACTACTCAAATCCATGATTTTTACTTGTTGCTGACACATAGGGAATGGACAAAAGAGATTTAGGCATAACAATTTAAGTTTCTACCGGTTTGTATATCTCTAGCTGATTCTCTGCTGCAGCTTTTCCTCACCTTCAGTTCATTATAGATAACTGCCATCTTGAATTTCAGTTACAACATGATACTGATTAAATTATGTGGTGTAGATAAAAAAAGAGATAATGCTATGATAGACCTACTT